>CAWUFW010003683.1:1200000-1748653 GCA_963921515.1 Calotriton arnoldi
GAACCTCCTGATGCAGGTGATGCAACTGGCCCCTCTTAGGTGCATAGTCACGGTTCTCCTCCCACACAAGATTTGAGCAGCTCTGGGGCCTTATCCTCCACAGCGTCCGGCCAATGCAACCTCCTCCGGCCTGATGATGCTGAGAGGCGCAGCCCAACATTGGCAATCTCCCCTGTCACCCCTGTGTAGTGTTGGTGCGTGTCATGCAATGTAGACTACACTTTGTTGTTCACAGGAGCGCCTTGACTGATCACAGCTCCAAGGTGCACCATGCAGGCTTCTCAGGTCAGCAATATGTCTACATGTGACCTGCCAGACTTTGCCACCAGGTAAGGGTGATCGCTGATGCCTCAAGGTCTACAGCCGGGGACCACAGGCTCGTGCACGACGTGCACCATGCCTCCACCATCAGTCTGCAGTAACTCCGCAGCACCTGTGCCTACCACTCCGGGTTTCAGACAAAGGCACAGCATGGTCTCAAGGCCCTGGGGACTGTCTGCGCTTCCAGGCATTGGACACCATGGTGTCGCAAGTATTGCACAATGCAAAGTGCTGCATCGCTGTTTTTCGCTAACAATGTGTCACTTTTCAGAGATGAGGCACAGATTCAGCATTTCCTCTTCCCCTGGGATTCTGACTCGACATTGTGGCTGTTGCAGGCTTTGTGGGGGTTGTTGACCTGTGCTGCATTGCATACATTTTCTAATTTCTCATCAGAGGTGTCTTTGTAAGCTCTTTAGCCTCTAGAGGCAGAAAAGTGATGGAGGGCTGACTTACGAGAAATTTTTGACCGCTAACTGTCCAGCCATCAATTTGTTTCTCTTTAGCTTCAAGATTTGTATCGCTGTCATGCTAGAGTGAGGGGCAATTTTGTCTGCAGCGACCTGATCCTAATGCCATGTAACGACGTAATGTACATACATCGCTAACATGACAATGGATGTGGTCGATAGACACTGTCAAAAACATTTGCCGCTTAGCAACCTCGAAAGTGCGTAGCACAAATTCTTGAAATAATGCCCATGAGTACCTTAGCACAGACCATTGTAAATGTGCACGTTTTTGTCTCCAGCTAAGCAAATACTCCAATGCTAATCTGTAGTCAACCTTCACATTGTATGCAGCATTATAATTCTTCAATACAAGTAGTAAATGCTTGTTGTTCAAGTTATTATGTGTTGCAAGCCCATTAACCTGGTACAGACATCACAGCAATGAGTAATCTAACAGTCTTATATGTAGTCACACATACAACCAATGATAATCATTAAGACTACCACTGATGCATGCATTAACTATCACACATGACAATATCTGGATATGCATCAATGTGAGGAACGAGTGCATGTTGACAGCTCAGGATTACTGATATCAAGACATATCAGAATGACTAAAGTCACCTACACAACATAGATTACATGCCATAGCCATATGGTGTTGTTAGGCATGTAATATACTGCAATATGGCACATTTGCTGATCAACCAGCACTTAGCGGCAAACTTTTTGCCGCGTTTTCATGTAAGCTATAATTTTTTTAATAACCGCTATGGAAAACACTTGCAAAATACATGTGTCAACAATGAAAAATTCCCGCTTACCACTTAGTGGCAAATGTTTTCATGCGGAGTCCAAAACGGGCTGCAAACGCCTAGGAAGTGATGTCAGTATGCATCCAGTTTCATGGAGGAGTACTGTACACTTTCAGTTTCTTTTTTAACCACACTGTTAGTGTCTGTGGAGATTCGTGAAGGAGTTTAGCGGTGTCTGCTGGATTTGTGGTGTGAGCGAGTGGTTTGGTGACTAGTCTGCTGTCCCTACTGTCCCTGCCAACTCCTGTGTTGCTGTCTCTCCATGTTTTTTGTGTATTTATGATTGTCTTGTCAGGTGTTTGTCTAAGAGGTATATTTATAAGTTATATAGGTTTTTTGGGTATTTACTTGTTTTTTGGGGGGATAGTGGGTTTAGTTGTGTGGTGGGAGATGTTGGGTGAGGGTAGGGAGGACCGGATGTCAGAGGGGGCATTGGGGGGTTTCCTCTGGCTGGAGAAGTTTTTTTTTACCAAGGATGGTGGAGAGTGGGGGACGGGTCCTGCAGGGCTACAAGGTCAAGATCAGGAAGGTGAGGTGGGAGAACATCTGCAACCAAATGATGAGCATCTTTGGGGTTGGCAGGATTGTCCACCAGTGGAAACACCGATGGCAGGATTATGTCGGACTAGAGGGAAATCTATTAGATCACCTGGGGATCATTGTTGGCAGGCAAGGGGGTAAGTACATGACAAAAGTTGTATGATATCACAGTGTGTTTTCTCTGTTAACAACTGTAGTCAGTGACACTATGCAATATACGCAACAGGATTATGCCATCAGCTTTGTGGAAACAGAAGCTGCCTAGCTCCAACCCAGCCACACTTGCAAGTGTGCCTGCGTTGAAGTGAATGATTGACCATGTGCACATAAACAATCAGAAGGTGCTGTATCACGCTTCTATGTGTGCTGCGCAATGCAGCATACATATGTAGTAGACAATGTGATTTGTCTGTGAGGACTTGCAACGTGCAGGAAGGGACTTTGTGAGCTACACAACGCAGCACACATGGCAAAACGCCAGACCTGATGGAATCACTCATCTATCCCCGTTGGGCAAGGGTCTAACCAGTTTTTAACAGTTCCCAATGTAGGCTCAGGACCATATGTACGCCAGCCTTTTAAATATGCTCCATTGCAATATGCTATGGGTGTTGTGGTGAAACGCACATCGCAACACCCATTCACAAAGGAACACTTTACACAAAGTTGAGTGTGAAAGGCTGCCTTATACACAAGGCGGGACCAAACCACGTCAAGTGTCTGAACACACCCTTGTGAAAAATGCTAGGCCCATATTGCCTACACAACATCAAGAAAAATGACCTTGTGGAGGTATTAGTGCCTTGTGAATGTGTCCCTCAAGTTGTATTCACAATATGATCACATATACTTGCAGGATTGTCTTGTAGTCCACAAGGCTGCAATGATCATGTGTTGTGTGTCAGACAGACAAAGCACATCCCTTCATGTAGCGACCTGAACAGAGACATAACTGTTATAGTTATGTAGATGACTTCAATAATGAACATGACACCTGAAAAGTCATGTCTAACACAATTTCTTTTTACATGTGTCACAGCTGGTAGACCATTGATCACTCAGGTGGACGTTGATGCCTTCATGGACCCACACACCACTGGTGAGTGCCTTAGGTCATATATTTTGCTTTTTGTGAGAACAGATACTTTTAGGTGAATATTCCTGTATGTTGTTGAACACAGTCTGGTTGTGTATTACATGGACCTCACCTCTAATGTGATGAGGCCGCCCAGAGTTGAAATTTTTGCGCATATTTATGATGTACTGACGGAGCACAGCATTAGCCTTCTTGACTTTACGTTGCACATCCTCAGTTTGTTAAATTAATCCCTGCGCCATACTAGCAACTATACAGCTTATTTCAGTGTTTTGCCCTGTCATGGAGCATATCTGTCTGCATCCCAACCATGTAGGCACTCTGCCACCATTGTGCAAGGGGGCCTGCGTTGGTGCTAGGCAGCAAAAGTGTACACTGTTGTTAATGAAAAATATTGTTTGCCCCTTTTGATGGAACATTTGTTGCTATCATGCATTTGCAACATGTTGGAGCAGATTGGAAACCAATTTTTAAAGGCACCACCTTACACCGTTCTTCTCAAAGGGTGCCCATGTACAATCTTTTTTATCTGATGTTCGGTCCTATGGTATCCATTGTGTCCCTCCTTTTCATTTTCGTTGGATGCTGTGGCTGTGGGTGCTTATGGCAAGATCAATACTGTATGAATTTGTCAGACAATGCGCCAGCAAATTCCCTAGTATTGTGATAGGTGTAAATTCATATCCAATTCACAAATTGAATATGCCTTCTTGGTGTAGTATCATGTGTATATGGCAGCATCAGTTCAGGTTGCCTGGCTACAGCTACATAAAATATGACTGGGTTAGTCTGTATTGACTAATTGAGTCAGTGAATCTTGTGAAGTTACGGTGGCACTTTCACTGAGGCCATAAATGAAAATTGTGTATGCTACCCCAGCTGATGCAGGTGTGTTTCACAGTGTACATACAGAAGAGGAAACATTTGAGTGATGTTCGTGATGGGTATGACCAGACATGGAGTCCATGTAAATCCTGGCCTGATGTAGGTGTCACTGATGATCAGTTCATTTAATGTAATTTTAATTTAATTTTATAATTTAGAAAGTGCCCAAATCACCCCCGAAGGAGTATCTCTGTGCTGTTGGAGGCAGGACAGCAGACCAGCGAGAGTTAATTGCCAAAGAATTTGGTTTTAAGGAGTTTCCTGGAAAGAGAGAGATCAGCACATTTCCAAAGGTGAGGGGGTAGGTGATTCCAGAACAGGGAAATAAGAGATGGCTTTACCCCCTGTGCGGGATTTCCTAAAACGGGGAGTAATAAGGAGGGATTTTTCCCCAGAACATAAGGACCTGGTCGGCTGGTAGGGGATAAGTTTTTCAGTGAAATAGCTGGGTCTTTTGCCATTTAAGGTTTTGTGTACTATGCAGCAGATTTTAAACGTAATTCTCTGGTGTATGGGGAGCCAGTGAAGTAGCAATGTATGTTTCATTAGCTGCAGCCAAAAGAGCATTACAATAGTCCAGGTGGCTAATAACCAGTGCCTGAACCAGGGTTTTACGCACAGACAGTGGAAGGAGGAGAAATACTCTATGCAAGATACTCATCACATGAAAGCAGGTTCCAGCGGTAGCCACTACCTGATCTTTTATGGAAAGTGCCTGATCCAAACGAACACCCAGATTTTTAACCACTGTCTTAGGGGTAGGAACTGTGCCTAAGTCTACAGGCCACCAGTCTGCAGACCAGAGTGTATGGGCATTGCCGAAAAGCATATTCTCCGTCTTACCAGCATTCAGCTGGAGGAAGTTTTCTGTCATACAGGAGGAGATTGCTTTCATGCCATCCAAGAAACAGGATTTAGTGGACTTAGTACTATTACTAAAAGATAGGAGAAGTTGGGTAACATCGGCGTATGAGATGGAGGTGAAACTAAATTCTCTGATAATCTTAGCAAGGGGGACCATATACATATTAAACAATGTAGGGCTAAGACAGGAGCCCTGTGGCATTCCCTTGGTGAGCTCAGTGGTAGGAGATCAGAAATATCCAAAGCTAATGGTCTGCATGTGATGTGCTAAAAAAACTAGAAAACCATTGTAGAGCTCATCCACTAATTCGTATCTCCTCCAATCTTTGAAGCAGTGTGCGATGTGACACTGTGTCGAAAGCTTTGGATAAATCCAACAACACCAGCAGCACAGTCTGGTTGTTATCAAGAGAATATCTGATGTGATCTGTGCTGCTTCAGTGCTGTAAAACCAGACTGTGAAGGGTTCAGGCAACCAATAGACTCTAAGAATTCTGTGAGTTTTTTGTTAATGTAGCCTTCTAATAATTTGCTCATCAAAGGAAGAAGGGAGACGGAGTGATAGTGAGACAGATCAGAACAATCTTCCGCTCAATGCAGACACCCTTGCACTATTGTCCAAGGGTGCCTGCATTGGCACTAGTCTGATTAGTTTTGCACCTGCACAGGGGGAAATGCAGTGCTGCACCAATATGATGTAAATATGGCGCAGCTCTGCGTTTCCGTAGTGGTAGAGCACAGCGTGATGCCAAGCAGGCTAACACCCAGCTCCACACACTTCCTGGTAAATATGCCCCGTTGTCTTTCAAAGCAGAGTTGTGACATACGTTTACTCAGATGTTTCAAGTAGATGTATACAGGATGACTCATGGATGTGTAGCTGTGTAGACACATCCAACTATGTAGTGAATTGATGAAAATAGATTTGTTATACTGTTCTACATGATTAACACTGTGGTTCTTAGTGGTCTGCCACTATTTCAACCAGTGCACCCTATGTCTTTGTGTAAATGTCATGGCCTGGCTCTGCAATGGGCCTGTAAAGCTGTCTCCTTGAGAACATTCCCCTGGTAGACTCAGTGTGAGTCTGTGTCAGCGTCATCATTGAACTCAGCTAATCTACCACTGTTGTTATTCTACTCTGCCCTTGATATGTACCATACCATACATTTCCATGTCGGTATCACTATCAGGTTGTGATAAGAGTTTTCCTTCTCATTGAACTTGTCAGGTCATGTCAGAAGTAGCACACAGTTGATAAGAGTATAGAGTTCCTGTTTTTGTACACTTGTGTTTGTGAGATACATGTTGAATGTTATTTGTCTGGGATCTTACATTTTGTCATGTGTGTATTTCTTTACAGACAACATGTCACCTGAGGACGTCAGGCAGTTCCATCTGCGGAAGGACCGATACAAACACATTCATTGAGTGGCAAATGGGTACCATGCTATGGCGAGGAGGTACCGAGAGGAGAGGGCATCCGGACGTTGGAAGTCTATTGCGGATTTTTTTTTAAAAGTGGACAAAAGAGAGGTGCCCTGCCTGAATCTTAAATACATCAGAGGGACAAAGATGCAATTCCAGGCCATTCTGGTGTCCAACATGGTGGCACACATCCGCACCCATCTGCTGCTCACAAAACGACCACACCTGCCCAACCTGCTACAACAACCTCAGCTCCACAACTGGCTGCCCCATCACAACCTGCTCCGCAACGCACAGCATCTCAACCAGCGGCAGCAGCACCAGCACCACAGAGACCGATTATTAGCTACAGCAACGAGGACCCAAGGTTGCTTTTGGACCTTAACATGCGCATGGCTACTGTGGAACGAGAAATCTCTGAGATGAATTCCCACCTCCAGGACATAAAGGCTGCCCTGGGGCTCCCCTTCTGAGCCCAAAACGTTTTTATCCATCCCCTTGTACAGTCTCACTATATCTTGATGCTAACTTTTCTCTACTTTCTTACTGTAGGATGTTATGTAGTGTTAAGTGTAGTTTTAGAGTAGGTATAGATTAGTGTTAGCTGTAGGTAAGGTTTTACATTTTTTATGCATTTTACATAATGTCTTGTGTAATGTTTCCTTTTCCTTTGGGTGGGGGGTTAATGTTTTTTGACTTTTTTATTAAAAAACTAAATATATATATATATATATATATATATATACATACATACATACATACATACATACATATATATATATATATATATATATATATATATATATATATATATATTCACTGAAAAAACCATAGGTTTTAGGGACAGTTATAGTTAGTTGGACATTGCACTCGTACAAAACCCGTGAAATTCCCCCGTTATAGTTAGTTCAGCTAACTATAACTCGCACCCCGCAATGCACTGCTGATGATGTCACATATGACATCACTCATGACATGGTCAGTGACATCACTGATGACATCACTGATGACATCTCAAATGACATCACTGATGACATCATCCAGTGACTGTGTGTTTCTGTAAAGTTTAAATATGTTTAATATATATAGGGAAAGGCGTATTGAAGAATGAGTGGGTGTATAAGTGTCTGAATGGATGATTTAGTACGTGCGTGACTGACTCTACAAGTGAGTGATTAAACGTATCTTACTGAATGCATGGGTTAGTGACTAAACTGTGTGAATGTCTGTATCCGTCTGTTGGTGTGTAAGTGGATGCATGGATTTGCGAATAGCTACATGAGTGTCTATATGGGTTATTGATTGGTTCTATGAGTATCTGTATGGGTGCCTGAGTGTTTGTGTGGATGGGGTGGTTGCGACTGTGCATAGATGTGTGAGTGGGTGATTCACTGGGTGGATGGTTTCAAGAGTGCATCTGTGATAGACTGTATGGGTGGGTAAGTGTGTGTAAGAGTGTGTTAGTGAGTGAATGTATGTCCCAGTGGTACATGTGTGAGTAACTACATATGTGAAAGGCAGTATATATGTGTATTGGAGTATATAAATAGCTATAAGCGAGAGTGAGTGATTGTGATAGTGGCTGTATGGATGAGTGTGTGCTTGTATCAGTGATTGTATAAGAGCGTAACAATGTGCTAGTATTTGTATGATTAAGTGAGCTGGTGTGTGTATAACTGTATAGGTGAGTAAATGGCAGTGTGTTTAATTATTTGCATGACTGACTAGGTGTGTGAGTACCTCTATGGATGAGTGGCGGTGTTTGAGTGTCTATATAGGAGTAAGAGTGCATATGATAGTCCTGTACTGAGTGACCATAAGTATGAGTGACTGTACGGGTGAGTGAGTGGATGTGTGTGTGTAGACCTAAGAATCAGTGAGTGGGTATGTAGTTATTGGTGTTGGAGTGTCTATGGTTTTGCGAATGGCACTCTGTAATTTAGATTGGGTGTATCAAAGGTTATATTAGGGTGTGAGGAGCTGCATCAGATTATCACGTGGATGATGTCATCAGTGATGTCATTTGAGATGTCATCAGTGATGTCATCAGTGATGTCACTGACCATGTCATGAGTGATGTAATATGTGACGTCATCAGCAGTGCATTGCGGGGGCGCGAGTTATAGTTAGCTGAACTAACTATAACGGGGGAATTTCACGGGTTTTGTACGAGTGCAATGTCCAACTAACTATAACTGTCCCTAAAACCTATGGTTTTTTCAGGGAATTTCAAAGGTTTTTTAAATGCTAATTTCTAACTATAACGTGTCTGAAACCTATGGTTTTTTCAGTGAATTTCAAAGGTTTTTAAAATGCTAATTTGTAACTATAACGTGCCTGAAACCTACGGTTTTTTCAGTGAATTTCAAAGGTTTTTTAAATGACAATTTTTAAATGTATTAATTTTTATATTAATTTTTTTCATACTGATTTACTACATTTTTAGAAACAATTTCTTTTACATATTTTATTTTTTAAATTACATTGTAGCTACATTATACATTACATTACAAAAAATACTTTCTCAGAATGAATTACTTTAGTTTAAATACTTTGCACATAGGCAATAGACTTTTAAGTACAGTAGTTACAGTTGTTGCAATGGGCAACACATTTTCAAACACAATGCAACATTCAGCTCAATGTGAATTTCTAGTTAAATGCAATTAGTTACTTTATGGATTACTTTTTCTAACCACAGGACTGGATCCTAGATTCAGTCCTGGTACATCTCCTGTAAACAGTTGAGTAAAAGCGTTTTGGTTACAGTCGTGATTTTTAAGGAATATTATTGTATTTTAAAAGTTGACACTTAGAAACTTTTTCTCATAGAATCACCAATGTTATCCTATGGAAGGAAATTCACTTAGCAGGTAAAAACTGTTATCGTTACTTTTTCTTACTCAGTGTTGGATCCTGGATCCAGCACTGGTGCATCTCCTGTAAACAGTTGAAAGAATGCGTTTAAGTCATACAGGCGATTTTTAAGGAATATTTGTAGTTTGTGAAAATCGACACTTTGAAACTTTTCTGCTGAAAACCAGACAATGGATTCCTATGGAAGAAAATATAAGTTACTGGTAAGTACGGTTAAAATTACTTTTCAGGACAAGTACTGGGCTGAAAGATACAGCACTGAGGTCTCTCCTTATAACAGGTGAGTAAATCGGAATTCGTATTTCGGCTGATTTTAGAGGAATATTTGTATGTTTCAAAAATCAACACTTAGAAGAATTTCCAAGTGAAACCAGTCAATGTTAGCCTATGGAAGGAAATTCAAGTTACCGGTAAGTACAGTTAAAATTACTTTTCAGGACCAGTACTGGGCTGAAAGATACAGCACTGAGGTCTCTCCTGATAACAGGTGAGTAAATCGGAATTCGTATTTCGGCTGACTTTAGAGGAATATTTTAAAGTTCCAAAACTCCACACTTAGAAGAATTTCCAAGTGAAACCAGTCAATGTTAGCCTAAGGAAGGAAATTCAAGTTACTGGTAAGTACGGTTAAAATTACTTTTCAGGATTAGTACTGGGCTGAAAGATGCAGCACTGAGGTCTCTCCTGATAGCAGGTGAGTAAATCGGAATTCGTATTTCGGCTGATTTTAGAGGAATATTTTAAAGTTCCAAAACTCCACACTTAGAAGAATTTCCAAGTGAAACCAGTCAATGTTAGCCTATGAAGGAAATTCAAGTTACCGGTAAGTACGGTTAAAATTACTTTTGAGGATCAGTACTGGGCTGAAAGATGCAGCACTGAGGTCTCTCCTGATAACAGGTGAGTAAATCGGAATTCGTATTTCGGCTGATTTTAGAGGAATATTTTAAAGTTCCAAAACTCCACACTTAGAAGAATTTCCAAGTGAAACCAGTCAATGTTAGCCTATGGAAGGAAATTCAAGTTACTGGTAAGTACGGTTAAAATTACTTTTCAGGATTAGTACTGGGCTGAAAGATGCAGCACTGAGGTCTCTCCTGATAACAGGTGAGTAAATCAGAATTCGTATTTCGGCTGATTTTAGAGGAATATTTGCACAATGGTGAAGGGAGGGGGTGGGGCCTGAGGTGACATCTGTGCAAACGTGCCCCGTGGCGCGTTTTAAGTTGGGGGATTAAGTCCCCTTGAATCATGAGGGTCCCTACGGGCCAACTAGCCCACCAGGAACCTCCAGTATGCGCCAGGGGCTGCGTTGCAGAGACATGTACAGAGGCCACACCCCTTTTACACCTCTCTGCAACGGGCGTGTGGGGGCTGGAGCCCCCCACACAGGTTTTTAATTAAAAAAAGAAGCCCCGGGGAGGTGGTGGTCCTCGGGGCTGCGGGAGGGCTCAGAGCCCTCCCGCACCATTATACATAAAGCCCCGGGGGTGGTGGTCCCCGGGGCTTGGGGGCCCTTAGAGGCCCCCCACACATAAAATTAACCCCCCCAGCATGCCCCCGGGACTTGGCCCACCCGGGGCCAATTAACATCGAAGCACGGGAGACCGCGCTTCGATTTTCTTTTTTTTCGGCAGGATTCGCGCTCCCTGAGCGCATCCTGCCGATTTTTAAAAAAAAAAAAATTTTTTTTTTTTGCCCAGGGTGTCCTTGTGGGACCCCCTGAGCAGACCTAGGGGGTCAGGGTGTTTCTACCCTGCCCCCTTTGTGCGCTTTGTGCACTTGTTTCTGTCCCTCGGTTCTACCGAGGGGATAAAATGGCTGCCAACACTTCCTGATTTGGAGTGTTGACAGCCAATTAACATAAAGCTCGTGCTCGGGAGGATCCGCGGCCCTAGATATATCTATCTTTTTACTTTTGATTTTCTCAGCAACTACTGAACGGATTTACACCATTTAACAAAAGGGTTCTTTCTGAACCAAGAACTACCTCTTTGCCAAATTTGGTGTAATTCCGTTCAGCAGTTCGGGCTGTAGCCGTGTCTAAAGTTTCCTATGGAAAATTGCATGGGGAAAACGCGTTTTGGGACCCCCTTTTTTCTCGGCCCCCGCTTGACGAATCCCCCGAGACTTTCAGGGTAGGAGCGGACCGGAGCGCCCCACAAAGTTTGAAAATTTTGCGAAGATACGTCAACCGGCAAGAGAGTTATTTCAAATAGAATGTCGCGGATTTCCTATGGATAATAGGTTGTAACTATAACTATCTACTGGCGACCGCCAGTAGATAATATATATATATATATATATATATATATATATATGTGTATATATATATATATATATATATTTGTTTAGGATGTATGTTTAGTTAGTTCATGTCTAGGTTAAGCTGTCTTGGTCCCGTCTACAGATGTGCCTTATGGGGTAGGTGGGTTGATGTTTAATATATGTTGTTATGTGTATAGTATAAGGTAAGGTAGTTAGTTTAGTGTTTATATTAATTAGCATAAGTTAGATAAGTGTAGGTTAGGATAGTTTATTAGTATTAGGTTTAGGTTAGGTAGTATATTTTGTGATTAGTAATTTGTGGTGTCAGTGATGTTTAATGTGAATCGATTAACTTGTAAGTTAGAATTTGGATACATCAGATTCATTCTCCCAAAAATCAATTGAATATCTAAAAATGGAGTGACGTCCTCTTCTAGAGACAGGCTACTGTCATACTATTCTTTGATTGTGATTTACAAACATGCATGATATGTAGGCTAGCAAAGTTAAGTTTTGACATTGTATAGGAATAGTCTGCTAAATAAGTTGTCTTCTTAAAAGGAACTTGCTGAGTAGAAAAACACATTAGGCAATGGAGGCATTGAGGTCCCACAGCATTGGTTCCATGATGTAGGTATGTTGGTTGGCATATTTACTAGCCCCTAT
Source organism: Calotriton arnoldi (assembly GCA_963921515.1). Taxonomy (NCBI): domain Eukaryota; kingdom Metazoa; phylum Chordata; class Amphibia; order Caudata; family Salamandridae; genus Calotriton; species Calotriton arnoldi. The sequence goes on from CAWUFW010003683.1 coordinate 1,212,216, forward strand.
CCTCACCCCAGCTTCACTTTTCACTAAGTTGCGCTGGCAATATGGGCTTCTTCTTATTTACACGGCAGAATGAAGCCACTTAACGTGTATTAACGCTGCCTTGTACATAAGGCACCAATTCACCCTATAATTAGCGTACAAGTGTAGGGCAATGGGCGTTCCACCGCATCACCCAAAGATTTTGACGCAGCCCAATATTTACAAAGTATTATTTAGACGCCATTCCTCTTTTTACAGCAACATTGCTACAGCATCTTTGCTGAATATGGTGAGGGATCTATCTTTAAATGTGTCATGGCATTAAACCCATCACAACAACCATTGTCCATCACACTGACAATTAGTATAGGGTCAAAGTATGCCTTAATAGCAAGGCAAAGTTAAGTCACTTCAGGTGACTTGACACTGACTTGATAATTGAGCCCTGTGCCCACCTGAACGTAGGGATATGTTATGTTCCAGTGACAATGTTGGCTTGGAGATTTTACCCATTGGGTAATTCCCTCATGTCCTGTCAGCTCACTGCCTATCAGGGACACAAACTTAGCAGCCCCCAATTTTGGGAAGGCTGTGTGGATTAGTTGTGTTGGCTACACTGCTTAGGCATTGTTGACATGTCTTAAGTTTGATGGTCACAGGCAACACACATATTTGTAATTTTAGCGCTTTTATTTACAAGTGCATTGTAGAAATTGACAGACTGGACCAGTTATTTTGACAACAACCCCACATTGTGTACATAGCCAGTGGAGGTCCAGACAGAGTCCTTGTGGGGGAACATGTCCTGAGACATGTCGAGGAATCAGATAACTTCAGTTAGGAGGATAATTGCAGTGTCATTTAGGCTCAATGGCCACATTGACAGCCCATCAAATGCCCAAGGTGAACGTAGCATAGTCAATCTGAGGACAGTGACAGCGGATGATCCGAGGCATGATGGTAAGCACAGGGCTAAGCAGAAACTAGCCATTTGACACAGATTAATGCTACCGCATGATTTTCCTTTGAAAAGATGTACCATCCACATCTTCTTCCTCTGATGTGTCTGGTGCCTCCCATGAGAGTGATGGTGGATTGGAGGCAGCACAGGGAGACACAGACACATCAGGGACAGAAGAGGTGGATCCTGAAGGTGCAGCAGCATTCATCTGTACCAACAGATGAGGCATCACTGCAGTGAGGATGAGCTGTAGGTCTTGCAGGACTCCAGCAACGTCACAGTGGTAGGCAGCCATGGCAGTCAAGTGTGAATCCTGCTTCTGCTCCATGTTCTCCGGGATCTTGCGCATCGCCCCCAACTTTTTGGCTACATAACTGGTGCCACTTTCCACTTTGACAGGACTGTTGCTGTTGTCTCTGAGTCAAGACACCAGCAATGTCACCTATGGACTGCTGGAGGGCACAGAGCGTACTGTGGGTGCCTCTGATGGCATCTAGGTGGTCCCTAATGGGACTGATGCACCCTAAGATCCCATCCAGTTTGGCTGCCAGGCTCTCTAACCCCACCGACACCTGGTCTGCCATCTCACGCTTGACTCCTACTGCACTATGTTGAAATTGTATCAGTGGGCCCTCAGAGTCCAGGTTGATACCTCTGGTGGTAGGTGGTGCCTGCTGGATGTTTTGTGGGGCATGTGGAGACACCAAAACCCTCCTGGATCTACCTGCTTCTGGAGATGGGCTGCCTATGGATTGGAGCAGCTCTTGGAGGGTGTCCTGATCGATGGTTGTGAGCTCTTCTTCGTCTTCATCATTGGAGAGTGGGACAGGCTGCTGACGACCAGGAGATGATGTTTCATCCTCTGCAATGTACAGGGCAGATACTGTTGTGTATATGTATGTCCAATTTTAGCATGCATTTTAGCATTTGACAGTCAAAGTGCATGACACATCCCATTCTCCTGTGTTACATGGTACACCTGTTACACGCAGCTTTGTATGTCAATGTAGAAAATCCATCACTGTTACATTTAGGTTGTTCATTGATTTGGACAGTTGCCCTGTATGCCAACAGTGAGGGTCATATTTATAAGCCCCTGCTGCACCTGTTACGTCATCTATTTAGACCTTCCTGTGGTGCTGGTTGTTTCACCTTATTTACAATGCAGGATTAATCTCCATCATGTGGCTGAACACTGCATTGTGAATAAGGCACCCTTACATAGTCAAGTACGCGTATGACTGTTGGTCATTAGGTTTTGTGGTAGACATTCAACTGTACCCCCCATTGATGTTCGCACTGCCACCTATTTTGTAGTGTGGCATGATGAGGAGGACACTCATGCACATGAGACAAGGGATACAGTGATGTCCACATTGAAGAGACAAGGAGATGTGCTTTGATTCCCCTAATAAGAGATTTCCCTATGTGAGTCAAGGTGGGCAACACACATTGACACAGGTCAATCTCATGAATTAATGTTTATGTGCAGGGAGGAGCACCTTCCTGTTCATTAACTATTATTGCCTCTATCCAGACACCCTTGCACTTTTGTGAAAGGGTGCATGTGTTGATGCAAGGTAGCTTCAATACACACAGGCACAGTAGCAAATACAGGGGTGCATTTTTATTTTCAATTAGTACCGGAGCATGAATTTTCATCAAGGTGAAGCATGATGTTTGCAATTTGGACTTGAACACACACTTAGGGGCCGATTCCGATTCAGGCAGGAAATCACTCCGACCGAGCCGGACCCGGAGAGATTTCCGACCGAATCGGACTCTGGCAGTCCGACCGAACGAGTACGATACGCACGCATGCAATCGGACTCGAGTCGGTCGGACTCCAATTGAAGTCAATGGGAGCCGGACGTACAACGCGTACGCGGGATCCCATTGACTCAATGGGTGCGAGGCGAACAAGGGTGCCCCCTACTGCGGGTACGCCTCGATGCGACTCGTGGCGTACATGCACAGGTAGAAGGGACCCACGGGTCCCCCCTGTGTGCGACTCGCGCGGCTACGCGTACAGGGGGGTCTGACACGGACCCCCAAAGTCCGGCTCCGACTGCTCTTTTGAGCCGGACGGCGCGAGTCAGTCGGACTGCTCGAGGCGCGCATCGTACTTGCCCGGCAGGGGAACGTCTCCATTGCGCGGTGCGAGTCGTGTCCGTGCGAGTCGGTCGGAGCAGTTCGGACCCGGGAACGAGTCGGTCGGCGATTTCGCGTGCGCTCACATCGTACTCGCTCGGCCGGACGCACGTACGAATCGGTCGGAAAAGAGGGCTCCGAATCGGATCCGGTTAAGCCAAATCCGATTCGGTGCCCTACCGGCCGAGATCGGAATCGGCCCCTGAGCCTTTCTGTGGTTCTGCTACTACAAAGTCACTACATACTAGACAACTTTTAATATGTGTATCACTGGCATCCTGTGTGTAGCATTGTTTTTGTTGTAGGTGTGGAGCATGATGTGAGTCAGCTTAGGTGTGTCTGCTGAACACATGTATGTGTCCAGTGATCCCTCTGTGTGTTTAAGACTGAGGTCAGAACCAAAAGACTGACTGCCACACAGTTATGTGACCATGTTGACAATCTTCTTTTCATGTAGCTACTAGTCTTTCTTATTTGGTGGCTTGCTACAACCAAAAGATGTTGCAATGTGTTAGACAGTAACACGTATCATGCAGCACACCAGGGAATGCTTTTCTTGTCTTGATGTTGTGATTTCAGTACATATACTCCTTAGACCAGATTTTGAATGTACATGGTGCCGCAACAGCTTAAAGATTTCAAGGCAGCATGTGTCTACAGACACAGGACTGGGCCAGAGTTAAGATGTGTGTGCCCTTCCCTTGTGTTTTATACAGCAGTGACAATGATCACTCAAAGCAAGCAGAAGGACATAGGACTTTGAGGCAGGCTTCAAAGATTGGTGCATTGTTGCACAGCAGACCTTTGTTGGACATCACAGGGATAGGCACATAGATGATACATACTGTCATGGTCATGTTAATTCAATGCATTTGTTCCTGGGAGGATGTTTACAGACATCAATTGCTATGCATTTTCTCACTGCCGCTGTTGACTTTACCTAAGACCAAGTTTACATGCATTTCAATATGTGTCTTGGACCTCCAATGACAATACCATACTACCAACGAAACATCACAAGAAGATACTTTCATGTGAATAACTGCATTTTGAGGTATTATAGCAAGGCAACTTGTGGCCAAATGGCATGCATTATTCCAACCTTGTGAATGAGGCCCATTCTCACCCTTAACTTACCATGGACGGAACAGGGAATGTGTGGTTCACGGAGCATTGCAACCAGAACAGGCATGTTGATATTTTATGGTACACATTCCTACAATGTTGGGGCCTTACACTATACTTAGAAATGCAAAACCCTTTACAAAAAGTAGACAGCACCTTGCCTCTCCAGTATGAATATTCTGGTCATTATGGAATGTGCCCATCATCGACGGAAGGTGCTTGCAAGAGATGTGCAACTTTTCATGTGGACAACAAGGGTGATTCAACTTGAAAAAGTGCTCTCCAACATTTTTAGATGTGGTTATGTGTGCTGCATTTGGCTGCACACATAAAAGCAGCAGCTACGCCATTCCAATTGCTTGTGGCATATTTCAAAGGGGCTATCGCAACAGGACCATCACTATTTTTTACTTTACTGAGGGAAACCATGCTTCACAATATTTACAAGGCAGTGTTGACCCACTTGATGTAGATTAGCAACATCTTGTAAATGAGGCACACTTTCATTATGTACTTGGGGTCATATGTACAAGCCTGTAATGTAACCCAGCCTTCTTGGATTGACACATCGCTCAGCCACTTCAGAAACGCTGGGCTCAGACGTATTTACTACAGTAGGTTGCAGCATGGCATTTCGATATGCACATGTGCTAAATGTAGCTGCTAGCTCCAACGCAGACACTCTTGCACCATTGTGCAAGAGTGCCCGCGTTGGTGCTAGGCAGCTACATTTATCACCAGTGCATGTTGTGACACACGGTCACCTTAATAAAACCCATTTTTTCCTTCAGAAGGAATTGTACCATTAGAAACTGCCTAGTACACACATAGAAGCGAACCAGAATGTAAACAATTGAACATATCCAACAGTCCCTTCCCAAAGGGAAACTTTCCATGTACTTTGTGTACCAATTGTGACAATATAATCAAAGGATCAGTGATTATACACAATGGGGCTACACATTATGTGAGAAATTTAGTCAATTGTCGAACAAAGAATGCTATTTACCTTACAGTGTTTCCTTGCCATAAAGGATACGTTGGAGAGACCTCTAGAGAAGTAAGGGTTAGAATGACCAAACATAAATCAGCCATTAGGACTAAGAAGAAAAATGCACCACTAGTGGACCATTGGCTAGAAAAAGATCACAAGATAGAAGACCTCAAATGGTGCATTGTTGAGGCAGTTAAAACAAATATACGTGGTGGCAACCTCACAGTCAAAAGGAAAAAACTTGAACAATTCTACATGTCAAAGTTTAATACGTATAGAAATGGACTAAACAGTAAAGAAGAGTGGGAGAGGCTAGTCTAACCCCTTTCATTTTTAACTAAACAGGGCCCTTAGCCACAACTTAGAAGAAAATAAAATCCCTTCTGTATATAATCGAACACTCATTAGTCAATACTTACAAGTGGCGTTCTTTCCTGTATGCAACATATTAGGTAAGAATTAGCACATGCATGTCAGTACTTAGACTCTCCTTAAAGATGGCCGTAACAGATAGTGATGGTAGATTTGATTCCGTTTCTTTATTATAGAATACAGTTCGGCACCACCATAATACTGCGGGGCCGTCCCTTAAGAATAAGATTCAACTGTTTCTGTCATCTTGCCTATACTAATGGGATGATCAATACTTCCTGACGGCACATAAAAGACGAGTTTGTAACAATATAGCCGTTTCAAGATGGCCGCCCCCTTCTTCAGCCATCCACCTACTAGGTATTGGGGGGTTGCGAGAATCAATCAGTTTCGCATTGAATTATGATATTTCCTTGCACTGCCCCAGAACTTTTTTGCCAACTAAAAGGAAATTTACTTTCTGCCATTAAACCCTTGACCATCACTACTAGTTGGCAGTGCACACTTCATACGGGTTTTAATTGAAGCCCGCCCCCTTCACTACTAAGCAAAGCCAGGACCTATAAAAAGGCAATACACAATGTCATGGCGTGTAATCTGACCCGGAAGAAGTTCGTGATAGAGCAGGGAGGCCGTCCGTTTCATTGAAGGTGAGCACTCTGCTTCATACTTGCTCGGAAATGTTTTCCACCTGTAGCGTTTCTGTTGACTGAAGGGCTAGAGTTTATTTTTGTTATTCCAATGCCGCGATCATGGGAAAACACTTAGAATCTAGCTCTAAATATATTTTATTGTATTTAGTAGTGACTCTAAATTTACGAATCCATATACTGGTTAATAAAAGCCTCGTAAGTTAAGTCAACACCACCATACAGTGCATATCGTTAAACATTTAGTACTAAATTTTAGCTTCACCCTCTTTAGCCACTAAACCTCAGCACGGAACGATAGAGAAGTCTGTTGCCTTTTCGTCCTAAACATCGTGGACAAAAATAATAAAAGAAGTTAGTAATAAATTAGGGAGTTCAATAGGACACCGTGTCCTTCCCCCACAGCTAAAATCCCTATGTTTTTTAGTGGCTTTAAATGTTTCAGATAATCCACAGCTAAAACCCCAGTGGTTTTTTAATGGTTTTTTAATGTTTTAGATAATCCACTTTATGAGTCCGGATCCACCAGAAGTATAGCGTGACTTACAGCACATTTTTCATCACATTAAAAAAAAGGTAAAAAAATACATAATAACTGTCTGAGGCTCTAACAAACGGCCTTAGAACGAGTCCCAGTATAACCTTTGTTCTGCTTGAATTACAGTGTCGACAGTGTTAAAAAATGTCGATTGACTGAGAACAGGCTGTATTCAACGGCGCAGCTATCCATATATATGATCTCTAGACTTATAAACGGTAAGCTTCACTATAGCATGCAAAGTTTATGTAAATATAACCATCAAGACCAACATAGTAATTACGTGATTTGTTCTAGAGTTCAGGCCCTCATCTGCAACGCCCCATTTTTAAATTTAATCGTCGGTGGCTCTATCAGAACTTTCTGGAGGCTTTACAGGATTACTGAGGTACGCTTTTTCCCCTTAGGGTATCCTATTGATATGAAGTCAATTCCTTATCATTCTCTAAATAATAAATTTTATCTCCCTTAGATTTATAATTCTTATAAACTGTCAGACGAGTCTTTGCCCTCTGACTAGAAGCTATTGAAGGCTTTGAGACAGCTGGAATGTTTGGGTCTCTTTTTTATAGAAATAGGTGGGTCCATTTAATATCCTTTCTCTGATATATTGATGTTATGGATCATGTGTTAGAGTGTATCTGAGAATATACATTTGTCTTAGTGACTTAAATTAGTTTTTCTCTTAAACCTATATGTATATCTAAGTGCCACAATAAATGCCTATAGTATTGATGTACTGCTGTGTTTATAATATTAGCCATGTGTTTTAATAGATGTTTTTTGTTACTTAGATTTATATGAAAAAACTTTTCGTCCTGAAGAAGGTGAAGGAATTATTGTTCACCGAAACACCGCGTCGACTCTTCATAAGAAAGTTTGCTTTTAAAATGTGTTAATTAACTCTTAATGTATACAGATTGTAACTTCTCTGTGAGAAGATGTTTTTAATTCATTGAGAATTCGAAATTTCCATTCATTTAAAAAAAATATATATATTTTCTTGCATATCGCTATTTTTCATATCATTGTTTTTGTTTTTATTTTTCATAGCAGGTGAATAAGGTTGTGGTACACTTCATTGATGAATTGTTGTATGTTAGAAACTATACATAACACATGATCCATACTGAGGCAAGCTCTTAAATACGGAGAATTTTGCCTAAAGCATAGTTCCTTGAAAAGGGATATCTTGTGTTGTTTTACACTTTTACGTGACACACAACTGAGCCGTATTGTTGTACATACAGCGCAATGCTGCATTTCTAAAGTGGCAGAGCGCTGCGTTGGGCCAAGTAGGCTAACGCAACGCTCAGTCACTTTGCTTGTTAATACGGGCCAGAGTTATGAGACACATGACTGGTCATTTGTCATTGTATATATGCATGTGTGTTGGATTACAAGTCCCTTACCCCACCGTTATGTGTCTTTCTACGTATTTGCTAATGATGGCAACAGCTCAAGGGACATGTGAATTTGCCCCCAAGTACCTATGTTGCTGGCATTTGATCTGCCCACAGTGTGGGTGGCACTGAGACATAGTTAGATGCACGGAAGCAACATTACTCCCCCACACCCCACCCCCATGTCCCTAGCTGTTACTTACCCTGCTGCTGATGTGGCTGGTCATATTCAGCACAATCCTGTCCCTCTACTCCAACCACTGACTCCTCACAGTTGACTGTGGACACCAGTTCCTCCAAGGCATCAAGCTCCTCCTGTGGCGCTGGACTCCCACCTCTGGTCTGCAGTGCTGCCTGTCGATTGTGGGCCAGTTTCTGCTTAGTCTTGTGCTTGACATCATGCCAGCGCTTCTTACAATTGGTCACTACCCTCTTGACTTCTGCTACTGCGTTCACCTTGCAGACAATAGACTGCCAAATGGCATTTTTGGTCCCCAATGACACTCTGGAGCTGACGAAGAGCTGGTGTTGATTCTACATCACCTCCGCAATCAGGATGTCATTTTCCTCCTGAATGAATCTTGTGTTCCTCTTTCTCTTCCCCTGGGACTCTGGCTGATCACCCTAGCTGTTAGGGGGGTTAAAGGGATTGTTTTCTTCTGCTGAACTGGGTCCAGGCTGCTCCATTTTGCTTTCAGGTAGTATTTTTATTGTTTACCCGCGATATGGAAAAATGTGACGTGCAGCTGACTAATGTGAGTTTTCTGGCCGTTAATTGGCCGGACGTCACTTTTTTCACGTTAGCGTCAAGATTTTTATCGCCTTGACACTAGTGTTTGCGGCAACAATCACCGCCGCTAGCTGATACTATCGATATGTAGCAACATATTTTAAATACGTCGCTAAAATGGCAATAGTTTTCGGCGATACACTGTGTTAAGAAAATTGCCGCTAAGCAACGCAAATTTTGCTTAGCGGCAATTCTTGTAAATATACCCCTAAATCATTTATTCCTCTGCCATTGTTACTAGACGAAGATCTGAGTTCTATATTAGAATGTTGTTGCCTGAATATCGTTTGGGAAAAGTATTGCCTAGCTATTGTTTACAAAAATGTAATTTTGTTGATTGTACATTTTCTATTATTAGCTTATATTAAGCTATATTTTTACAAACAAAATTTAGGATACAGTAATTTTGTAAAAAAATATTGATTCTATGTCAGAATATATCAACCACAACAATTTTGTAGGGCAAAAATATCAGTGTCCAATACCAACACCCAAAAAAATCGACTTTAGATACTTATAATGTAAAGTATGAACATATCAACTCCAAACATATTGTGCTTCAAACCAAAATATCGATATTATATATATTATCAAATATACATATGTAGATCTATACTTATTAAAACAAATTTTTGAATTTTAAAATAAAGAGTTGGATTATTTGTTTAAAATTGTAACATATTTATAAATGTATGCACTATTCAAAGCATATGTATTAGTTTAAAACTGTTTTATAAATAATACATTAGCATTAGAAATATATATATATATAATTTAAATTTATAATAAACAACCTTAGTATCTAGAAAACAAAAATTGACAAATACAAATCATTTTTACATTTCAACACATTTTACATTATTACTTTTCTATTAAAATGCATCTATTATAATTTATTTACTTTCATTATGAAAATGCCTGCCGCAAGTAATCATTCTGAAAATAGTTGTGTTGTATCTGAGCTAATAGGGCATACTCTGACATAGTATGTAGGGCGATTTAATATAATGAGATCCAGCATGGGTCAAAGCTTGTAATATCATTGCACCAAGCACGAAGAGCCATATTTGTAGCATATTTAAAAATTAATTAATACATCTATTAACCTAATTATGAACATTTTACTTATATAAAGTCACATTTAGGCCCTACTTTCATTTTTATCACTAAATCTTTCCATATTGATTACCAAACCAAAACCGTCCTTGGTCATCAAAGGTTTTTGCTCAGTGATATGTAAAACTGTGCATACTGTCACCAAATTTACAAAATACACTTTCTACCCACCTTTCACTGGGAAACACTGGCAGAAAACCTCTAAAGTGACTTTACTTTATTGTATAGCAAAACAGAAGCAAATGGTGCACCACTTATTGAACAGTAACACAAAAGTTATGAAGTCTGTGTCCGAGGTTATTCTTCAAATCTTCCTTTATTTAATCATAGTTAGTTTAAACATATCAAGTCGAGTAGAACAGCCAACGCATTTCGTCCAAAGAGATGGACTTCGTCAGGTCTGTAGAATAACGAATAGATACACAAAAATCAGTACATAGAAAAACATTTAAAACATTAAAACATTTAAAAAGCACAACCTGTGCATTGTGACCAAGAACAGTTACATCTTAACAGGACTGGCTGTATCCTTGTGCAATTTTGGAGAAATACTGCACAAGGATTTGTTAAGTGAATATACAACATACAAAATGACAACATCTACAGTGACAGACCAAGACGGAACTCTATACAACAATATATTTACAAGGAATATATATTTACAAACAAGAAAAAAAGAGAGAGAATGGCTGAATCCAAAAACATTTTTTCATCTAGTGTTGAATACTGTCACGCTCCCCATCAAAGAACATTATTTGATGAAAAGCCCGGAAAAGTATTGGGGTGTCCTTTGTCTTGTGGTTTGTGGCCTCCTGGCCTGCCTGGATACGTTGGCATGGGCCTGGCTGCCATGATGACTTTTGCGCACGTTACTCCTAGCCATTGTTCAGTCGCCCTCTGCTCCTGCCAAGTTATTTTACAACTGTCTGCATTTTCTGTTTCTCACCTTTTTTCCTGTTCCCTTTGGGCTCAGGCTGACCAACAGTTACAAGGTCGAAAAACAACGTCCCTGGTTCTTGCTGATATGAGGTAAAAAATTATTGTCCTCTGGGATTGTTTTAATATATTGTTTCCTTCTGCACCTTCTTTCATATGCCAAACTCTGACTCCACACACACACTCACCATTCATAAAGGTCACCGCTCAACTGGTGGCTACAATGTATTGGCACAAACACCTATTGTTCATAAGGCAATGATTGTAATTTATTAAAACCATTTATTATTTTATACAAAATTTAAAAAAAATAAGTTACCAGTTAAAACCATTTTTGTCCATACCATCATCATGAAAAATATGAAACAATACTAAAAACAATTAATCACATTCACAATACTACAAAAAATCATAACACGAGAGTTAAAACAGACATTAATCTTTGTCATAAATCGCCATAATCCACGGTTAAACTTATGTACAAACACCCTGGTGCCTTGTGTATCATCAATATCTAGGGTGATGTTCGTATAGATGGATTTATGGCAACAGAAAAAAGCGTCGACGCGTTTCGAAGGCTTTATCTCATTCCACCTTCTTTATCAAGACCGTTATATTATGTACTCCCGTCCTTTAAAAATTAAATGGGCAGGTGAACGATGTTTCACTCTGTAGTGTACTTAATAAAAATTGTTATGCTCTTCCATCCATCTATGAGGCTTGGTAATTCTTTAATTAGTATAAATCTCCTAGATGAGCCCACTACGGCGCGCTGTGCCAGTCCCCCGTTTTATGGTTCCATCACACGCATCTGGCTTGTTTTGGGCTCATTAAAATCAATAGTGAAGTATACCCGTTTGTATTCCAAATGTGCGCTTGTTATTTCAAGCTCGTAACAAGGAATGCTTATCCTTTAGAAATCTGTTCCTCATGCAAATTTCGTCTGTTCCTTTTCACCTCAGAGCATATTATACCTTGCTCTTGTCGAGTAACCAAACTGGCGGCCCCTACTTCCGTCCGAGTTGTTTGTATGGCCAGTCCCTCGCACCTAGACATAACAACATGTACAGCTGCCATGGGGAAATTGGTGGGTTTTTAGTATTGCGTTTTTCCCTCTGAAGAGGGACTTGGAGAAAAACCTTTCCAGGGAGAAGAGCTGTGATAATCTGCTGATGTAGTCTTTGCATCTAGAGACTGAGGTATGGGGGTTCGCTCGTCAAAGCCCAGAGGTCTTCTATTTTTATAATACACTAGCTACTAGAACGGGGGGTGGTAAGGTCATTTAGCCCTATCACCACTGCTTTATGAAATGCTTTCCCCATTAGTATTCTATGGAGTTGTAACTATGCTGATTATATTATTCTTATGCATTATGCTGATAGTACTGACACGTGTACTGTATCTTAGAGCACGTATGTTGAAATAAACATTTTAACCTATACTGTGTCTCTTCTTACGCCCGTTGTGGAGAAGCATGAGTGAGTGACGTAAGAGTGTTCTTGCTACTGCGAGTCCTGAGAGAGAGATACTGTGTTCTGGGTTGTCTAATCATTGGTACATTGATGCTAATGGGACGCTAAGGCTAGTTGGGTTGGGGTTTTAGGTGCTACGGCTTATGGTAGGTTCACCACTATATTCCGAGGTCCTATCATCCTGTGCATAGCTCTGTGTATGTGCAGAATCCCTATGACACCTTAAGTAGAGACAAGATTCTAAATGCACAATAGAGAAAAGAAAAAAAGGAAAAAATAGATTTCAAAGCGGAAATGCTTCATGTGGAATAAGAAAGCCAAACACCAAAGAAACAAAAAATGAGACACAGAAAGAATAAATAACACTAATCATTTGCCAAGAGCCAGCAGTAAACATAGTATGTAAAGAAGTTCCTATATAGGGAGTCTCTATTTGAACATGAATAGAGAATAAGCTATCCCCAGGTGAAAAGCATGTAAATAAAGCAAGGGTAACCAGGGAGCAAAGGTGGTTCCAACAAGCACATAAGGGCAAATAGTACTAATACCCATGATATGCAAAGCACTCCTGACCTATCACGTGAGGGTATGCATGGTCAAAAACAACCAGCGTAAGAGAAATAGAAACCTCAGTAACCCGTCTATCTAAACAAAGGAAAGAAGGAAATAACATGTCTCAATTGCCACGAAGGATATACCAGCTAGATATACGGCACAAGAACAAATCGGAACCGCTATCCAGTACTCGCTTGGTTTGGATGTAACAATAATTTTGTGTTGATAAAAAGAGCCGGACTTCGGGGGTGTCCAAGTAGCAGCTAAATTCGTGTGGTCACGCACATATACGGTGGGCCAGTCCAGAGGTAATTAAGCGTTCCACACATATAAGCGAAGAACGAGAGTGTCATTCATGGAGCTTGAGATTAATTAGCATGTGAGTAATGTACAGGAGCGTTAAAACCGCCTTTATTGTGCACGCTCGTATTGAAGCCTACTTGTCACGTCGAGCGAGCAAAAATATTACTCTGAGATGTGTCTATGGACACACCCCCCACAGCTGTCCCGTTTTTGTAATTGACGCGGGCCTTTAAAAATGGTGACGCTACGCGATGTCAGTCTCCCCTGAAGACACCGCGAAAGGAGGGGAGACATCGGTGCGGCTCCTAACACTTACCATAGTAGGTCACCTCACGGGAGGTTTACGCCGACCGTATACGTAACTGTGGGTGATTGAAGGTGGGGGGACAGCAGGGGCGTAGCTAGGCCTTAGGCTGCCCGTGGCGGCCCCTGCGTTTGCCGCCCTCGGCAAAATGATTGAAGAGCGGGGGGTGGTAGCGGCCGATTCCGCAACGGCCGCAGGTAAGAGCGGGGGAAGGGGGGCCGGCTGCCGCCCCAAAACCTGTGCCGCCTGGGGCGGTCCGCCCCCATTGCCCCCCCCTAGCTACGCCACTGGGGGACGGAGGAGTCCTTGGTTCTTTTTATTCTTCTCTCCCCCGGTGTCGGCCTCCTGTGGTCCCAGGGTCCTTGGGTCAAAAATGCTTTATGATGTAAAGAAAAAAATATCAAGATGTTGTCCATATCCATAGACACATCTCAGAGTAATATTTTTGCTCGCTCGACGTGACAAGTAGGCTTCAATACGAGCGTGCACCATAAAGGCGGTTTTAACACTCCGGTACATTACACACACGCTAATTAATCTCAAGCTCCATGAATGACACTCTCGTTCTTCGCTTATAGGTGTGGAACGCTTAATTACCTCTGGACTGGCCCACCTTATATGTGCGTGACCATACGAATTTAGCTGCTACTTGGACACCCCCAAAGTCCGGCTCTTTTTATCAACACAGAATTATTGTTACATCCAAACCAAGTGAGTACTGGATAGCGGTTCAGATTTGTTCTTGTGCCGTATATCTAGTTGGAATATCCTTCGTGGCAATTGAGACATGTTATTTCCTTCTCTCCTTTGTTTAGATAGACGGGTTACGGTGGTTTCTATTTCTCTTACGCTGGTTGTTTTTGACCATGGATACCCTCACGTGATAGGTCAGGAGTGCTTTGCATATGGTGGGTATTAGTACTATTTGCCCTTATGTGCTTGTTGGAACCACCTTTGCTCCCTGGTTACCCTTGCTTTATTTACATGCTTCTCACCTGGGGATAGCTTATTCTCTATTCATGTTCAAATAGAGACTTTCTATATAGGAACTTCTGTACATACTATGTTTACTGCTGCCACTTGGCAAATGATTGGTGTTATTTATTCTTTCTGTGTCTCATTTTTTGTTTCTTTGGTGTTTGGCTTTCTTATTCCACATGAAGCATTTCCGCTTTGGAATCTATTTGTTCCTTTTTTTCTTTTCTCTATTGTGCATTTAGAATCTTGTCTCTACTTAAGGACAACCCAATACTTTCCCGGGCTCTTCATCAAATAATGTTCTTTGATGGGGAGCGTGACAGTGTTCAACACTAGATGAAAAAATGTTTTTGGATTCAGCCATTATCTCTCTTTTTTTCTTGTTTTAAATATATATTCCTTGTAAATATATTGTTATATAGAGTTCCGTCTTGGTCTGTCACTGTAGATGTTGTCATTTTGTATGTTGTATATTCACTTAACAAATCCTAGTGCAGTATCTCTCCAAAATTGCACAAGGATACAGCCAGTCCTGTTACGATGTAACTGTTCTTGGTCACAATGCACAGGTTGTGCTTTTTAAATGTTTTAATGTTTTAAATGTTTTTCTGTGTACTGATTTTTGTGTATATATTCGTTACTCTACAGCCCTGAAGAAGTCCATCTCTTTGGACGAAAAGCGTTGGCTGTTCTACTCGACTTGATATGTTTAAACTAACTATGATTAAATAAAGGAAGATTTGAAGAATAACCTCGGACACAGACTTCATAACTTTTGTGTTATTGTTGAATAAGTGGTGCACCGTTTGCTTCTGTTTTGCTATACATTGTTAAGTCCAGTGTTGGACTGCACCGTGACTGTGGGTGCGTACATCGGGTGCACACGCCATTTGGGTATTTCCCATTGTTCATTGTATACAGGGGATAGCAGGTTAGGTGCTAGTTTCTTACAGGGTTCCACTGTCGATGCTTAAATGGTATGGTTTGACTTTATTGCACTAGAGAAGTGGAGCGTAGGCAGGGGTGTAGCTACCATTAGTGCAGCATAAATATATTTATTGTATAATTAATTGAAATCTTTTACAATTTTTTGTTCATCAAAAAGTATTACATTAAATTGCGACAAGACTGGCAGTAGCTAAAATATAGCGGCAACATTTGTTTCAACCTTATAATGCTGTAAAATCATTGGAATAATAATAATTCTATATTGTTTAGGTACTAAAAACTTTTACAATAAAAATAGTGTATTAAAAATCAAATTTTTTTCTTCTTAAAAACTACAAGAAGTTCAAGTGTGTTGTTACCGCAATATTGTATTACATTGATCGGATGTTTAGATAGCAGCTAATTTTCCTTATTTTGCTCAGCGGCATCCCAATGAAAGTGCAAATTCATTTACAAGGCCTTCTTTAGGTTGAACCTGAGTCAGCGCCCATGCGCTGCTCTGCACACTTGCTGTAGTGGAGTATGGAAGTCAAGCCCCGCCCACTCTCCACCCATATTTTTAATTGGCTTGTGTATCTGTCCTTCGTAAATGCTGGCTTCTGATTCAGTAATTAGCTTGTTAGTTCCTCCTTAGTATGGCCTTGTCTTCATTTGTAACCACCCATGGCTACTGGCCCCTTTACGTCACTTGTTACACAGTACTTCTTTTTAAGTCTGTAAGCCCTACTTTCTTTAATGAGTTTTTACTACTGCAGGCATGACATGCTTTCCTGCAACATTGATGCGCTCTTTCATTGCACAAGCAGCCTGTCGTTTGTTTAATATATGCACCGGCGCTGCGCATGATCACGGTCCCCGCTTAATTTAATATGCACAGGCGCTGCACATGATGATGTTGCACGACGCCCATTTTATAATTTTTTTTAACATATATGCACGGGTGCCGCGCATAATCACGGCGCCCGCTTAATTTAATATGCACGGGCACCGCGCATGGTGTTGTTGCACGGCGCCCATTTTATCATTATTGTCTTTTTGGTAAATCATCAAACCCGGCCATCCCAGTGCCCCGTCTGAGGGCTGGACAACCGCAGCCCCCCTCATGGACAGCATCAGCCTGAATGCCTGACAAATTTGGAGCTGGGAGCTGCAGCACGACAGTTCTACTTACCAGAGGAGCGTGGTCAGGAGGTTGAGCCCGTATCAGATTCGCTGAGGTGTGATAAATTGAGATTCCACAGGCAAGCTACCTCGAACCGACAAAGCCAGTGTGTGTGTTTTTCGATGGCTTGCTTATTCTATGAAGTGAATCCCTGGCCAAGGCAGCCACAGAGGGGGAAACTGCTCCCGTTTACCTTCGCGAGAATGATGAGCATTTTAACAGGACTGTCACGGACAGTTTGCTAGATGTGAGCTGCTAGGGCCGGGTAGCTCGATGGATCTTCGCGCCAAGGGGCAGTGGTTGTGACAGGCGTCTTCGGGCTGTTCTGCCACTCGCTTTGGGGAGGGCCGAGCAGGTTGTTTTGCATCATGGCGAGCCCTTTGGTGTTCAACTCAGACCTACCAGCAGGTCACCTGAAAGTCTTGTGGTTCGTGGATGAATGTGACTCAATGCTATAGGACGCCCGTACTGCCACAGTTGCCTTGCCTGTCTGTTGTTGGGGACCTTTAGTCCCGGTCTGCCTTGCGGCTTCCTGCCACCACCGACGCCATCATTCCTGTGCCCCAGGAGGCGCTTCATAACCCGAGGAGGGCTCCCGCAGCGCGGGACACCCGTACTGCCACAGCTGCCTTGCCTGCCTGTTGTCGGCGGCCATAGATCCCGGTCTGCCTTGTGGCTTCCTGCTGCCACTGACGCCACCATTCCTGCACGCCAGGAGGCACTTCATAACCCAAGGAGGGCTCCTGCAGCGCGCGGGAGTGCCCGAGCCACGCCCGGGCCAAGGGCGGGCCCGTCTGCGCCCATCAGCAACAGGAAGAGGCGTGGCGGGGCCACCCCCCTTGGCTGTTTCAGTTGCTGTTGCTAAATCTGTAAGTGACCACCTTGAACTTCTTCTGGCATAACCTTTATTTTGACTGTAACAGTGGCCAAGTGTTCTTAGAATCTTCTTATGCCATCTCTAAATCTGTAACTGTGACTTAACAGTACTTTTTCGTGAACTTTGCGGTGGGGGTGCCCCACTTGGACTGTGAACTAGCGTCTCTTGTGCCCCTGCTGATATTGAAAGTCATTAAACACACGATAAGAGATGGGTAAAAGAAAAGCTGAGGGCCCGGTATCGCACAACAAGCGGCCCTCTAGTGTGGTCTGCCATGAGACAATGGACAGGATTGAGACTATCCTAACCGGATGCCACGATATAGCCTGCTCTGGCTTACCATGCCCCACCTCTCCGCATGGCAGTCCTACTAGCCCTGTGAATGCCCCAGGTTCTATGATAGTTACCTCCCCTGAACCACCCCCAGCTAAAAAATCGGCTAAGCAGATACCTTTAATGTTTAAAAAGCACATCAAAAGACGCAGCAAGGCCTCAGCCATTCGGCCCTCTGAAGCGGAGCCTAGTGTAACCATTATTCCACCCTGTAACGTCCCAAAAAGAGTATCTAGTATAACACTGATTGTACATATTGAGTGCCAAAATAGATTTGATGTACTTGCAACTGAGGAAACTGGGGTTGGGGCGGTTGGTAGTGACCATGAACAGTCATGTATAATCTCTGCTGGTGTAAACCGGTCACTGAAAGATCTAATCGAGTCATTGAAAGATGAGGTAATTACACTAAGAGTGAAGGTTGCTAGCCTGCTAGAGAGGCCAAATGATGAGAACCTGGCCCTATCAGAAACCACGATACCACCCATGAGTTTGGCTGTCAGGTGGGTTGAAGTAAGTAGCCTGGACAATGTAAACCCAATTCAAGAGTCCACGCAAACTAGGTGCACTCATTTATTGACACATACTACTGAGTAAGGTAGTCCTAAAGATACCCATAGCGTAATTCCGAGGAACACATCAGGATTTGCCCAAGGCAGCGGGATAGACAGAGGAGAGGTTGTTCTAGATGAAGGGAACATGTCCAAGAGAGACTATGAAAGGGTACCAGATAATGGGATAGTAAGGGATGGTGTTTACATGAGATCCAGGGCATGGGATAACAGAGCGGTGATCTACGTCACATAAGTCCCAAAACTCCCTTCAGGAAGACATGAAGACCAGGACTCGCTCAAGAATAAGGTCACTTACTGGTTCAGGTCTACTCGACACTGTTACTCAATCATTAGAGATGACATACAATCGGTGAAAAGAGTCCCCATGCAGAAATCAACTTGGTATATGATTGAGGTTAGCTTCTATGATAATGGTATAATCTCTGGATTGTTGTAAATTGATTCACGCACAATGTCACAAGCAAACACCCGAATCTCGATCAGATACAGACTCCCAGCTGGTACCTCCCTTAGGCCTCTGCTGTCGTCCTGTGCTAGAACCCCCACTTGACCACCATTGACATCGCATGGGTCAGCCCCATTAGGACTGCCCATTTCCTATAGGGGCGATTGGAGAAGGCATAGATGATCACTATATGAGGAGCAGACGAAATTAGTAAACAGGAGAAGGCCTCCAAGCTCCTTAGTGACACCATCCTCCAGCCTTTCACTAACAAATATCCCTGCACCACTTGATCTGGTTATTGACCCAGAGGTAAATTGTGAGACCGTCTCTGTGGATGAAAGTAGGGGTGTGATCGCCCCAACTCCTGGGGGTGTGGAAGGGGGTGATTCTGCCAACTACTCTTTAAGGGTTCTTGTGTGGAATGTGGCTGGGATCTCAAAGCTACTGGTTGACCCGGAATGGTGTTCTTTTGTAGATTCCTTCGATGTAGTTTTATACCGGGAAACTTGGAGTCTGCACTGTCCACATAGAAGTGGCTTTTCTGCTTACACTATTAATGCCACGAGAAAAGAGCTAGGCAGACCCTCGGGAGGGCTAGCAGCATGGGTACAAAATTAACTAGGGATCAAAGTTAAACTCTTAAATGTTGACTCCCAAGATATTTTAGCGTTGGAGCTTACCTTTCATAGTGGACAGAAAATTAGGATATTTAATGTATACAATAGAGTGCTGCGGGGCCAGGAGGAAACCAATACATTGTGCACTCTTGATCTTGCTTTGTCTCACTCTTCAGATAACATCCCTACACTAGTTGCGGGTGATTTTAATTGCACATTCGAACCGCTTGCCCCAATTCCCTCAGACTTGACTGATGACTGGGACAGAGAGTGGAAAATACCACAGCTAGATCTCCCCTCAGTTAGGTGGTCCAAGAGAGGTGCCCAGGTGTTGGCTCTCACTATGCAGTATGATTTAAGAGCCACAAACAGGAGGACTAACTGTGATCCCAATGGGGACCCTACTTTTTTTTTTTTTAAGTAATTTTAAAAAAAATTATTTAGTTATAATTCAGAAAAATAAAATGCGAATGCAGCTTAAGTCAGAATACACATAAGTACATTTCGAAAAAACACACAGTTTCCTTGAAATTGATCCCTGATTAATGAAATTCATCAATCATTGAAGACAAGCGTACCCAGATTATAAGAATATAAGGTTGACCAGATCAAAAGCAGAGAGCTAAAATCATTTAGAATACAATAATAAAGTAACAGCCCAAATCGTAGATAAGTGCAGAAAGATATATCATGGAATTCATCACCAAACTTCATTATATATACAAAAAACATAATTGGTAACAGCCTACATATTCATTCATCCTGGGCAAGTAGGGTCGTCCAAGCTACTAAAGGCCTCCAGATCGTATTCCCTTTAATCCTTCCCTTTTTGCCTCTCCGAACGTAAAGTGCTTTTTCCAGATTGAATATGTGCAGAAATCGGCCTTTCCACTGCTGGAAGGTCAGGGGGGAAGGGTCTAGCCAGGCTGAGGCCACACAGAGTCTGAAAACTGACATTGCTATAAATATAAGCTCTCCTCCAGTTTTCCCATTTTGTTCAGTTACGCCTAGTCACATGAGCTGAGGTGAGAGCGGAACA
Source organism: Calotriton arnoldi (assembly GCA_963921515.1). NCBI lineage: Eukaryota > Metazoa > Chordata > Amphibia > Caudata > Salamandridae > Calotriton > Calotriton arnoldi. The sequence continues at coordinate 1,232,839 of CAWUFW010003683.1, forward strand.
TCCTCCTTCAATACATGCTGCAGAAAACCGGATATTTCTCGGCCGACCGATTCTATACTAGGGCATGTAGAGAAGATATGAACCAAATCCACGCCATGTGTCTTACACCTAAAACAATGAGTCTCTTCCACTCCACCCCACTTCGCAATTTTTGCGGGCGTTACATGGAGGTCAAAAAGGGTTTTAAACTGTTGTGCCCGCAAATTGGCAGAGCATAGTATAGAGTCGCCCATCCCTATTGATTTAAAAAAGCAAGAGTGTGGGACCCCTAGCCTGCCCTGCCATTTCAGCCCATGCTTGTCCAGATCATCCGTGGTCCCTTCCAGCAAGCAACTATACAATTGTGAGATCGAAGAACCAGAGGCCCTTATTAACCCCTTCGCTGCTAGGCCTTTTCCCCCCCTGTGCTAAGCCTTTTTTTGGCTATTTGGGGTAGTGAGCGCTTAGGCCCCTGTAACGTTTTGACCACATAAGGTATCCACGCCAAATTTGCGTCCTTTTTTTCTAACATCATGGGGATTGTAAAGGTACCCAGGGTTTGTGGATTCCCCTGGAGGGGACCCAGAAATTAGCCAAAATACAGCAAAATTTTGTTTTTTTGGGGAAAATGCGAAAAAGAGCTACAGATGAAAGCGTCTTGTTTTTTCCTGCAAATGGCATCAAAAAAGGGTTGTGGTGCTGAAATCACCATCTTCCCAGATTTCAGGGACAAGCAGACTTTTGTCAGAAAACCAACTTTTTTACACAGTTTTGGCCTTTTTCTGGGACATAGCCTATTTTTGTAATTTTTGTGCTTTCAACCTCCTTCCAGTTAATGGTAGAAATGGGTATGAAACCAATAATGGATCCTAGAAAGCCATACATTTCTGAAAAGTAGACAAAATTCTGAATTCAGCAAGGGGTCATTTGTGTAGATCCTTAAAGTTTTCCTTATAGAAACTAACAGTTAAATGAAGGAAAAATTGAAAATTAGTTGAAAAAAACAGCCATTTGTGTCAACGTTTTCACCTGTAACTTCTTCTAATTATGACAGCTATTTGAAATCAATATACAGTTATATCCGCTGGACCTTTCTGGTTGTGGGGATATATAGGACTTGTAGGTTCACCAAGAACCCGACGAACCCAGAGCCAATAACTGAGCAGCATCTTGCAATGGTTTTTTATTCTGTACCGGCTATATAGCAATTATTTTGGGAAAATGTATACATGGAAAAATTGTTATGAAAGATACCTATGTATTTCTGAAATGGGAACAAAATGTAGATTTTATAAACAGTAGATATTTGCACATTTCCGAAATTGGGAGTACCCATACTAGCATGAGAATTATAGGTCATTTTTCAAAATGACTTATTTTTTCTACACATTGTCTTTCATTTGGAAGGCAGAAATGCATCGAAAGTCAATAGGTAATAACAGCTGCTCTACAATTCTGTGTTACCCTAAGTCTCCCGATAAAAATGGTACCTCACTTGTGTGGGTAGGCCTTGTGCCCACAACAGGAAATGGCTCAAAATACACACGTGGACGTACCACATTTTCAACAATGAAAAATTACCCTTTTTTTGCAAAGTTCCTAGTCTGTAGTTTTTGAACCCTAGCTCATGCGGGCACTTAGGGAAACCTAGCAAACCTATACATTTTTGAAAACTAGACACCCAGGGGAATTCAGGATGGGGTGACTTGACTGGCTCTCACCAGGTTATGTTACCCAGAATCCCTTGCAAACCTAAATAAATGGCAAAAACCCACATTTTCCTCACTTTTCTGTGGTGGAAAGTTCTGGAATCTGCGTGGATCCACAAAATTCCACCCACCCCGCGTTTCCCAAGGCCTTCCCAAAAAAATGGTACCTCACTTGTGTGGGTAGGCCTAGTGCCTGTGACAGGAAGCAGCGCAAAACGCAACGTGGACACACCACATTTTCACAGTGAAGAATGACCCTTTTTTTGCAAAGTGCCTAGCTGTAGTTTTTGAACCCTAGCTCTGCCGGCACTTTAGGAAACCTAGCAAACCTATAAATTTTTGAAAAGTAGACACCCAGGGGAATCCAGGATGGGGTGACTTGACTGGCTCTTACCAGGTTCTGTTACCCAGAATCCCTTGCAAACCTAAAAAATTGGCAAAAAACAAATTTTCCTCACTTTTGTGTGGTAGAAAGTTCTGGAATCTGCGTGGATCCACAAAATTCCACCCACCCCGCGTTCCCCAAGGTCTTCCGAAAAAAATGGTACCTCACTTGTGTGGGTAGGCCTAGTGCCCGCGACAGGAAGCAGCACAAAACGCAACGTGGACGCACCACATTTTCACAGTGAAAATTACCCTTTTTTTGCAAAGTGCCCAGCTGTAGTTTTTGAACCCTAGCTCTGCCGGCACTTAGGGAAACCTAGCAAACCTATACATTTTTGAAAAGAAGACACCCAGGGAAATCCAGGATGGGGTGACTTGACTGGCTCTTACCAGGTTCTGTTACCCAGAATCCTTTGCAAACCTTAAAAATTGGCAAAAAAAACACATTTTCGTCACTTTTCAGCGGTGGAAAGTTCTGGAATCTGCGTGGATCCACAAAATTCCACCCACCCCGCGTTCCCCAAGGTCTTCCCCAAAAAATGGTACCTCACTTGTGTGGGTAGGCCTAGTGCCCGCGACAGGAAGCAGCGCAAAACGCAACGTGGACACACCACATTTTCACAGTGAAAAATGACCCTTTTTTTGCAAAGTGCCTAGCTGTCGTTTTTGAACCCTAGCTCTGCCGGCACTTTGGGAAACCTAGCAAACCTATACATTTTTGAAAAGTAGACACCCAGGGGAATCCAGGATGCGGTGACTTGACTGGCTCTCACCAGGTTCTGTTACCTAGAATCCCTTGCAAACCTAAAAAATTGGCAAAAAACACATTTTCCTCAATTTTCTGTGGTAGAAAGTTCTGGAATCTGTGTGGATCCACAAAATTCCACCCACCCTGCGTTCCTCCAAGGTCTTCCGAAAAAAATGGTACCTCACTTGTGTGGGTAGGCCTAGTGCCCACGACAGGAAGCAGCGCAAAACGCAACGTGGACGCACCACATTTTCACAGTGAAAAATGACCCTTTTTTTGCAAAGTGCCTAGCTGTAGTTTTTGAACCCTAGGTCTGCCGGCACTTTGGGAAACCTAGCAAACCTATACATTTTTGAAAAGTAGACACCCAGGGGAATCCAGGATGGGGTGACTTGACTGGCTCTCACCAGGTTCTGTTACCCAGAATCCCTTGCAAACCTAAAAAATTGGCCAAAAAAACAAATTTTCCTCACTTTTCTGTGGTGGAAAGTTCTGGAATCTGCGTGGATCCACAAAATTCCACCCACCCCTTGTTTCCCAAGGTCTTCCCAAAAAAATGGTACCTCACTTGTGTGGGTAGGCCTAGTGCCCGCGACAGGAAGCAGCGCAAAACGCAATGTGGACACACCACATTTTCACAGTGAAAAATGACCCTTTTTTTGCAAAGTGCCTAGCTGTCGTTTTTGAACCCTAGCTCTGCCGGCACTTTGGGAAACCTAGCCATCCTATACATTTTTGAAAAGTAGACACCCAGGGGAATCCAGGATGGGGTGACTTGACTGGCTCTCACCAGGTTCTGTTACCCAGAATCCCTTCCAAACCTAAAAAATTGGCAAAAAAAAACACATTTTCCTCACTTTTCTGTGGTAGAAAGTTCTGGAATCTGCGTGGATCCACAAAATTCTACCCACCCCACGTTCCCCAAGGTCTTCCAAAAAAAATGGTACCTCACTTGTGTGGGTAGGCCTAGTTCCCGCGACAGGAAGCAGCGCAAAACGCAACGGGGACGCACCACATTTTCACAGTGAAAAATGACCCTTTTTTTGAAAAGTGCCTAGCTGTAGTTTTTGAACCCTAGCTCTGCCGGCACTTAGGTAAACCTAGCAAACCTATACATTTTTGAAAATGAGACACCCAGGGGAATCCAGGATGGGGTGACTTGACTGGTTCTCACCAGGTTCTGTTACCCAGAATCCCTTGCAAACCTTAAAAATTGGAAAAAAAAACACATTTTCCTCACTTTTCTGTGGTGGAAAGTTCTGGAATCTGTGTGGATCCACAAAATTCCACCCACCCCGCGTTCCCCAAGGTCTTCCAAAAAAAATGGTACCTCACTTGTGTGGGTAGGCCTAGTGCCCGCGACAGGAAGCAGGGCAAAACGCAACGTGGACGCACCACATTTTCACAGTGAAAAATGACCCTTTTTTGCAGAGTGCCTAGCTGTAGTTTTTGAACCCTAGCTCTGCCGGCACCTAGGGAAACCTACCAAACTCACACTTTTCTGAAAAGTAGACACTCGGGATTCCAGGAGGTATGGCTTGCGTGGATCCCCAACGTTTTCTTACCCAGAATCCCCTGCAAACCTGACATCATGCTGAAAAAAATCCCTTTTTACACATTTTTGTGTGGTAGCTAGGCATCACCGTGAGCTGACACAAATTTCCTACCACCCAGCATCCCCTCAGGTCTCCGGACAAAATGGTGCCTCACTTGGTGGAGGCCCAGTACCGCGAGCAAGGGCCCACAACGCATTGAGGCAACCTCAAAATGGCCTATCACAAACGTACCTGGTTTTGCAAGGGGGTCCCATGACGTTCGGTCCGGGCTCGGCGGCCACCTATGGAAACCTATCAAACCCACACATTTCTGAAAAGGAGACACTGGGATTCCAGGAGGTATGGTTTGCGTGGATCCCCCAACGTTTTATTACCCAGAATCCCCTGCAAACCTGACATTTTGCTGAAAAAATCCCTTTTTTCACACATTTTTGTGAGGTAAAGTTTTGGCATCACCGGGCTGACACAAATTTCCTACCACCCAACATCGCCCCAGGTCTCCCTATAAAAATGGTGCCTCACTCGGGTGGGAGGCCCAAGTACCCGCGACAGGCAAGGTCCCACAACATTTTGTGATAGGCAATTTTAATGTCGTCTCAATACGTTGTGGGCCCTTGCCTGTCGCTGGGTGGTAGGAAATTTGTGTCAGCCCGGTGATGCCACAACTTTACCACACAAAAATGTGTGAAAAAAGGGATTTTTTCAGCAAAATGTCAGGTTTGCAGGGGATTCTGGGTAAGAAAACGTTGGGGGATCCACGCAAGCCATACCTCCCTGGAATCCCCCGGGTATCTACTTTTCAGAAATGTTTGGGTTTGGTAGGTTTCCCTAGGTGGCCGCCGAGCCCTGGGCCAAAACATCATGGGACCCCCCTTGCAAAACCAGGTCGTTTTGTGATAGGCCATTTTGAGGTCGCCTCAATACGTTGTGGGCCCTTGCCTGTCGCGGTACTTGGGCCTCCCACCCGAGTGAGGCACCATTTTTATCGGGAGACCTGGGGGAACGCTGGGTGGTAGGAAATTTGTGTCAGCAAGGTGATGCCACAACTTTACACACACAAAAATGTGTGAAAAAAGGGATTTTTTCAGCAAAATGTCAGGTTTGCAGGGGATTCTGGGTAAGAAAACATTGGGGGATCCATGCAAGCCATACCTCCCTGGAATCCCCCGGGTGTCTACTTTTCAGAAATGTGTGGGTTTGGTAGGTTTCCTAGGTGGCCGCCGAGCCCCGGGCCAAAACGTCATGGGACCCCCTTGCAAAACCAGGTCGTTTTGTGGTAGGCCATTTTGAGGTTGCCTCAATACGTTGTGGGCCCTTGCCTGTCGCGGGTACTTGGGCCTCCCACCCGAGTGAGGCACCATTTTTATCGGGAGACCTGGGGAACGCTGGGTGGTAGGAAATTTGTGTCAGCCCGGTGATGCCACAACTTTACCACACAAAAATGTGTGAAAAAAGGGATTTTTTTCAGCAAAATGTCAGGTTTGCAGGGGATTCTGGGTAAGAAAACGTTGGGGGATCCACGCAAGCCATACCTCCCTGGAATCCCCCGGGTGTCGACTTTTCAGAAATGTGTGGGTTTGGTAGGTTTCCATAGGTGGCCACCGAGCCCCCGGGCCAAAACGTCATGGGACCCCCTTGTAAAACCAGGTCGTTTTGTGATAGGCCATTTTGAGGTCGCCTCAATACGTTGTGGGCCCTTGCCTGTCGCGGGTACTTGGGCCTCCCACCCGAGTGAGGCACCATTTTTATCGGGAGACCTGGGGGAACGCTGGTGGTAGGAAATTTGTGTCAGCCCGGTGATGCCACAACTTTACCACTACTAAAAATGTGTGAAAAAAGGATTTTTTTCAGTAAAATGTCAGGTTTGCAGGGATTCTGGGTAAGAAAACGTTGGGGGATCCACACAAGCCATACCTCCCTGGAATCCCCCGGGTGTCTACTTTTCATAAATGTGTGGGTTTGGTAGGTTTCCCTAGGTGGCCGCCGAACCCCGGGCCAAAACGTCATGGGACCCCCCTTGCAAAACCAGGTCGTTTTGTGATAGGCCATTTTGAGGTCGCCTCAATATGTTGTGGGCCCTTGCCTGTAGCGGGTACTTGGGCCTCCCAACCGAGTGAGGCACCATTTTTATCGGGAGACCTGGGGGGACGCTGGGTGGTAGGAAATTTGTGTCAGCCCCCCGATGCCACAACTTTACCACACAAAAATGTGTGAAAAAAGTGATTTTTTCAGCAAAATGTCAGGTTTGCAGGGGATTCTGGGTAAGAAAACGTTGGGGGATCCACGCAAGCCATACCTCCGTGGAATCCCCTGGGTGTCTACTTTTCAGAAATGTGTGGGTTTGGTAGGTTTCCCTAGGTGGCCGCCGAGCCCCGGGCCAAAAACCCAGGTGACCCCCCTTGCAAAACCAGGTCATTTTGAGATAATGTGTTGTCTATTTCTGCAGCGTGAAAATTTTGGCAATAATATTGCTAGGAAAATGTGACAGACATTTTGAGGTTTGCAGGACATTGTGGGTACCATAACTTGTTGGGATCCACAAGAGAGATATCACCATGTACTCCCATGGGTGTTTCGTTTACGACAATATCTACAGTTGGTAGGTTATTCTTAGACGGAATGTACACCTTGGCAGACAGACTAAAAAGACAAAGATTACTGCACAGCCATCTATTCCTCAAGCACACACACATACTGGTTGGATTTGGCATGAGGGCAAGTGATGGTTCAGTATATACAATTTTATTAAAAAGAGATTTCACAAAAATGAAATGCACTGTCAATAATTGAAAGGACAAAAAACTGAACCAGTGACTCGAAGCTCGTGAGCTGTAAAGCCACATCAAGGCCCCAACCGCTTTACAGGCCATTCACACACCTTTCATACGTGATACACACAAGACCATTCACACCACCAGGCACGAAACAAACACATTACAACATTCACAAAAAGGGACAAGGTACACCCTGCTTGAGAAAGACAAAAAAAATATTACTGCACAGCCATCTAATCCTCAAGCACACACACATACTGGTTGGATTTGGCACGAGGGTGAGTGATGGTTCAGTATATACAATTGTATTAACAAGTGATTTCACAAAAATAAAATGCACTGTTAATAATTGAAAGGACGAGAAACTGAACCATTGACTCACAGGTCGTGAGCTGTAAAGCCACGACAAGGCACCAACCTCTTTACTGGCAATTCATACACCTTTCATACGTGTGACACATACAAAACCATTCACACCACCAGCCGCGGGCCCATCACATTACAACACTCACACCAGCAGACAGCGGCATTCAAGGGCCCATCACTTTCACACGCCCACATTCCTAACACAGCAACCACACAAGCTGATGGATTGCGTGAGTGTCGCTCGGCTAGCAGTGTGTGTAGTGACCAGCAGCAAGTCACTACTCACACACCGCCAGCCGAGCGCCAGTCCACGCACACCACCAGCCAAGCGCCACTCCACGCACACCGCCAGCCAAGCGCCACTCCACGCACACCGCCAGCCAAGCGCCACTCCACGCACACCGCCAGCCTAGCGCCACTCCACGCACACCGCCAGCCAAGCGCCACTCCATGCACACCGCCAGCCAAGAGCCACTCCACGCACACCGCCAGCCAAGCGCCACTCCACGCACACCGCCAGCCAAGCGCCACTCCACGCACACCGCCAGCCAAGAGCCACTCCACGCGCACCACCAGCCAAGCGCCACTCCACGCACACCGCCAGCCAAGCGCCACTCCACGCACACCGCCAGCCAAGCACCAGCCTACACACACCACCATCACATTTAGGATTTTTTATTCAAAAAGAAAACATAAACAAATTGCAAATAGATACAAATCTACTAACACAAAATCAGAAACTAAATACATTGCACTAATGCCAACCTTGAAACAGAACAACAATTCTTAAACATTACAGACCAGGCAGTTCACTTTACCACTCATGGTTGCTCCCAATAATTATTTTGCTTGTGGTACGCTCTATAACAAGCATGCACACACAGCCCAAGGTTAGAAGGACACTCAGGGCAGTACATACGAGTCTCCTTCCGCGTACCTCTTCGCCAACAGACTCTACATCTCCTAGTGGGAAAGTCTTTTGAGGGTGTAGGAGGAATGTGATCAGGAAAGTGGCGATCTTTCAATCGAGCCATATCCTCCACCACTCCAACTCTAGGAACACTTGCCTATGACAGACTGCTGAAACTGAACAAAAGTCAACTTTGACGCAGGAGAACACTCCTTGAACACAACAAAAGCATTGAAAGTTGCTAAATTGAAGAGATGGATGGCCAACTTCTTATACCAAATGTAAGCCTTACGAACAGCAGTGTAAGGTTCCAACCTCTGATCTACTCTATCAACACCACCCATGTGCTTATTGTAGTCTAAAATGCACACAGGTTTGCGCACTTCAGCAATCTGACCCCAAACAGCCACAGGTGAAGTACTCTCATCATGGATGGTAGTCAGCATGTACACATCCCTCCTGTCCACAAATTTCACAGCTAGTAGTTCATCACTACGCAAGGAACTGCACTGTCCCCTCTGAAGTTTTTTGCAAACAAGCTCTTTTGGATAACCTTTACGGTTAGAGTGGATTGTGCCACAAGCAAAAGTGTCCACTTTGAACAATTCCTTAAACAATTGCACAGCAGTGTAGAAGTTATCAAGGTACAAATGGTGGCCTCTGTTAAACAGTCCTCTAGCAAGATCCCACACAATTTTCTCTGAAACTCCAAAAGTGGACGGACAACTAGGGGGTCAATAGTGGAATCCCTACCAGTGTACACACGCAAATTAAAAACATATCCTGTCCTACTCTCAGACAACATATACAGCTTAATTCCATAGCGTGCCCTCTTGCTAGGAATGTACTGCCTAAAAACCAAACAGCCCTTGAACAGGACCAAAGACTCATCAATAGATATTTCTTTCCCTGGAGTATAGATCTCTGAAAATCGATCTACAAAGTGATCAAGAACAGGCCGAATCTTAAAAAGACGGTCACATTCAGGGTGATCTCGTGGCAACGCCAAACCATTATCAACAAAATGCAGCATCCGAAGCAAAAAGTAAATACCGATCACGAGTCATAACTGCAGGAAATATGGCCGTTGCCATCAAGGGACTGGTAGACCAATATGAACCCATGGACGGCTTCCTTATCAAACCCATCAAAAAAGTCAAACCCAAAAACTTCTTTATCTCTTCTAGATTTGTGGGACTCCACCGGGTAGCTCTAGAATGGGGCCTAAGTCTGGCACTGTTGTCCCTCAAAAACTGTTCAGCATACAAATTAGTCTGCTCAACAATCTCACCCAAAAATACATCATCCATAAACAACTGAAAATACTGTATAGGCAAATAATGTTCACAATCCACTCTACACCCTGCATAACCACTAAAGGCAGGCAACACCGGCTGCACCATGTTTGGATCAACCCAGAGTCCAGCACTTCCAGTAGGAAGCCTAGCAGCCCCAGGCTGCAATCCAGATGCCTCTTGCACCATCGGCACAGTAGTATCCTCCTCTAAAACAGGCACTTCATCTGCACTGAGAGTACCTTCATCATCCGATGATTCCATGTGGAGAGAAAACTCACTGCCTGAATCTTCCCCTCCCTCCTCTCCTCAGACGCACTGTCAGTCTCATAATCCTGCTCAGAGGAAGATTCAAGAAGCAAACCAACCACCTGCTGAGCAGTCATTCTACGGCTAGCCATAATGCTTACTAATAAAGGTTACTTGTCAAACAAGTCAACAACAACAAACCCTTTGTAAAAAAAAGAAATAAACAAAATGTAGCTTTATCACAAAGACCTATATGCTCCAACACTATACCACTCACATGACAGAAGCAGCTAGACTCACCACCACCTACTCTGCACAGTCACAGTAAGGATCAACAATATCCCACTAAAAAAGAAGGAAAAAAAAATTACACATAAGACAATGCAAAACATTGCAAAGAATTTCATGCTCTGAACACTAACAAATATGCTGCCATTATGACACCACTTACAAAAAAATTCATTCATGCATGACAATAATACTCATTTGGAGTACACACAACAAAAATATTTTTCTTACCAAATAAATGCAATTACGCAAAACTGCAGAACAACCACTGCCGAAACCGCAAACAGGAATCAAAAGCTTTACACTAGAATAAAAAGGAGAAAAAAACATTACAATCACATATGCAAATAATGCACCAGTCCACACACAATCCACCAGCCAAGCTAAGGGGTAGGTGGGCCAAAGAGTATAAATAAAATATTTACCCCCGTAAAAGGGGAGCAACCCTTGCCCTTTTGGCCACTCCCCAACACAAAAATTTAAAAAACCCTGGTGTCTAGTGGCTTTTGCCCTCCTTGGGGGCAGATGGGCCTAAAAACATACTGCTATTCTGCCACCCAAGGGGTCACTCTCCACAAATAAATGCCTGGTGGACTAGTGGGAAGATACCTTTATCTTCCGCACACGATCTCTCACTACTCAACTCTACTCTCAACTCTATTCACAACCGGATGTTAGCTCACCAACTCATTCTGAATCCCGCCAAAACTGAATTCCTCCTCCTCTCTACCTCTCTCTCACCTCCTCCTGTTCAATCTTGGATGGATCAGCTGAACCTACTCAACAACAAACCTCATTGTTGACAGCGCTAAATCCCTAGGTGTCATTCTTGACAAAAGACTCAACCTAATCTCCCACATCAACTCTATTGCTAAGAACGCACGTTACCAGTTGCGCCTTCTATGGGGGATCCGTCGGTTCTTCCCGGAGAAAGACTTAAAAACCTTGGTACAATCTCTGGTTCTCTCAAGACTGGATTATTGCAATTCTCTTCTGACGGGCCTACCCAAATCCCACCTCTCCCCTCTCAAATCCATCCTCCATTCAGCAGCTCGCTTCATTTCAGGGTCTAAACGAAGCGACCACGCTCATTCCTATCCTGTCCTCTCTTCGATGGCTTCCGATCGAGGCAAGATCTATTTACAAAACTGCCTGCATCACACACAAAGCCTTACACACGTCCTCCCCTCGTTACCTGGCGAATAAATTGAAATTGTCCGGTGGCTCTCGCCCTTCTCGCAATGCGGAAAAGCTTCTGCTTGAGCCCCCCCGTCTTCAAAAGGGAAAGATCGATGGCGCAATCCTTCTCAGGCAATGCGGTGAGAATCTGGAACTCACTTCCCCCATTGCTCCGAGCCACCTCCTCTACCCGGATCTTCAAAGCTGACCTCAAATCTCTTCTCTTCCAAAGACACTTTCAGAACTAATACTTTCACTCTCAGCCCCTCTAGGAAGTTTGCTCTTCATTGTAAATTTGTACTTTTTCCTGTACATTCCCCACCCTTGCGTGCTGTGCTGGATTTGTGTACCCTTCATTTTAAGTCTCCTGTTTAATTCACACCCTCTCTACTCCCTCAAGGAAGTTCTTCCACTATAGGAAATTCTGTACTCCATGCCTATAGAAGTGCCTTCCCAGTGTGTTCTGAGTGACTGCCACTTATTGCAGTATTATACCTCTATTTGTATTTTGTGTCTCATGTATCATGCACAATTGTCACTTTTTCCTCATGTAATGTAACGCTTGCTTTTGTATTATGCTCACTTGTAACCTTCTCCTCATGTAATGTTACTGTTCCTATTGTGAAGCGCTCTGACACCTTCGGGTAAAGCCCTGCACTGTATAAAAACTGCCCCCCAGGGGGCAGAGCACCAAAAACATATGGCCCCCAAAAGGGGAGCGACCCTTGCCCAAGGGGCCGCTCCCCAAAAAAAAAGTATTTTCATTTGTTTTTTTAAATTCCCTGGTGTCTAGTGGGCATTCCTGCTGCACGATCGCATGATCGTGCAGCAGGAATGCACAAAGAGGCATCGAGGGAAAGGAAAGGGTTTTCCTTTCCCTCGATGCCTCTTCTGTTTGAAATCCCCCCTCCCCGGAGCCAAAACTAACCTTATTCCCCGACGCGCTGGAAGCAAAATGGCTTCTAGCACGTCGGGGAACAAAGGAAACCCCAATGACGCCAGCGCGCCTCGCGCGCTGACGTCATTGAGGGGGGGGCGGGGGGAGGCAGGGGAAGCCCTTCCCCTGCCTTCCCCCAAAAAAACCCGGTGATCGGATTCCCACGGGGGGAGCGCCAGCGCTTCCCCCGTGGGTGGTCTTATGACCAGCTGGACTCGTCATGAGCACACGTCCACTGTGTGCCATGACGAGTCCAGCTCGTCATAAGCATCGAAGGGGTTAATGATTCGATCAGGGCTACCTGTGCGAAGCCCGCTGTGCCCCCAGCTTTTTTAAGAAGAAAGTGCCTTAACTGTAAAAAATGTAAAAAATCACAATGGCTGATGTTAAGTCTTTCCCTGACTACTTCAAAAGAGGCAATGTGATCCCCCGCCAGAAGATCCCCTATCCTGTATAAATCACCTTTTTCCCACCTTGCCAAGCATTCATCCTGTAGGACCTTGGGGAGCTGATCATTACCAATCAGAGGAGTGTATCTGATAAATCTACCCAGCCCGAGTTTTTTTCAAACACCTGCCCTATTACGAAATGCAGCAATTAGGGTCCTAAACGTGTTTTTTTTTAAATAACTTGGTTCATAGATTTTTAAAAGGCAGCCGTTGGCCCGTGATCCAATCAGAATCTCAAAAATTGACGGGACAAAGCTGGGATCGTTTTGTTCCCTCGACCTAATTCCAAAGAGAGGCCAATAATATTGTAGAGCTGCGGCGATTATTAGGTAGCCAAAGTCTCCCTCTTTCCCTCGGGAGAGACAAAAATGCATTAGATCTTCTAGTCCTGCTATATGACCAGATGAATCTAGCCACCTCTCTCTCTATTTGCCTGAACCAATCGTTATGTATTTCTAAAGGAATTGTATGAAATATATGAAGAAGTTTTGTCAAGATCATTATTTTAATTAAATTGCATCCGCCAATAATTGACAGCTTTAGATTGTCCCATCGCCGCATATCATTCTTAATTTTCCCCATTATATGAGCTAGGTTTATATCCACAATATCTTCCACCTTTGCCCTGATGTGTATAGCTAGGTAAGTTGCTTCCTCCACAATCCTGCTATCAGAAGCAGTGGCAAATCTATTTATTAAGATCTGAGTTTTTGCATTATTTAGTGAGAAGCCCGATTGCATCCCAAATTTTCGGCAACAGCTTCGACTGTGGACAGCGCTCTATCAGGGTCGGAGGTAATTATTGCCATGTCGTCAGCATACGCCAATAGCTTCATATCCCACCCCTGTAGTCTTATGGGGGGAATATCCGGGGACGCCTCCAACCATCTGAGGAAAGGATCTATATATAATGCAAATAGCAGGGGGGAGGAAGGACATCCCTGCCTAGTTCCCCTACCTATTGTAAATGTCTCAGACTCTTCTCCCATTATCTGCAAGCGTACTGTAGGGTTAGTGTACAAAACCTGCATTGCTCAGATAAACAGAGCCCCCAGGCCATTGCCTTCCAAAATCCTCCACAGATAGCTCCATGACACCCTATCAAAGGCCTTCTCGGCGTCCGAAAAGGCAACCCCCATAGGTTTCATAAGAGCTTCTGTTGCATCAAAAAGTGAAATTACACGCCTAACATGATCGGCCGTCCCCCTCCCCTGGATAAAACCATGTTGCCAGACTGATACCAAGTGCTGCATTACCTTATTAAGTCGGGTGGCAAAAATCTTTGAATATAACTTGGTATTACTATTTAAAAGTGTTATGGGCCTATAGAAACCCAAATTAATAGGATCTTTGCCTTTTTTTTTAAAAGATGACCATATTGGCAGTGCACCATGAATCCGGTGGTGTGGCCCCGTTCCTAACCTCCTTAAATAGTCCCAAAATTTCTTGAAAGATCTCACTAAAAAAAGTTTTTATAAAATTCTAATGGTATGCGGTCAGTGCCTGTGGCTTTACCTGATGGGAGAGCTTGAAGAGTGAAGTGAAGCTCTTCCTGAGAGTTATCCGAGCCCAATAGGAGGCCCTCCTCCTGGGAGACCCTCCCCTTCGGAGCAAATTCAAGCATTCATCATGCCTATGAGAGCCCCCTACAGGTGAAGCTGTATATAATTCCTCATAGAACTCCCTGAATGCTTCCCGGATATCCACCGGATCTGAGACTAATTTTCCCTGCAAATTCCTGACCGGCTTAATATACCCTGCCGCCACCTGTTGCCTGGCCCTAACTGCTAATAATCGGCCAACATTTTCACTGTATTCATAGCATTGCTGCCTCTTGGCAAGATACCTTCCCGCCGTCTTCTCGGCGTTGAAATCATTCAAAGAGGCTTTGGTGACCATAATTAAATCCATGAGTGAAGAAATATCCCCTCCATTGTTTACTGTGCTGATTAGTTCTGTCTCGAGAAGGGCAAGTCTTTGATAGTACCCTTTAATTTGACCTGCACCTTTTTTTTGTTTGATCAAGCTAAATCGCAAAGTCTCGCCTCTTACTGATGCTTTAAAGGCATCCCAGATCATTCCTGGGAGGGCACTGTCCTTATTATTCCTAAAAAACTCCCTAATCCAACCCTTTATATAGCAAACATACTCCTGATCAGAAAGAAGTGCCCTTTCAAATGTCCACCTCCTATGCTCCTTTCTTAACCCTACAAGGGAAAATTCAAAAACGAGGGGATTGTGATCCGACATCACTCTGGGAAATAGCTCCACCCGGGCTGCCTTAAGAAAGGATGGTGATGTTAAAAAGTAATTGAGCCTGGCAAACTTGCTGTGAGAAGCAGAGTAATAGGTGTAGCCTGGCTCATTGCCCATCAGGCTAGGCCCAACATCCACCAGGCCGATGTCCCTTAAAAACAAATTCATCGCCCTGGAAGATTGAGGCTTACGCCCCTTGCTTGATACCCCATCCCTCTCTGGAGCACCTCTGGATCCATTAATATTTAAGTCCCCGCAGACTAGATATGGAGCAGGCCAGGAGGGCAACTCAATAGCTAAAACGTTAAGTACACCAGGATCGTCTAGTACTGGGGCATAAACTGAGCATAATGTAAATGTACCTGTCCCTCCTCTGCATTCCAGTATTATCCATCTACCATTTTTGTCCACTGCTTTTCTCCCAAACATAATGGAAGTACCTTTCATTAAAATGGCCACCCCTTAGTCCTGACGTCTTGAGTTGTTGAGGCGACTACCTTAAACTTAATAAAGAGTAGTGGTCCCAGTATAAATACATCAAAACAGTGTAGCAAAATGAAATTAACAATGATAAATCAAAATAAAGAGAATAAAGGAATGCTCAAGTGTTATTTAATCACACTGAACAAAAAGAACATATTTCACAAAACACATTGAAAACATCATAGTTGTGCCCACAAAACGAAAGGGAAAGGGAAAAGGTAGTGACATGAGTGAGGTAGTGAGGTTAGTGACAAACATTACTCATGAATATAACCATCAAATTGTTGGGCATGCTATTCATTGCCACAAACTCTTAGCATCAAGACAAAAAATTATTTTAGAAACATGAAATATGTAGCCATGTAACAGATCAAATCACAGTGTAAGCATACACTGTTGACGGTACTGGCATCAGTAGTGTGTCGACGTTTCGACCCCTGCTAATGTGTAGGTATTCTTGTCGACCTTACAATCGGGGTCTTCCTCAGGACAAGTGGTAGGTGAAAGGGTGGCTAAAAAGGGGCACCTAAAAGTATAAAGGCAAACAGTCAGGTCCGGAGCTTAAAAAGGACGAGACGACAAAGAGGTAGAAATAATACTCAACATAAATACCATGTCTGATTTAAAGAAGGGTCCTCAGAGGCGCACGATGTGTCGTCGAGTACAGAGAGGGCTCAATGGCTCCGAGAATATGAAGGATGAGAGAGAAATGGACACCTATATAAATAAGGCGTCTGTCAGTAAATACTCGTATAAATCAGGGGAAAAAACGACTCTATTGAATAGAAAAGACTTACTCAAGAATGAGGGTTGGTCTCCCAAAGTTATTAACTTATCTGTTGAATCACGGTAGTACCGTCAAAATGATAGTGGAAGTCATCCACAATCCTACTATCAATTTAGGAATTACTCTGAAATAAATAGGAAAAAGTATACCAATCAATTAATAACCTCAATGGTGGAAATCAAAGGAGTCAAAACCATAGTTTTAGATAAGTGCCATGTACAGCGTGGTTATGAAAAACCTCCCAAGCGCCTAATTTAAAAAAGAGAACGATTTCAAAACACAAGAAACACGCCAAGAAAAAACCAAACAAAACACTTAGTTAAAAGTGTTCGTGGTACAGTTCTAAAAATAAAACCCATCGTGCCTCTCCAAATATTGAGTGCACCTTAATGACACTAGATGGCATCGGTGTCTAAAAGTGAAAAACCAAAGTTACTTAATGCGCGCATGAAAATACATAATCAAAATTACCAAAAATGTTGCCTCTCACTAAGCTTCGTGCACCACGTATGAAATTTAAAAGGAAACGAAAACAAGATTTAAGTCTCCAAAATACATGCGTTTAAAGAATAATGCACAAAAACAGTCACGCTTGTATGATAGCGTTAACTACTGAAGAGGGGAAAAGATCGCATGGCCTCAAGGAGCAACTACAGAGCGGCCGTCAGAGAGAAGAACTCACCCTCGTGTGTTAGGCTTGATTCCCCTGAATGGAAAGGTCGCGCCGCCAAGACAGACGGCAGGAATAAATAGAAGCGTAACTGACGTGCAATGAGCGCCAGCGTGACGCTAGATAGTATGCAGGCGCTAAATGCTTGTATTAGACTGGGGCTGGGCAGGGAAGAGAGACTATGAAGTATGTGAATAGTAGAAGAAAGCAATCAACATCAGTATTTTAAACAAAACCCCAGCCTGAATGACAACATAACATTATGAAGGGGTAGAAATACACACAAAATGAGAAAAAGGTTGGCCTAGATTTTAAACGTTATATAGCCCAATATTCATCAAGAAAAATGATGTACAAAGCGCTCAACCTAAACAACAATTAGACAATTCAATATATGGAATATGCAAATATATCGTAATAGTGGGACTGGTAAAGGTGCTTAAAATAATGGTTAGCAACATCTATTATACAGTCATGGACAATTAAATTGTAAAAATGGCAGATGAAAATAGCCAACATTATATTTATATATTGACCCACGTAGATTTCATAGTAATGTGGTTGTTAGAAAGATAACATAATTAATCACACAAACAGAACAAAATTGCATTCGGAAAGTACCGGAAGCTCCCTGATGTGTATCTGCTAGCAAAAATCAAGGTCTATACCTCAAACCTATCGCTATACACAGCTAAAAAGGTTGGAATACCTAGATTGCAGATTAGCATCATGTATTAAGACATGCCAATTGAGCGTTACTGGGATCAAGTTCATTCAGCCCATTGACAATCCACCTTTGTCCCACCTGCCAATGCAATGACCAACAGGATTCTAGCATATGAAAGTATGGTATTAAAGGATGTCACGAAATTACTTTCTACGTATAAATATACTATTTCTAACACCAACAAATTGGAAAAAGTTGCCCTCCTTAATCTGAAAAACAATAAGGATATTGTTATCAAATCAGCGGATAAGGGCGGGGCGATTGTGGTGCAGGATACTACAGCTTATAAGAGGGAGATTATGAGACAACTCCAAGATGGCATCAGTTACTCTCCACTGGCGTCGGACCCCACAAAGCAATTGGCGGAGGAAATCCTGATGATTACGTCTGAAGCCCAGGAACTGGGTTTCTTGAGTAAACTTGAGTTTGATTACCTTAATCAAAAACATCCACGGCTGCCCACCATCTACACTTTACCCAAAATACACAAGGATAAGCTAAATCCACCAGGTCGCCCTATTGTCTCTGGATGCGGTTCATTGCTTGAACCTCTATGTAAATACATCGATTTCTTTTGAAACCAATTGCAGAAAACACCGGAGCATATTTAAGAGACACCATGCAGACAATCACTTTGATAGACCAACGACCTTTTAACTCTAACGAAGAACTACTTGTGACATGCGATATTGTATCTTTATATACAAGTATCCCACAAGAACCAGCTTTACAAGTCATGAGGGTGGCCTTGGACCAACGACCTGCACCTATGGCAGTCCCCACGGAATTTATCATTGCCTTGTTGACCTTAGCGATGAAGAAAACTATTTCATCTTTCAAGGATGTTATTATGTACAGACAAAGGGTGTAGCCATGGGAGCAGCTTTTGCCCCAGATTTAGCTATCATTTATATGGATAACTTTGAGAGAATATTCATATTCAACAACAATCCCTCGGTTAAAGTTGTGGAAACGGTATATTGACGATATACTGATTATCTGGAATGGAGACATAATTGAGCTTGGCCATTTTCATGATTGGCTAAATGAACGTGACCAGGATATAAAATTCACCATTCAATCTGATAATAAAGAGATAGCTTTCCTTGACTTGAAAATTTGCTGTGAAGACGACAAGCTATACACTACATTGTATCGGAAACCGGCGGAACGCAACTCCTGTTACGATACAATAGCCATCACCCACGGGGCCTGCGAGATAATCTCCCAGTGGGCCAATTTCTACGACTTCGTAGGAATTGTTCCAAGAAGGTCTGATTACATGTTGGAATCGGAAGCACTTTGTGCTCGCCTGATGACGAGGGGATATCCAAGGAGATTAGTGAAGAGAGCTCAGAAAAGGGCCTGGTTTAACCCACGGGAAACCTTGCTAACCCCCAGGCTGAAGAATGACATATCTTTAAAGCGAATGATTTGTGTTACAACCTTTTTGCACAAGAAGTAATGCCATAAAAAGGTCATTAACAAACATTGGAATTTAGTGTCAGACGATATTGACCAACCGCAATTGCCCCTGCACTCTTTTAAAAAGGAATGAGTGTTAAAGATCATGTGGTCCACTCTTTCTTGGAACATGTCACGAAACCAACAATTCAATCACTCTGGAATCTACCACCGGTCAAAGGGCACTATAAATGTGGACAATGCAAAGCTTGTCAAACTACAATTGTTACCAAGAACTTTGTTTATAAACAACACATGATTGCTTTACATTCTTTTACCAACTGTAACACTATGAATGTCATTTATGGCATCATTTGCCCGTGTGGGTTACTCTACGTAGGGCAGACACAACAAAAGATTAAGGCAAGAATTTTGCAACATCAAAGCAGGATTCGGTGTTCGGTTATAGGGGCACCCTAGTTGAACACTTCACATTTAAGAGTCACGACCCCGATCAAATGCAGTGGTTAGTGATAGAGAAAGCTGAATTAGGACCCAGAGGGGGCAATATTTCCTCTATCCTGAACATCCGAGAATTGAAATGGATGGTACGTCTGGACACTATTGTCAATGGGCTGGAATGAACTTGATCCCAGTAACGCTCAATTGGCATGTCTTAATACATGATGCTAATCTGCAATCTAGGTATTCCAACCTTTTTAGCTGTGTATAGCGATAGGTTTGAGGTATAGACCTTGATTTTTGCTAGCAGATACACATCAGGGAGCTTCCGGTACTTTCCGAATGCAATTTTGTTCTGTTTGTGTGATTAATTATGTTATCTTTCTAACAACCACATTACTATGAAATCTACGTGGGTCAATATATAAATATAATGTTGGCTATTTTCATCTGCCATTTTTACAATTTAATTGTCCATGACTGTATAATAGATGTTGCTAACCATTATTTTAAGCACCTTTACCAGTCCCACTATTACGATATATTTGCATATTCCATATATTGAATTGTCTAATTGTTGTTTAGGTTGAGCGCTTTGTACATCATTTTTCTTGATGAATATTGGGCTATATAACGTTTAAAATCTAGGCCAACCTTTTTCTCATTTTGTGTGTATTTCTACCCCTTCATAATGTTATGTTGTCATTCAGGCTGGGGTTTTGTTTAAAATACTGATGTTGATTGCTTTCTTCTACTATTCACATACTTCATAGTCTCTCTTCCCTGCCCAGCCCCAGTCTAATACAAGCATTTAGCGCCTGCATACTATCTAGCGTCACGCTGGCGCTCATTGCACGTCAGTTACGCTTCTATTTATTCCTGCCGTCTGTCTTGGCGGCGCGACCTTTCCATTCAGGGGAATCAAGCCTAACACACGAGGGTGAGTTCTTCTCTCTGACGGCCGCTCTGTAGTTGCTCCTTGAGGCCATGCGATCTTTCCCCTCTTCAGTAGTTAACGCTATCATACAAGCGTGACTGTTTTTGTGCATTATTCTTTAAACGCATGTATTTTGGAGACTTAAATCTTGTTTTCGTTTCCTTTTAAATTTCATACGTGTGCACGAAGCTTAGTGAGAGGCAACATTTTTGGTAATTTTGATTATGTATTTTCATGCGCGCATTAAGTAACTTTGGTTTTTCACTTTTAGACACCGATGCCATCTAGTGTCATTAAGGTGCACTCAATATTTGGAGAGGCACGATGGGTTTTATTTTTAGAACTGTACCACGAACACTTTTTAACTAAGTGTTTTGTTTGGTTTTTTCTTGGCGTGTTTCTTGTGTTTTGAAATCGTTCTCTTTTTTTAAATTAGGCGCTTGGGAGGTTTTTCATAACCACGCTGTACATGGCACTTATCTAAAACTATGGTTTTGACTCCTTTGATTTCCACCATTGAGGTTATTAATTGATTGGTATACTTTTTCCTATTTATTTCAGAATAATTCCTAAATTGATAGTAGGATTGTGGATGACTTCCACTATCATTTTGACGGTACTACCGTGATTCAACAGATAAGTTAATAACTTTGGGAGACCAACCCTCATTCTTGAGTAAGTCTTTTCTATTCAATAGAGTCGTTTTTCCCCTGATTTATACGAGTATTTACTGACAGACGCCTTATTTATATAGGTGTCCATTTCTCTCTCATCCTTCATATTCTCGGAGCCATTGAGCCCTCTCTGTACTCGACGACACATCGTGCGCCTCTGAGGACCCTTCTTTAAATCAGACATGGTATTTATGTTGAGTATTATTTCTACCTCTTTGTCGTCTCGTCCTTTTTAAGCTCCGGACCTGACTGTTTGCCTTTATACTTTTAGGTGCCCCTTTTTAGCCACCCTTTCACCTACCACTTGTCCTGAGGAAGACCCCGATTGTAAGGTCGACAAGAATACCTACACATTAGCAGGGGTCGAAACGTCGACACACTACTGATGCCAGTACCGTCAACAGTGTATGCTTACACTGTGATTTGATCTGTTACATGGCTACATATTTCATGTTTCTAAAATAATTTTTTTGTCTTGATGCTAAGAGTTTGTGGCAATGAATAGCATGCCCAACAATTTGATGGTTATATTCATGAGTAATGTTTGTCACTAACCTCACTACCTCACTCATGTCACTACCTTTTCCCTTTCCCTTTCGTTTTGTGGGCACAACTATGATGTTTTCAATGTGTTTTGTGAAATATGTTCTTTTTGTTCAGTGTGATTAAATAACACTTGAGCATTCCTTTATTCTCTTTATTTTGATTTATGATTGTTAATTTCATTTTGCTACACTGTTTTGATGTATTTATACTGGGACCACTACTCTTTATACAGTCCTACACCCAGGTCCCAGTGATTTTGGGTATACCCTTCATTCTAACGATACCTTAAACTTAAAGCCTAAAGAATTAAGCAGGTTATGTTCATTGCAGGCAATGTGGGTCTCCTGGAGACATAGCAGACCAGCCTGAAAAAATTTAAGATCCTCTTGGATCCTCCTCCTTTTAGCCCCGTCATTTAATCCACAAATATTTATAGTGGCGATGCATAACTTAGCCATGATACAGAAAATCATCTTTTCCAGCCAAGTTTCCTGCCTCCATGTTAACATAGGCACTATAATGTCTACAAAAGCTCTCTGTTCGAAACCTATACAGACATTGCTCTTCAGCTTTTAATGATTCACAATGATCAAATGAAAAAACATTCTTTAGCTGCAATTTACATAACAATTTTTTACTGTGTGACCCCGCAACCCAGATCCCCCTGTACAACCCCACCACCCCACCCTCCCTCATCCCTCCCCCTACCCTTGAAAGCAGCCAGACCTGCCAGGTCTGTGTGATAGAGAAAACAAGAAACACCGCGGCACCTCCACCCCAAACCACCCTACACACCAAGTCAGACCGCAATTCCATCTTGATTCTCAATCCATAGCAGAAAAGAAAGAAACCCCCAGGAAAACATATCTCTCGAGTTTATATAGATTAAAAAAACTGTAGGATAATAAGCAAAAACTAGGAGAGAAAAAAGGGAGAGTAGGCTCTATTTTAAAGTATACCATCTGTATAGCAAAAAATAACTAACTTGTGGAATTTTCAGCTAGGCGAACTTTAACCAGCTATTTATACACTTCTCTTCTCCGACTGAGCCTGATCCAAATATTCTCTGGCCTGTATTTCGGAGGTGAAGAATTTTACAGACCCTCTCACAATTGTTTTCAGCCTAGCCGGGGCCAGCAAGAATGCCTCAAAACCAGCATCTTGGTAAGGTTTGATTACTGCTGTAGTCGCCATCTGCGCTCGACAGTTATATGGCAGAAGTCAGGGTGAACAAAAAAAGAAGACCCCTTATAAAGCCTTCTGGCCTCAGGGAGAGCTTTCTAAAATATAGCCTGCCTAAGTGAGAAGTTACCAAAAAAGACCAGGATGGCCCTCGGCTGGTCTAGGTCTCGACTAGGCATTTTATGGCGGGTGAATGGAAACCTATGGACCCTCTGTATTTCCCGCTCCCAGTCCCACCCTGTGAGCTCGGGCAAGGCTTCTTTAAGGAGGTCCAGAATGAAAGAACGAATGTCATCCCCTTCCAGGCCTTCATTAATCCCAAGAAATCGGAGATTGTTTCTTCTCTGGCGGTTTTCCAGGTCCTCTAGTTTCCACATGACATCTGTAAGTTGAGCTTCATAGGATTTTGCTTGCTCTCTCACAGCAACCAAATCCTTTTCGACAACAGATGTTCTCTCTTCCATGGTGTCCAGTCGTTCACTGATTTCAACACAGGTTCGCCCAACTTTCCGTACTGCCCCTTCCAATTTTCTTTGAGGCCTGTCTTGCTTTCTTTCCGTCCGCCCTGGTCTCCGCCCGGTGTTCCTTAATTGACTCCAGGATCAGACTCAGGGCCGGGTTTATATATGTTGCCATCTCACCTTGCTGTGCACCTATGGAATTTCCAGCTGGGGCAGGCGCTGAGTCAGAAGGTCCCATGATCCTCATATGAGAATAATCCCATTTCAACCCAGAACCAGAGATGTGTCTTCCCTTCTTTTTCCGTGACTTTGTGTGTTCCTTAGATCCTTTAGAGCACCTTCGGAATTTTTGGTGCTTAAGGGCAGTCTCCGGTGGTTCAAATGTACTAGAGCCTGAGGTAGAGGCACTGTCTTCTGTTTCACTGTGTCCTAAATCGGAATCGAAGGCTTCTGAATGTGAGTCCTCGGTGAGGGAAAAGAATGTATCCGTCCCATCGGATATAATGTCAGCAGCTAATAACCCGTCTGGGTCAGTGTAGTGGGGCACCCCCCCCCCCGGAAGACCTTCAGCATAGAGTCGAGTGTCGGACACAGTACCATGCTCATTCCTGGTGCCTTCCTGATTCGTCTCTCTCAGCACACATTCTATGCTAGCGGCGGGCCCCTGTTCCACCATCATTACTGTTGGGAGCGTGCTTGAAGCATCAAGCACAGATATATCATTGTCTGCCACTTTATGTAGTGTTTCACTTTCCTCCTGGTCCTCCTTATGCCCTCAATGTTGCCACTTGTGCCTTCAATAGGATTTATTTCAGGTATCTTGGAGCCTACTTCATATGGGGAATCAAAAGGAGTCTGCCCCCCTGGGCCATCGCTAATTTTGAAAAAATCTGTGAAGACCGGTTGGGGTGAAGCTGGAGTGGCGATTGCATTGCCCCCATCAGAGATTGCCCCTACGTCTTCCACAGTCTTAGGTACAATTGCTTTCTTACCCACGACCTGTCCCCGTTCCGTTAGATTCCTCCGCTTCCCTACCCCATACTGTCCTGCTGTTTCCTTGGAATGCGAGGCTCGTTGGGCTTACCTGCAACAGTCTCTGGATTCGCCAGTGGAGACTCCTGCCTTGTCCCCTGTGGCCCCTGTGGCTGTGTTAGATTCCGTCCCGTGGTCTCATTAACTTGCCTTGCTGTTTTTGAAGGCATTCCTCTAGTTTCAAGTGCGCTGATCCTGTTAGTTACAGCCGCCCGAGCCCTCCGGACAAGTTCTGTGCTGACAGCCGTAGTAAGACCCGCCCACGTATGCAGAGTGCCGTGGAATGATCGAACGACTCTCACGGCCTAGACGCTACTCTCACCGGGGTTGCTCCACCTCTGATCTGCAGCCGTCCCTGAACAGCGCACACCTGATGCTTCCTGCTCCGACAGGCTGCCGAGCG
Organism: Calotriton arnoldi; assembly: GCA_963921515.1. Classification (NCBI taxonomy): domain Eukaryota; kingdom Metazoa; phylum Chordata; class Amphibia; order Caudata; family Salamandridae; genus Calotriton; species Calotriton arnoldi. The sequence goes on from CAWUFW010003683.1 coordinate 1,257,686, forward strand.
CCTCAGCCCGAGACCGCAGAGACCAGGAAGACGGAAAGGGCTCCGATGCGCCCCAGGGATCACCGCCTGTCCGCATCCGCATCCGTATCCTGCAGGTAAGCCGTCCAAAGCGCACTTTGGGGTGTTTCAGGAGGTCGAGGGTGAAGGCTCCGCCGCAGTGAACTACGCTGTCGCCATCTTGCTTTCTTCAGAAAACCCGGGACCCTACTTTTAACAGACCAGGCTACGAAAATAGAATAGATTATTGCCTGGTATTTCTCAACCTTTGGCATTTAGTCCAAGACATGACAGTGGTCAAAAGGGTCGATAGTGACCATAACCCATTAGCACTTATACTCACTAAGCAGGGCACACCCAAGCCAGATATAAGGGGTAGTCCGGATCTAGGTGTTCTGTCAACCACAAACAACCAGAGGGCAATTAGATGGAACTGGGTGGAGGGACACCCAGGGGCATTAGACGCAGCCAATAGCAAAGTCTGTCTCATATTGGAGGAGCTAGCAAACTGTACTACTAACAATATTGTGGAGACACTGGTCCCTAGCCACGAGGTACTATACACTGAGATAAGGGAACTGTTAACCCAACCGCGTAAACTACCGAAAAAGGAAGTAAACTGTACACACCAGAGGTCATCTCTCCAGGGCACTTGGTACAACACAGACTGTAGGCTCTCAAAGGAGGCGCTTATACGGGCCATAAAGCAGAAATCCCGCCCTGAGGTTGTGGCCTGTAGAGTCAAGTATAGACGGGCAATCGAGTCTGCAAAGAAGGAGTGGGAGGGCTCTTTGTGGTCCTCCCTACAGAATGCATTGTTAGTCAAAGACTCCAAGAGTTTTTGGAGCAAAGCAGCATATTGGCTCAAGGGTAGTGGGAGAGCCCTAGAATTCGCAGTTCAGCCTGAGGAGTGGGTAGCGCACTTTGGCTCCCTTTATGAATCCAGAAATACTATAGCTGAGGGAGTTTCCCAGGGATGCGGGGAGACGTCTGCCAATGAGGTTGGAGATCTCGCCTTTTCTATAGAAGAAACACAATCAGCAATTCACTCCTGCATTCCAGCACGCGCCCCTGGACCCGACAGAATCCCCAACGATTTAAATAAAGAGGATATAACACTCTGGGGATCTTACATAAATCTTTTGACTAACTAAATTTTAGCTGGTACTCCCATCCCTCCCTCTTGGAAAATTGCAGAAGTTGTCCCCATCTACAAAAAGGGGGACAGAGCGAAGCCAGCCAGCTATAGGCCTATAAGCCTTGTTGATTCCCTACAGAAGATTTTCTGTAAGCTAATCCTAGGACGGATAGAGGATTGGATCCTTGAGTCCCGTATCTTAAGCGACTTCCAAGCGGGCTTCAGAGCAAAGATAAGTAACTTGGATCAAGCTTTCCGACTTCTTTGTATATATTGGAAGGAAGTGGTAGCCAAAGAAGGAAAGCTTTATGTGGCCTTTGTTGAGTTACGGTCTGCTTTCGGCCTAGTCCCGCGTGCAAGGCTTTGGAGAATTTTAAAGGAACAGGGTATTCCGAGGAATGTTTTAGATGTTTTAATCAGATTACATTCATCCAACACAGCACAGGTGAGGTGGGGGGAGAACAATAAAGTTACAGATCCCTTCCCAGTTCAGTGTGGAGTAAGGCAGGGATGTGTTCTAGCCCCCACACTTTTTGCTCTTTTTATCAATGGTGTTGTCAATTTTCTAGACAAAGATGGGTGTGATGCCCCAAAATCGGTGTAAAAGAGTTTCTGCTCTTCTTCTTGCCGACGACACGCTTTTAATCTCCAAATCACCGTAGGGACTACAGCAGCTTTTAAATGATTTTATCAAGTTTTGTGACGAGCTAGAGTTGGTGCTAAATGAGTCCAAAACTAAAAATATGATTTTTAAAAAAGGAGCGGCCAACCCCACCAAAAGACCGGTGTCAATTGGAATTAGTAAGCTGGAGCGAGTCGATGCTTTTGATTATTTAGGCATCCGTCTGACACCAACAATTAACTGGGCTGCACATATTGAGAAAGTCAATATGCAACTAATACATCAGACTGCTAATATCACCAAAATACACAGGAAAACACTGTCTAGACAGCTTGCTCCAGCCCTGGAAATTTACAACACTAAGGTATTAGGAGGGGCACTTTACAGAGCTGAGCTGTGGGGCACTGGCATTACCAACTGCTTGTCTACAATTGAGAATTGTTTCCTTAGATCTTTGGTAGACTTACCTTCCAGCACCCCGTTGGTACCCCGATACCTGGACCTTGCACACAGACAGCTAGCACATAAATTAAACTATAAACTTCTAATGTTCTGGCACAGGTTGTGGTCTGTGGATGAGCTTGTGTCTTACCGGGAGCCTTTAATCGAGCTCCTGAGGTCACCATCGTTATCCTCGATCCCCTGGTTTAGATCATTAAGAGAATTACTGGGGAGGCTTGGGATGGAGGGGTTTTGGTTAAACCCGGAAAGTCTGGCCACCATACCAAGAGTGAGGCTGAAAGAAAGGTCCTGGGAAGCTATATCAAGAAAAGCCTTGGCAAAAACCGAGGGTCGCCTGACTTCTGAATTTTTAAATGTTAAATCTGTCTAGTGTTTTGAGGACACTATAGATGAAATTGTCCCCCCATTGGCACGTAAATTATTTTTTCAGTTTCGTTACAAGACCCTCCCCACAAATCAGTTTTGTACAAAGTGCTGTAATGATGTTCTTAATGATGAACTTTGTCCTGCGTGTAATGTCAGTTCAGAAACCATCGTGCATTTGCTATTCTTTTGTCCATATTATAAATCTTCAAGGAAAAAATGGATAATTCCACTCTGTAAACTAGTCGGACCGGGCCACTACCTTGCGGTGTTAAGAATCTTGATGACCGATACACGCAGAGTAGTGGTCTTTGGCCTGTCTAGATACTGTCATGCACTTTGGATTAGGCGCCCAAATGCACTTTATGATGCACTTAATTTTAAGTCCCTGTGATCTTAAACATATTTTTATGGTAATAATGCTATTCAAGATTACTCTTTTATATTTTGTATTTTATCAATAATGTGCTGTGTACTTGTATGATCTTTTATGATCGAAATAAAGTTGATGAAATGAAATGAAATATTTAACCCGGCTGGCAAGCACACAGGCTCGCAGGCTTCTTTTATGGAAATCTTGGAAAAGTGGGACTGCAGAGGGGAACAAGCATGGTACCCAGGTACAGCAGATCTTTACTGTAAATAAACTGTCTGGTTAGTTCATGCCTTCAACAGTGGAAAATGAGTGGACTACTGCAGGAAAAATACTCCTAAAGTATATGATAAATGATAGTGTTTTCAAATAATCTCTTCCTAAAGTTTACTTGTTTTTACTATATCATGCAATCAGCATGACTTCTGAAAGATGCCTTCTGTATACCACGCCATAAATACGGCATTGTCGTAAATACTAATGCTTTTTCATCAATGGGGCCTTTTATTTTTCCTTCCAACACATGGAACCTATACTCTGGCCCTTGTTTTGATAAGGATAATAAATACATATTCATCCCATACATGTTCAATTTTAAACCTAACTATGTACTTATTTGCAGTGCTGTGGGTTTCTAAACGATCCTTTAATTTCATAACATTACTTTGGGCAGGCAGGGTGTGGGATTTTTCAACAAGCTTTAAAATTAGTTCCATCTGTGCACAAACTGTAACTATTTAATCACTAATTTGGTATACTGTCTTCTCCATGGCTAGACATTGCATTGCAAATGCTTGTTTTACATTTGTAGAGTGACAGGTTTGGTGCTTCAGATGAGATAGCATAAGATGCTCAGTCTGGTCTGTTAAATAAATAGTCCTTTACATCTGTACTGTGAGTGTTCCATGGCCTGTATGTAATGCCAAGTGCAGGGGTGCTATAAGTATGAATTTAGGAAAAGATAAGAAAAAAACCATGGGGATTTCGGTCCTGTATTGAAAGTGCTGTTACTCCTTGGTGCAAAGCATAGTAGACAAAAGGCGGGCCATCTGCCTTGCCAGACCCGAATTTGCAGATTGAATAAAAAAAAAAAATGTCTTCTTATTTATCCTTTTCTAACTCCTTGGCTGCTAGGTCCAAGAACGTCACTGCCTTGCATGCTAACTGGACAAAAGACATTCCTTCTTATAGTTTTATTACGGCCGGTCGGCATTATCTTATTTGCAACTGTCTTAGGGTTGGCTGTAATAGTTTCTTCCTGAGTGATAAAAGTGCCGGGCAAACCCATAATAGGTGGAGTAATGATTCACTACTATGTCCACAGAGACGGCACTCCATGGTTGGCCAGGGTTGTTTCCATGCCGGCCTTAACTCTTTTGATGGAAAGACTCCCAACCTAATTAGCGTCAAAGTGTCCCGACAGGTATTGTTGGGGTTTCAAAACTTTGTACTTGCCTTTTATTCGCCAAAGCTGCTTTATCTGTTCCAAATCATTGCTGTTTGGCTACTTTGTTGATTGCCCATTTGAACTCAGGGTATTCTTTTGTTATGTGCCAAGCCTCTTCTACCTTTAGGGCTACAATTGACTGCTGTAGTGAGGTGTAGACTGAGTTCTTGGTGCTGGCCTGTTTATTATTTCAAGCCAACATTGGTAGGCCAGTGAGTTTGTGTCTGCTGCCCTCATTCTCCAATAGTATTTTATTAGGGTGCCTTGTCTAACTAGGATATGGTTGTGTAGCCCAAACTCCAATTTAATGTGGGCTTGTGATATGTGTCTTGGAATTCTTAACAATTTTTTGAAAGAGGCTGGATTGTGAGGTGTTCAGACTTGCTTCATCTTTGCTTTTGAGTAGTTCTGATCGATACTATATTGAAGGGATAAATTTTGCTCCTACGACTTGCAAAAGATGGTTTGTTGAGCAATCTCTTAGCTTTTGTTGCAAAATGTTATATGCGGATAACAATTTGTTAGCTTTTGTCTGCCTGGATAGTTGTTGCTGTTTGTAATTCAGATGGTGATCTAGGTGCACCCCAAGGTATTTGTAAGTTGAGACCTGTTCGAAGGTGTTACTGTTTGCCCTCCAGGTGAATCTAGGTTGTTTTTTATGTGCACTCGAGAAAAATAGAACCTTAATTTTGTTGTAGTTAAGGTCCAGATGCGCATTTGTTGTGTAATCTAGCAATTGGGCGATCAGCCACCGCAGGCTTAGTGGAGTTTTGCTAAGGAGACTATGTTGAATGCGTGTTGCAAACTTTTTATTGGTTCATTGCTCAACTTAGGAGGGTCTCCCTGTACTTGGCGTGGATGGTTCTCTAGGTTGGCTGTATAGATGTCGAACCGGCAGGGTGCCAAGACACACCCCTGCTTTAAGCCTCTATTGGTCAAGATTTTATTGGTTATGCTTTTCCCGTCTACTAGTTTTATTTGGACCCATGTGTTTGAGTAGAGATTTATTATTGACTCAAGCAATTTTGCAGGGACTTCCCAACGTGCCATCTTTTTCCATAACATGGTCCTTGGGACCTTATTGAAGGCTGCATTGAGGTCATGAAGCATGTGTAAATTTTGCTTCATTTTGTGATAGCTTGTTCGGCCAAAAGAGTGAGAGCTGATAGGTTGGTGAAGGTGCTCATTCTAGCGTGAATGCCTGTTTCCATTTTATGGGCTAGGTTTATGTTGGTCGCCCAGTCCTCTAATTCGGACAGCAGATTCAAGGCATATACCTTGGTCTCCACATCTGTTAGTTCAATTAATCTGTTGTTATTGGGATGTGAAACACTCCCCTGATTTGTGTATTGGTTGAAATATACTACCTCAACTTGAGTCTGGAATAATATCAGTTTCCAGTGCGTGGGTAAACAGGGAAGTTAAATATGTTGACCAAAAACTGAGGCCTTTTTTGAATAAAGCATTGGGTAGGACATTTGGCCCTGGTGCCCCCTCGGACCTGAGTTTTTTTTATGGTGTGCATAACCTGCTTTTGAGCAAACCGAGGGCTGTCTTCTTTAAAGCTTATCAGCATTGTTGAGACCCTGCTGGAATTTACCACACTTACTGGAGGACTAACCTGAACCACTAGGTCATTATCAGCTGTTCGTGGTAGGTGGTCGACATTTGATTTTATTGCAGTGGTGAGTACCCAGTTGGGCTTTACATTGCTTGATGGAGAGCTGGTCTTAGCCACTTGGACGTTATCGGTGGTGATATGGTTAGCGCAAGCTGCTTCCATGAGATTAGAGTTGTTATGCTCTGCCTGCCTTTGTTCTATGTGTGAGTTATTTGACTTGAATGTTTTTAGATCTGGTTGGGCCCTTCGAGGCTCAGCGTGCCTTGTTGGCGCCCTGCACTGTGCAACGTCATTATATACCTTGGTTATGTGGTTTGCCCAATTGGCTTCGGTGATGTCTGAGTTATGATGCCAGTTGTGGCCGTTTGCCACGTAGTTTATTTTGGCCCAGAAGTATATAGAGTTTCTTTGCTGCCTTGCATTTAGCAGTTTCATCCAGATTGCCTCATTATGTTTATGTTTTGCCACCCTGATCGCTTTTGTGTATGTTTGTTTCATTTTGGCGATTGAATCTTGGCTTGGTTGATGTCCGCATGGACGCACATTTCAGAGTTCTTTGTTGAGTTGTTTTTTCATGATCCTTAAATGTAGGGTTAACAATACTGCCCTGGTGTTTCATTTTGATTTGTTGATGGAGGGTTTGATCGAACATTTTGAGGTTAATGTTTTGACAAATTCCTCCCAGTTTGTCATCAGGGCATGACAGGTAGCTGGTACTGGCCTCCATGATAGTATCTATCATCTCTTCATTCCATTTGAGACACCTTAGATTGTATGGCTGTGCAACTGAGACAAGACCTTGTGCTTTTTGGGACCTGGAGGGAATGAGGTCCTTTTATTTGTGTCAGCTCTGCCTGTGAGACGGGTTCAGTTCTGGACTTTATCTGTGTGGTATTTGTAGTATATGTTTGAGTTAGCTGATTGTTGCAGCTACCATGGGTTTTGTTGGGCCACTGGTTGACCATAGGGTTTTGTTTTACAGTCTCCTTCACTTCCCCCAATAATTCTGTCATTATGCTAGAGACCATGTCGAGTTTGTCTATTATTAAAGGGCAGTGACATGCATGATAGATGGTAGCTGGGTCCTGTTGTACTTTTGTTATCATGGTATTCAGTGCCTGCAGATTTCTTTCGATTTCCTGTACATGGGTTGCTAGCACATTTAATAGATCTACTTGCATATCCATTTTGTCTGAGTGGTGTGTCATTGCTGTTCAAATTACTTCCATGGTGTTTAACAGCTGTTGCCAGATAGAGAGATCTGGGGGATGATTTGTTGCCTCTGTTAAGGGCCTTTCTGTCTGATCCTTTTGGCTTTTGGGTGATTCCTCCTAATGCCCTTGAACCCCATTAACTATGGTTCTACCGTTTGTTTCTGATATGGGTGGTTATTTTATGTGCTCCTTGGTATTTGTCTTGAGGTGACTCTCTTCCTTATTGGTGCAGTAGGTAAAGTGTCACTGAAACCTGGAGCCATGCAGGGTCCATCGAACCCAGACAATTTCTGTGTTTTATTACCCCAAAGCAGTCAGAGGGGTAATTTTCCTTGCTTGCACCAGGCTATGATACTGAGCGTAGGGCACATTTTTACATTGTTTTATTAACTATGTAGACTCTAACTATGAAAGGGAATGGAGTTTGAGTCTATTGATTTGAGAGCAGGCAACACTACTCTCTTAGCCCAGAGTAAATATCTCACTGAGGACTGCGTTTCACTCACCATTACTTAAGAATGGAGGGAACCTTTGCAATTGGCAATGGTTAGTGCTGTGCTTTATAACCCTATGCTTCACCTAGGAAATTCAATGACTTCCAGTGGAAACATTAATTCAGATATCAGACAACTACTTCTTCAGTCAGGATTGTATCATGTCTCTAAAATTATTCTGTTCCCACTCCTCCATCCCAACAGGATGTGCTCCCACATGTCACATAACAGAACATGAAATCATGAGGTAGTTCACTGATAACCCCTCTTTATTATTAAAAGTCAGATAACTTAAGCGGTATGGTTAAGAGGCTGCTGTGGTGCAGTCAGAAAATTTTAAATATGAGACACATCTTTCCATCACTGTCAATGCTTTCTCAAGAGCATACATACATTATTTTCAAAACAGCTATGAGAACAAAAGAAGGAATTGAGAGTTGGATGAACGGGATAATCCTTCACAATGTGACCCATATCCCATCTGCTGTGTTACAAGTGCATTATATACAATAGCACTGTCAATGGTGCGCAGTCAAAATATCGATTTTTTTATATCGACCTACACTAATATCGAGTTTTTAATATTGTTTGGACAGAATATCAATGTCAAGAATATCGGTGACCAGAATATCGACCTTAAGGTAAGTAATATCGTTTTTATTTGAAGTAAGTAATACTCGAAGTAAGTAATATCGTTCGCAAAAATATCTTTGTTAATAATATCGATATTAGTGTTATGTATTTTAGTATGTATTTTATATGTATGTTTAACATTTTTTGTAATGTATTGTTATTATTTTTAAATATATGTATTAAATGTTTAGAAATTAGTAATTGTTTTAAGTAAATTTTGCGTTTTTGTTTCAGAGCGGCTTGTGGGTTTATAGGGGAATAGGGTGGGAAGTAATTTAATTATATTTAATTAATTAATATGTATTTATTTATTGTTATTGATTATTAATTTATTGTTAATTAATTCTTAATTGGTAATTAATGTTCTTAATTGATTAACATTGATTAATTTATCATTATATTAATTATAATTAATTTTTATTGTATTTATTGTTATTGTTAATTAATTTATTGTTAATTAATTCTTAATTAGTAATTAATTTTTAATAATTGGTTAATTGGTAATTAAATTAATTATGTTAATTTTTATGTGTAGCGGGTTGTGGGTTTATAGGGAATAGGGTGGGAAGTAATTTAATTATAATTATTTAATTAATATTTTTTATTTATTGTTATTGATAATTAATTTATTGTTACTTAATTATTAATTGGTAATAACGTTTTATTAATTGATTAATTTATAATTATTTTAATTATAATTAATTTATTATTAATTTTTATTTATTGTTAATTAATTTATTGTTAATTTATTATTAATTGGTAATTTATTTTTATTAATTGGTTAATTTATAATTAGATTAATTGTGTTATTTTTTATGTGTAGCGGGTTGTGTGTTTCTGGGGGAATAGGGTGGGAAGTAATTTAATGTTATTTAAGTAAATATTAATTTAATTTTATTGGTATTTATTATTAATTTTTAGTTAATTAATTATTAATATGTTATTTATTTTACAAAAATTATTTAATTAATAAGTATGTTAATTTAACCCCTACGCTATCCAACACTTTCCCTACTGTTGCACTCACTGGAGTGGGAATAGTAATTTTACCCCTACGCTATCCAACACTTTCCCTACTGTTGCACTCACTGGAGTGGGAATAGTAATTTTTACCCCTACGCTATCCAACACTTTCCCTACTGTTGCACTCACTGGAATGGGAATAGTAATTTTACCCCTACACTATCCAACACTTTCCCTACTGTTGCACTCCCTGGAGTGGGAATAGTAATTTTAACCCCACGCTATCCAACACTTTCCCTACTGTTGCACTCACTGGAGTGGGAATAGTAATTTTTACCCCTACGCTATCCAACACTTTCCCTACTGTTGCACTCACTGGAGTGGGAATAGTAATTTAACCCCTAAGCTATCCAACACTTTCCCTACTGTTGCACTGACTGGAGTGGGAATAGTAATTTTTATCCCTACGTTATCCAACACTTTCCCTACTGTTGCACTCCCTGGAGTGGGAATAGTAATTTTAACCCCTACGCCATCCAACACTTTCCCTACTGTTGCACTCACTGGAGGTGGGAATAGTAATTTTTACCCCTACGCTATCCAACACTTTCCCTACTGTTGCTCTCACTGGGGTGGGAATAGTAATTTTTACCCCTACGCTATCCAACATTTTCCCTACTGTTGCACTGTTTGGAGTTCGAATAGTAATTTTATTATCTCCGCTATATAATATTTTTTGTATTATTTTAGTTAATGTAGTATATAATGAATTTTTAAAAGATTAAAAATAATTGTAATTTTTTATTTTCTTATATATATACATATTTTAATTTGTATTTATATTATTGTTTTATGTGTATAGATGTATTCATAATTTATATGATATTTGAATTTTTTTATAAGTTATTAAAATAATTAGTAAAAATTATTAGTAAGTAAGTATATATATTATATATTATATGTATATGTTTAATTTATTTTTACATCATATATATATTACTTATAATTTTTAAACATTTTAAAATATTTTCAACTATGTTTATTTTAATTATATGTATTATTTACTTTATTTTACATTATTTTTTTTACTTAAATAAAAAACGATATTTTTAACAACGATATTTTTGACCGATATTTTTTCTCGATATTTTTGTACTTACCATAATGTAGATAGGATGTGGATATTCTTGACTTCGATATTCTTGCGTCGATATTTCTGTAGGTCGATATTCTGACCTTCGATATTTTGTCAGTGATTCACTGTCAATATGGCGGACAGGATATCCATCACATTTGTGATGGAGTAACCCAGCTGCTGAATTCCAAATCAGGCCCTAAGTTACAGGGGTGGCCGGCATGTCTCGCAGGTGGGGGGGCAGGTGCGGGGGGTACACACGGACTAGTTTAAAAAAAAGAAACATACCTTGCCGCCGCTGGGTTCCATGTCTTCTTTCCTGCTCATCTGTGTCCGACTCCAGGTCGGAACAGAAAGCAGGCATCCTGGCTCTCACCTCTAAACCAGTCACAATGCTCCACTGGAGCGTTGTGATTCATCTGAGCGCCGTGACACTACACTCAGCCAGGGGCTGTAGTGGTGGGCATGTTCTCCATGCAAGCTGTAATACAGCCTGCATGTAAAACAGGGGACTGCGCATCACTGTTTTGGGAGGCCCAAAAGGGCCGACCAAACAGTTATTGTGCACAGGAGTGTCTACCACTCCTCCCCTGCCACTCTGCCTGGTCATGCTCTACTGCAGCAGGAGGAAAAATAAAATGATAATAACATTCCGTTATTATCATTTATTTTTCCTTTCTTTGCTGCTCTTGCCAGTGGGGCGATGCTCCTCCGCCTTAGGGGAGGAGCCGCCACTGCTAAATTAATATAGTTGTTACAGCTGGTACGAACCCGGCAAAATACCAGGCATATCATATGATGAAAGTCAGCCCCTCCTGTACTACAACTTGGGCAGCTATATGTATGAGAAAGATAAGTCTTATGTAGCACTACAAGACTGATGTAGGCTCCACGTAAGAACTTTGACTTGAACAGAGAAAATCAGAATCAAGCATTGCTCAGCAGTTTTACTGTAAGCAGGCATTATCTTCCATCCTGCTTAACCCTTACTTAACCCGACTTAACCCTGACACAGAATGGAGGTCTCACATAAAGTTAGGCAAAGTATGGATATCACAAGGGCAGTAGTTTCAATTCAAATACGGCAAAATAGTCGATGCCCTTCCAAGGAAACCATTCCATGTAAACACAGATGCCTTCACCAGTCTAGCACACACTATACATTCATCGGCACATACCCAGCAAGAGTCCAAGCCTACGCATATGTGAAGATGGCATCACCATTATACAAGTTGAATATTGGGAGGCAACGACCTTCAAAACATACTGGCAGGCTAGTGTCCTATGGGCCCTTCCCATCACTCTTTTTACTGCCCAGTGGCGGACCAGTGACATAAAGGACACTAGGTCCTCTTTTGCTCAAAATAATACTCCTGCTTCATTTAAAGGTGATGGAACTACAGCGTTTCCACCAGAGGAGCCGGCTAGATCCACACAAATCCATGGCAAAGCAGCCTGGCAGCCACATGTCTGCAAACTCACTGGGTTTTGATGTCCAGGACCATCATTTGAGGCATTAAAGCCCCTGGTTAGTGAACCAATCAGTGGCCCTGACACTCCTGAAAAAACTTCTTGCATTTTAGGGCCATTGCCTTTTTGTATTTCTAAAACTAGCTCCAGCTTTGGAATTTTGTTTTGGAAAAACCAAAAGTTTAGTTTTCTGAGCGAGGCTAAACAAACATGGTGCATGCTATGGCTACTGCCTTGCCTTAAGTGGGATCATGTTAGTGAGATTAGGCTAAAGTCAACAACCTCCTCTCAGAAGGATGAGGATCATATAATATAACTGGTGGTCGTCTGCCAAGGGAGCGTTGACCAGTGCCTTTGCTGATCTAGAGGGCTGGCAGGTGGATGAGCTGCCCACCAGAGACTAAATCAAGTTGTACATTTAGCACACAAAATGGAAAGACCACTCTAAGCGGCACAATTTCCATTAACGTTTGCTCTCGAGCAATGTCCTAGAATTCAGCTACCAGTAAGTTCTGTTCTGAACCTTGCTGTCGCGCCTGTTGTAAGTACCTGGGCCTGTTGTTTTCATTGGGAGAATTTCTATTTGCTAAAAAATCCAGGATTCAATGAAGGTGCCACACACAAGAAGTGACCATTTCGCCGATATGCCCCAGGAGTTTAACTAAAAGGAGAGTTTTCTTTTTTTTGCACTAGCTTACCCTGTCCTATATATCTGCATGTACACAGCTTTGCCACCTGTGCATCTATTCTTGCACATCCCCAGATGACCAGCATTAAAATATCACAAAAAGTTGAAACATCATGCATGATTTCTCATCCTACACCTAGGGAGCCACACACACTGTTTAGTCAGCTGAACGCGAAATATGTGCTCAACCATATTTGATCATTCAGAGAAATTTCATATTTTTTTTTGATTGCTGCTCTGAAATAGGAACTTCAGATTTCGTCAGCTGTAACATAGATTTTGTTCTTGGTCTTCCATAAATAAAACAAGTGGACAGTTTAAGCATTTTAAACTATTTTCTTCCATTGTTTTTGCTCCTTTAAAGGTAGCAGTTCTGGTACACATGGCTAGAAGTTACACGTTATTTGCGTCAGCTGCAAATTAATTTATATATGCTGCTAAAGTTTGTGTTCAGTTGTTCTCCTAAAATCTATCCATCACTCACAAAAAATGGCAATCTTAATTCAGTCAGGTGTTTTCGAACGCCACGCTGCCAAGAATTCTGACGTGTCTGGTCTGCCTCTGACTCTCTTGACTTTATGTGTCCTGAAACCGTGATGACAAAGCAAGTTTTCGTAATTGACAGCACTGCAGTGAATGTTTGTCAAAGGAACAATGCCGATGTTTTCTCCATTCTGTAAATTAGCACAAAATACCTTGTTCTACATCAAACTGAATGGTTAGCCAGTGGCCCCTGCTTGTGGTATATTTAATGTAATTTTCAGCTCCACGGGGTCATGGGCATACAAGGATATATTCCGCCTTCCGATGCAAGAAAACAAATCTTTCTGGAATATCGTGGTACACTTAAAGTGTACGATAGTCTATTTACAGTGCACATTTGAAAAAGCAGGATTGTCTATTAATAAAAATACATAAAAGAGATGAGCAAAAGACAATATGTGTTCTAGAAAAAGTGAAAACAGAACTTGATAAACTCCAATTACAGAGACAAAGTAGGCTCTGTGTCCAGGCAGGCAGTGAATATGCCTGCCAGCCTTTATCAGTCATACAGGAACTTCTTGAACTGAACCTTTACTACATTATCAAATGATTTTGGGTTTCCAGAACCCTGCTGCATTAAAAAAAAACTTTTGATAGTTCCAAGTTCAGCTGAAAAGTTTTATTATTTGCAAATGCTCAGTGGGAGCACCCCGGAAAGGGATGTGCCTTAAAGAAAGTGGCTGTGTGAGTGACTATATGGGTGAGTGAGTGGCTGGGTGAGTAGGTGTATGAGTAAGTGAGTGGCTGTGTGAGTCACTTTATGGGCTACTGAGTGGGTGTGTGAGTGGCTCTATGGAGGAGTGAGTGGCTGTGTGAGTGGTTGTATGAATGTGTGAGGGGGTGTATGTGTGGACCTGTGAGTGGATGTCTGAGTGGTTCTGTGGATGGTGTCAACAGTGATGTCATTTGAGATGTCATGAGTGAGTAATATGTGAGGTCATAAGCAGTGCATTGCAGGGGCAGAACTTATAGTTAACTCTGGTGACTATAACTGCTGAATTTCTATGGTTTTGTGCATGTGAAATCTGAGCCAAATTATAACGTCTCTGTAACCTCTGCTTTTTACAGTGAAGTTTTTTTTTATTGTATTTCCTAACTATAACATCCCTTAAACCTTTGTTTTTCAGTAAATTTCTAAGTTTTTTTAATGGTATTTTCTATCTATAACGTCCCTGTAGCTTTGTTTATTTTAGTGAATTTTAAAGTTTTTTTAAATTTCATTTCATAACTGTAACCTGTAACCTTTGAAAGAGGGTGTGAGTTGCTGTATAGGTCAGTGAGAGGGTGTGTGAGTGGCTGTTTGGGTCTGTGTGTGGGTGTGTGAGTGGCTGTATGGATCTGTGAGTGGGTGTGTGAGTGGTTTTGGGGGAGTGTGAGTGGGTGTGTGAGTGGCTGTATGGGTCTGTGAGTGGGTGTGAGTGTCTGAGTGGGTCTGTCAGTGGATGTGAGAGTGTCTGTGTGGGTTTGTGAGTTGGTGTGTGAGTGTCTGTGTGGGTCAACATACAATTGGTATTTAATTGTGAGCTCATACTTACGAAATATAACCTCTGTTTTAGATAGATCTAACCTGATGAGGAAAGTTAGGTGAAAATCTAGTTTTGTGATAGATCTGGACTTTCTCACTAGTGTCTATGTTATTATGGCATTGTTTGGCTTTATCAGTTCTACGTAAGATGGGGCTAGGGTTCAGAACGTGATTATAGCATGATCCATGCAGAAGACATGTGTTAGATCAAGGTGGGTAAGTCAAATGTTAAAGGTGATGTTCAGGTCTAGAATATGCCCTGTGTAGTGTGTGGAGCTTTTAATGTGTTGGGAGAAGCCAAGAGTATTTGTAAGGGTGGTAAAATGTCAGTCAGAGGCATCTAATTGAATGATAAATTCGTTAAGGATGGAGATTTAACAGCCTAAGGATTGAAGGAATTCACAGTGCTCCTGAAACTAAGAGAGTAATCTGTTGTTGTACTGAGGGAGGTCGAAATTTTTCACAGCTGATGCAGATTATGCTGCTTCAGTCTTGCATATCATTGCATATCATTGAGCATTCCTCGATTGATGAGCATGTGAGGAATTTTAAAGGGATGAAAGTAAAAATGCTTGAGGGCAAGATAGCAATGTCACTTCAGCTTCTGGTTAGGCAGTTGGTTCATATTGCCTTAAAGGTTGCAAGGGACAATGTCATTGAAGATGACATAAGGGTTGGAAGTGAGCCACAAGAATCAGAGAGCATTATGAGAGAGTAATTTTGACCGTAAACACCTTTGTGGCAGGTGATACCTGTTAGGCTATCAAACTGAAATATTGTACTATTGTGGGGGTACAACCAAGATCTGCACTGTGCAAGAGCAGATGGTAAACACGTCTGATAGCTGAGAATGTGGTGCAGCCTTGACAGGAGGTGGGATTTGACAGTTTGAAATGGCTTGTGTCCCACGGCTGGTGACAGTTGGTTCTCTTCCAGCTGCATTGGGTAAAAGGGAGATTGAGAGACAGGCCTGATGCCTGAAAGTTTGTTCTGTGTGAAGGAAGCTCACGGTTAGTAGGAGATGAATGCTGACAAATCGAGAGGACCTCAGAGTTGAAGAAAAGGCCAGGGTGACGTATTGTAACAGGACTGAGCCAAGGTTGGTGCAGAAAATCTCTGATAAGGCCCAATGGGTATATTTGGGCGCAAGCATGAAAGATGAGGCCTTGGAATTCAGGCAAGGCGAATCATCATTGGAGCAACAGACGTCATGGGAGCTTCTAAAATGTACAAATTGTAATGTCTCCCCAGCCCTTGAGTATATAAATAGATTATGCAACACACAGGAGCTGTGGTTCAGAATATCTTTATTTTCCAATGTTTATTCATATTCCGCACATTACGCAAAACTTCCCATAACCACACCTTAACACCTCCCCTGCATATCATGTAGTTCCTGTTCAGAATCCACCCAGAACCACAAGGGTCCAAGTGCGCATAGCATCAATATGCTTCACAAATGTTCAAAAGTCTTATACCCTACAGCATTAAACTATGGCTATGTCTTAAAGATAGCCTACTCCTGTACATAGGATTATAACAGAACAGCATGCCTTTTTCTCAGAAACAAAAACATGCTAGTATCACGTACAAATTCCGTAACTCCAGATCTTAGTGCAGGATCTCCAGACAGCTCAGCTCTAAAACACGGAGCAGGTGCCCAAGCTCTGAGCAGTCTTTAGTGTGCTAACTGTGAGAGTTTTTTTTACTAAGTTTTTGATTATGTTTTATAATGTATATTTGCATAGAAAATTGGCACCAGACCTTTTTCTGTCCCTTTGCGCAGGAGCAAAATGGCAATAAGATATGGCCTTAGGCCTGCAACCTACTGCTGTAAGACCTGCCTAGCCCCAGTGCTCATAATACAACCAAGAAGGATGTGCATTGCATTAATGAGATGTATCACATAATGGACGAGAAAGTTTGAATCTGTGCCACTGAAGCTCCTCTTTCTAATAAGAACAGACAGAATAATATTCTCAGTACCCATCTTTTTAGAAATGTGAAGCCACAGAAGAATGCACTGTTCCTTGCCTCCTATGTATTTTATAATGTTGAATTGAATGTACACAGGTGTGTGGTTGATGGAACTACATACATTTTGCACAGCGAATACTGTACACCGAATTGAGTTATAATTACATGCAGGATATGTGACACATATGCATTCTGTACAGTTTTTGTCTTTTAGCTAACATTAGGCATGCAGGGCATGCAGTGCACACTTTTTATTGTACCTTACACATACAATATGCAAGTGTTAATGAGGGCACATGTATTCCCAGGAATTGAGGGGCATATTAGCAAGACTGGCGATAAAATTATCGCCGTTTTAGCGGCAGGAAACTGCCGCTAAAGCGGCGATAATTAACTGCTAATATGCATTATAGAATTCAATAGAAGCCCAGGTTAGATGTGCAGGACATTTAACCTGGGCTTCTATTGGAATTCTATAACGCTTATTAGCAAGCCAATTATCGCCGTTTAGCGGCAGTTTCCTGCCGCTAAAACGGCGATAATTTATCGCCAGTCTTGCTAATATGCCCCTGAGTACTTTACTTCTGTTTTTTGTGATTTACTACCAATTTGCATTTTGACAAGCTCCATACTTTTTATCGGCGGGAGACAGGTTTACACAGAAAAGGTTCTCCTGAGTCAATTTCTGTTGAAACCAATCTCCTGTTCGGTGTACCACATAGACTTTCTATTAGAAGTATAATTTCGCAAAAAAACATCATGCACAATACTAGCAAACAACAATTCTCACTAGAAGCATAATTGCATAAAATTTGCAGGCCTGGGTGAAATTCTAATTACACAAGAGAAATTTCGGTCATTTTCCGTTGCTTTTGTGATGCAAGATTACTGTCAATTAAACAATATTGTCTGCTCGTGTGATTTAGAGAAATTTTGGGAAAATGCTTATTGTAATAGCACAGGAACAGAGTGCGAGTGACTGCTGGGCGCTGCTGTTCATGTTCTGTTGCATTTAGTGCTATTTCTTAGTGCAAAATGCATCCTCGAGTCCATTTTTCATGCAAAGGCCCTTTTTGCGCTAAGATATTGCGCTAAGTTCAGGGTTACATTCCGCAGATAATTCTATGTAATGTTGCATAATTTCACTGTGATTTTGTGTAATTACACTACAAAAAGTTACACAACTTTGGCCCTGATTCTGATGTCGTTCAGAAGGCCTCCGAATCGGATTTGGCTTTCCCGGATCCGATTCGTAGACCTTGTTTACAACCGAATCGTACACAGGTCCGAACGAACAAGTACGATGCAAAGATCGCATATGCGTCGACCGAATCATTTCTCGGACCCAAACCTGTCCGTACGACTCGTTTGTAGCCGAATCGTGCCGCGCTATGGAGCTGAATTCCGACTGAGCGAGTACGATGCACGATTCAGAGAGCCGATTCGCCTCGGTCTCAGCAAGACAAAATAGCTGGCGGAATCGTACTTCGGGGGGCCGGAGCAGGCCCCCCCTTCACCCGGGGCCCTCCGAATCCATCACAGGGGTGTGCCCATGGGTCCCCCCGATCCAGGCATGTATAGTGTGGCTGGCACCATGGGGTGCCCGTCACAGGGTGTATGCTTTTCCCCACCCACCTCTTTTTGCTAGGGGAGCCTGTGTACGCGTATGTACACAGGCTCCCATAGAGTTCAATGGGAGTCCAAGCGAACCGAGTCTGTAAGCATATGGCTGCATCGTACTCGCTCGTTCAGACTCCCGGAGCACGTTTCGTGAGGAAAGCCCTCCAAATCCGAGTCGTACGGAGGGCTTTCCTAACCAATCAATCAATCAGGGGATTGTAAGCGCACTACTCACCCGTGAGGGTCTCAAGGCGCTGAGGGGGTGGGGGTCCGCAGATCTGTTTAGCTGAAGAGCCAGGTCTTGAGGGTCTTTCTGAAGGTGTTTAGGGAGGGGGCGCGTCGGATGTCTGCTGGTAGCTCGTTCCAGGTCTTGGCTGCGATGTGAGAGAAGGATCTTCCGCCTGCTCTGGCTCTGTGGATACACGGGGTTTCAGCCAGTGCGAGGTTGGAGGATCGGAGGTTTCTTTTGTGCACGTGGAAGTTGATTCTGTCATTGAGGTATTTGAGTCCGTTATTGTGTAGGCATTTGTAGGCGTGAGTGAGGATTTTGAAGGTGATTCTTTTCTCCACGGGGAGCCAGTGCAGTCTTCGTATGTGTTGGCTGGTGTGTACATGCCGGGGGATGCCGAGGACGAGTCTGGCAGCGGTGTTCTGTATTGTCTGGAGTTTGCGGAGTAGGGACTTGTTGATGCCGGCGTAGAGTGCGCTTCCATAGTCCAGTCTGCTGGTGATGAGTGAGTGGGTGACTGTTTTCCTTGACTCAGGGGGGATCCATTTGAAGGTGTTGTGGAAGATGCAGAGGGTGTTGAAGCAGCTGGAGGTGACGGTGTTGACCTGTCGGTTCATTGTGAGTGAAGAGTCGAGTACGATGCTGAGGTTTTTGCCGTGGTTTGAGGGGGTGGGTGGGCTTCCGAGGGCGGTCGGCCACCAGGTGTCGTCCAATGCTGAAGGGGTGGTTCCAAGGATGAGGACTTCTGTCTTCTTTGCGTTGATTTTCAGGCAGCTGTTGGTCATCCAGACTGAGACTTCTTGCATTCCTTTCTGGAAGTTGAGTTTGGCGGTGGCGGGGTCTTTGGTGAGTGAGAGGATGAGCTGGGTGTCGTCAGCGTAGGTTACGATGTTGAGGCCGTGTTGTCGGACGATGGCTGCGAGGGGGGCCATGTAGATGTTGAAGAGGGTCGGGCTCAGTGATTACCCCTGTGGGACTCCGCAGGTGATTTTCGTGGGATCGGAGAGGAAGGGTGGCAGTCTGATCCTCTGGCTTCTTCCGGTGAGGAATGATCGGATCCAGTCCAGGGCTGTTCCTTGTATGCCGGCGTCGTGTAGTCTGGTGACTAGTGTGAGGTGGGAGACGGTGTCAAAGGCCGCTGATAGGTCGAGCAGGATGAGGGCTGCAAAGTGGCCTTGGTCCAGGAGGGTATGGATGTTGTCTGTGACGGCGAGTAGGGCGGTCTCAGTGCTGTGGTTACTTCGGAATCCGGATTCGGACAGGTCGAGGATGGCGTTCTCTTCGATGAATCGCGTCAGTTCCCTGTTGACTGTTTTCTCTGCAACTTTGGCTGCGAAGGGGAGGAGCAAAATGGGCCGGTAGTTCTTGAGGTCGGTGGGGTCAGCTGTGGGCTTCTTGAGCAGGGGCCTGACTTCTGCGCGCATCCAGTCGTCTGGGAAGGTGCCTGTTTTGAACAAGATCGGAATCGAGCCCTTAAGCTTACCCCTAGAAATTTGCATGGAATTACACAGGAAAATATTAGGGGTGGGCGGAACTCATGGAGTTTTACTCTGCAGAATTCCACAGAGCTACCTAAAAACTCAGCGAGATTCTGCAGAGTTCCGCAAGATTCCGCTGTACACACTCATCATGATGGTGAGTACATAAGTTGCCTGGGAGCGCGTTGAGCACTAGAAGCGTGGAGTAAAGGCTCCGCTGGGCTGCCCCTGCCTGACAGGAGTTGGCTGTGTTATTAATATTGCTGCAGTCAGCCCTCACTTACTTTGTCTGAGACAGTTTTTAAGGCTGCAGAGATGATTGAGTTCATACTTTTGTGAACATGCTCTAGTCCAAGTACAAGGCAGCAAAGCCCATAAACCCAGGCTTCTACAAGTGCTCCTTCTGGGTGAAATCAGCAGGCATGCTGCTTTGGTGTACAGCAGCACCGCTGCCTTATTCCAGCAGTAGCAGCCTCAACCGCACCCGCCTCAAGTGCAGGACTTCTACAACACCACTGGTTCCATCCCGGCCAGCTACCCGAAGGCTGCTGTTTTTTGGACCAATTAATTATCAGCCCAATCACAACCCTAGATGCCGCTTAATCACAGCAATGCTGATGCAGTTCTTTCCTACAGAGTATAAGGATATAATTGCTGCACCAGATGACTATATCTGACATTTCCCAAGTCAACAACTACCCACAGGATGAAAAGATGCTCTTTCTTGCCACTCAGGTAAACAGTAACTTTCTGTGTGCCCGATGGGTTAACACATGCCTCTATGCCACAAATTACTACTAGCACGCTACCAAAGAAAATATATGTTTCATCTCATGAATATCCTCGTATCTATTTTACCTTTTTTTACCCCCTCCTCAGATCTGCTGCTCCTGGTGCCCTGCCTCACAGTCCTTACATCCTTGGAACAACACACGTGCTCAGTGGCTGAACTCTAACAACTGACATTAGGTCCCACCCCTGGCTTGCTGGCCAATAGCCGCTAGTATCACGGTCTTTAGGATCTCTAGCCAATCCTGTTGCGTGTCTGCATCTATTTAGAGGGTCCTGCATTGCTAGGGATTCCTCTCTGTTGCACTGTACTGCCCTTGGACACCCTAACCAGGTGAGATGTATTGCATGCCAATTAGATGGCTTGTTGCAACTGTTTTTACCGGCTTCCAGAGTGGAAGAGAACCATTTAGGGAGTGTTACTTAGATCTCATTGTTATCTTATCAGAAAATATGAAATGCGTGTGCAATGTTGGTAAGTGGATTCTTTAAGTAAACGCAGCATTGAGGAAGTGTCAAATACTTACCACAAAGAAATACTGCAGCTTTCACATATGGCATGCAAGAGAATTTTCAATGTGAATGTAAGCCCTTTATCATGCTGTGAATATACAGTTGCATCATTCCTAATCATGGGTGTCTTCAAGTACACAACTACTGGAGCATCAGACATACTGGCATCATGCCCTCCTCTGTGCTGTGTATACCCATCACACCAGTTTACAAATGCAAAAGCACACACGTACTGCAAACTGAACCTTTTGCCTGAACTATAATTTATACAGCTGACTCTCCTGCCAATAGCAAAGGTGGTGCAGCCACGTGCAAATCACAATCTGCACACGAGTGGTTAATAAATATGAAACCAAACATCAGCTCAAAGGTGTTGAAAATGGGAACTTTCACAGGTAGTTGATAAACAGTTGATCGAAAGCAAGGTCCTGTTCAGTTAGCAAACTGCTGTTCAGCCAACAATGCAAATGTAACGTTAGAAGTAAAGGACACGAGGGTAAATGGGGCCAATGCTACAGGAACAAGCCAGCAAATCGCTCTATACAAGGCACCAGTCTATTTAAAAGATACCAAATGGTTAACAGAGGGATGCAGGCTTTGACTGAAAATTAGGGCTGTGCGCCATTGTGCCGGTAAACCCAGACACGCGGGTGTTAGCAGAGTTTTTGCCATACTCCATGCTCCAAGCCAAGCACAGACTGGCACAACTCTTTGAACTCCGCTAGCGGAGTGGAGCTCACCTCCCACCCCAAGAAAATATTACAAATGTTCACCCACCCCATTGCTCCTTATAAAGCCCACTCTTCTCTCACAGGAGAAGAATGGCTCACATTAAACATTGGAATAGGTACGCCCTATTTTCGAGTGCAAAATGTCTGTTTTTAATTATGGTTAAATCATGTTTCTCTGTGAATTCATCTCACAGTGCTAAGCAATGCGTGCACTGTAGCAGAGACTAATAACAAGAAACCGGTATATGTGAAGGTAAATAAATGGTATGAACAACTGCAAGCTACTTCTTAGAAGAAGATGCAGTTTAACAAGAAGGATCACATTCCTTCAGCTTTCCTGACAATGATGAAACATAAAAAAGAGAAGCGTATTACTTAAATGATTTGTTTTCTGTTGGTTCTATTTAATACCTCTTCTATCTTTGGCAAAGACAGCCTGCAATAGCACTTGTGTAAACACATTTGATACAAGCCCCATTTTCAAATTGTGATGGAAGAAATCCAAGAATTGATTTTGGAGTGTCTACAATAAAAGTGATAAAGAGGAGAGTTTGTTTTTGGCATTGGTGCTAATGTACTGAAATCTATCAGCAAGATTTATTTGATTGTTTGGATGCCAAAGGTTTCAGCCGTTAACTAAGATTTGTGTTATTCAAACAATATAATAAAAACAAATGGACATTGCCTACAAACCGTGACACCTTTTATTTACACTCACAAAGCCTATATTAAGCGGAATTTGAAGATGCCTCATTGGGATTTAAATGCTTCTGAAAAGGTTTACTGCACGTTAGATCCTGAAACAGTAATGACTCTCTGAAAACATCTATAGTTGTTTTCAACATTCTTGGTACCAACTACTTTATTCCTTATTCTGGGTTATTTTTTATTGATTCACTGATAAACATTTATTCATTCCACACATTTGTTATAATAGATGGTGATGAAATGTTATAGATAAGACTGGTGAGCACAGGGAAAACATTTGTATTCCAGGGTCCAATTGGCAAAGAAAGGTATATATAAGGGAAATCCGAAGGTTGAGTTCCTTTATAAGGTTCTGGGACTCTGAGGTGACTAGCAATATCCGTATCATGTACACCAGTGGATACTTTATCCCATATAATACATAGTCACACCATCACTTTTCCCTCAAATCACTTAAAACCTTGGTGCATAGCTGTTTCATAAGAAAGGGCGAGCATGTTTGCAAACATGAAGAATAAAAATAACACCTCTAGTGCAAAATTAAACACAAAAAACTGTGGCAAACAGATATTAGAAACAGTTCAATACAAGTCAGTTAAAATAAAAAAGCTGCAGTACCTGCGAATGTGTACAAAAAAGAAGAAAGATTCTAGTTTTTCTCTATCTAAGGAGTACAAAAAATAAACATATTCTCTCTGCTTGTCATTGTAAGCTAGAAAATAGAGAAGAAGAAAGAAAAGCAACATTCTGTTTCATTGCTTTAGACAGCGGCTTCAATTATGCTTTGTGGCCTGACCTACCTTACACCTCAGCTGTTGGCAGTGTTGTGTAGTTCCTATAAATCTATATAGGATCTGCACGTTTAGACAACATAAACTGTGGGATTGGTGTCCAGACTGATTCCGGACACCCCCACTGAGTATGTTCCCCTGTATACCAGCTAGCTCACAGTGCCACTGTAAAATCCTCTTTCCAGGGAGAGAATAGTTCCTGGTAACTATAGAACATGATAACCCTGTCCTATCAGGGATCGTGGAAACAGTACAGTACTTTTCGCTCAGTCACTCGTGCTTACTTTGTCTCAGAGAGATACACAGAATAAACGGTGGGGAAGTTTTCAATAAGCATTTATTGAACCAGCATCATTCTAGTGTAAAATGGGTGCGCTGAAACAACCATAAGACAGAAACAGATATAAATGATTATAAGCACCAACGAGAAAGTGGATGGCAGATTTCTACCATAGTGCTAAAATAATGAATATAGGCAGGTATACATGACAATAATAATGCGTACTCCTAAGGTGCAACCCTAACTAGATGTACCTAAGTGTACCTAGCATGTATATAGGTGTAAAGCCAAGAATCCCCCTAGGATGAAGCCAACCCCATTACCTGGTGTGAGAGAATGAGGGACCCCATCTTGGTCTCGAGATGGACACCCCGCGAGGGATGTCAGACCACTGAGTGCTGGAAACTGCGTGCAGGAACCTCAGCATCTCGTGTCAGTGTGACAGCATGGGAGTCTTTCTACTCTGCCAAAAGGTACTCTCAGGGGTTCTACCTTGCTGTTTCATGTCGGCTGAGGATGACGGAAGGGATGACCCTTATACATAGTTATTATGCAGAAGATGGTAATCCTGCTGTGATTCTGAGAATTTGCATGCATAATTAATGAGGCTAGTTTGCTGGGAAAACCACACAACATTTTATGCAGCACCTAACTAGGTAAAAGGTAAATACCAAAACTGTTATTTAGTACACTGGCAGGGAAAATGTAGGTGAAAGGTTAGGTGACTACCCAGGCCTATATTGGGGTACATTACAAAACATAACAGCAGCAGGCATTATGATGTCAGAACTCGACAGTAATCACTCATAATAGTCGAGTTCTGATGTATTTTCTTTATAATCGGGAACTGGGTGCATCACAAATCGCTGATTATAAAGAAATCAGAGACTGCTGTTTATACAGAGATTATAGAATCCTAAGTATTATAAATGTGTAATGTCCCAGAGGCATTAATCTCCACATTCTTAAATTTCCAAAATCCACATGAATAATAGTGTGAAAATGTACAATCACCCTCAACTCCCATTTGCATATAAAATCATGGGCAAGACAGCACTGTCCTGTCTTTATTTTCAGATGGGCCTATTCACAAAGGCATATTTACAACTGAGTGCATTTACATGTATAAATGTACTCTTACACTTTGAACTAAATTTACAACACAGAGTACTATGGGCCTACAAATATTAATTACTCCCAGCTATGCATTAATTACTCCCAGCTATGAGAACCCTTGTAACAAGTGAAGAGAATGGGCAGAGCACAACACCAATAGCTCTGCTGGAATGATGAATATTATCATAAAATATGCAGATATGGAAAGAAAAGAACTGTTGATACAGATTAAGAAACTGGGAGATACTAATAAGGATATGGTGCAAAAGCTGATGAAAAATATGACAGATAAGTTGAACAACAAAGAGGAAGTAATAATTCAAAAGAGGGCAAGGAAATACAGGAGGGATCGAGATGAATATGAGGAAGGCCAAATTTATAAATTTGCACAACGGTTTGATAGTCTAAAAAAATAAAGAATGGGTGTTAGAAATTGGTGGGCTTATTTATGAGCCCCTTGCGCTGCCGGTCCGTCACTTTTAATATGGAAAAAAGTGACGTACCGGTGGCACAAGAGGCTTGTAAATAAGACCCCACGTCTCTAGTTGGCAGAGGTATGCACCCTGTCCATGTAGGGACCAAAATCCTTGTCAGGTTCAGTCAGTCACACACCATAAATTATCCTGTGCTGACCCTCTGGTAGCTTGGCACTGAGCAGGCAGGCTTTACTTTGGAGGCAATGTGTAAACTATTTGTGCAACACACAGTAACACAATGAAAGCACCACAAAAAGGTTCCACACCAGGTTAGGAAAATGGATATCAATTTTGTAAATAAAACAAGACCAAAATGACAAAAATCCAATGAATGGAGGTCGAGATCGGATTTTTTTAAAGAATAAAAGTAAAAATAGTGCTTAGAAGCAGAAAGCTCCCATGGGAGTTATCTGGTCGTGCTGGACCAGGACAAAGTCAAGAGTTCAGGCTGACAGCAATAGAGCATTGGCTGGATACAGGAGCCACGCAGGCCCACTAAACACAGTACCTTGATCCTGGTAGCAAAAGCGAGATGCGGGGTGCAGCCAAGCGATATGTCGGAGTCAATCACGCAATTGAGGTGAATCATCAATTTTCTTCACGCAGTGGCGGTGATGCATCTGTTCTGAAGATAAAGTACTGAGCCGATAGGCATTGGTTCAGTAGATGATGCGAAGGGTTTCTCAACGCAGTGAAGGGGATGTGCCGATCTTCCCACAGTGCAGTAGTGACGATGCGTTGGTTCCGATGCATCGGTTGTTTAAGTTGATGAGATGTTTCCAAAAGCGATGCGCAGATTCTTCTCCTGCAACCGGGTTGATGCACTGGTTCTTCTACATGCAGACTGGAGATGCGTAGATTTCACTGGAGCAAACACCTGGGTTCACTTCCAATGGAGCAAACACAAGGAGATGATGGACAGAGCGCTGAATCTTTTCAGACACATACCCGCAGTCACAGATCTGGGTTGAATCCATCATCGTTCTTTAGCTCACTTCACCACCCCAGTTCAGACACAGCTATATGCAAATCAGTATTGACCCTGTGCCTCATGGGAACAGTGCAGCCCGAACTGCCAAGCCATGTCTTCCCTGGACTGGAAACAAGCATCCTGGGACCGGTTTCGGGCTGACAGCCCTCATCAGCCAGGCTAGCTTGAATCCAGTGGCAAAGTGAGCAAGGGACCCATGTCTGGGCATACCCTGCCACTCACTTCCAATGGACCAGGAGCAGGTGATGAGACTATGATATCCCTGAGACTCAAGCAAAAGGAGGCAAACCAGGAAGCCCTTGGAGATCACCCTGGGTTCAAGGCAGAAGCCAGGTCTCCCTCAGCAGGTTCAGCAGGTTCAGAAAGCAGCAGGCAGCAGGGTAGCACAACAGAAAAGCAGTTCCTCCAGAGCATTAGTACAGAATACTGACAGTCCATGTAGCAGCATAGCAGTTCTTCTTACAGAGGTTCTTTACAGGAACAGAAGTCTCTGATTTGGTGGGGTCCAAGACCCAGTACTTATACCCAGTAGTGCCTTTGAAGCGAGGGTGACTTCAAAGAAGGGTCTTTGCAGTGCACAGAGGTCCTTTCTTTCCAGCCCTGGCTCCAGACTCACTGTGGGGGGTAATCAACTCTTTGTGTGCAGACAGGACCCTGCCTATTCAGGTGTAAGTGTTAGATCCTCTCTCCCATCCTGCCTAGGATGAGCCATCAGGATGCAGATGGGCACTCAGACACACCTAACCTAACTTTGTGTGTGGCTGTCTAGAAGGAATGCACAAAATCAAGCTGTAACCTACCCCAGATATGTATTGGAGACAGGTGCAGGCACACAGAGCTTTAAGAGCAGATAACTGCCCACTTTCTAAAAGTAAAAAGAACAGATGATAGACAGAATGCTGAGCAAATAAAACATTCACCCCCAGTCACAGACCTTAGTTTAATCCATATTTTTTTTGTTCAACATGCCACCCCAGTTTGGACCCAGCCATATGCAAATCAGTCTTGACCCTGCTTCCCATGGGAACAGTTCAGCCCGAACTGCCAAGGCCAGGTACCCCTGAGCCGGAAAAAGCATCCTGGGACCAGTTTCGGGGAATCACCCCTTATCAGCCAGGCTAGCGTGAATCAAGTGGCACAGTGAGCATGGGATCCACGCCTGGGCATAACCTATCCCACTTACAGCGACAAAAGCAAAAAGAACAGATGATGGACGGAATGCTGAACAAATCAAACATTTGCCCAGTCACAGATTTTTGCTCACCACGCCACCCCAGTTTGGACGCAGCCACATGCAAATCAGTCTTGAGCGTGCTTCCCATGGGAACATTCCAGCCTGAACTGCCAGGCCAGGTCCTCCCTGGACCGGAAACAATTATCCTGGGACAGGTTTTGGGGTATCACCCCTCATCAGACAGGCTAGCTTGAATCCAGTTACACAGTGAGCACGGGACCCATGTATGGGCATACTCTTCCCACTTAGAGCAACAAAAGCAAAAGGAAGAGATGATGGACGGAATGCTGAACAAATCAAACATTCACCCCCAGTCACAGATCTCGGTTTAAGTGGGATGGGTATGCTCAGACGTGGGACCCGTGCTCACCATGCCACTGGAGTCAAGCTATCTTGCTGATAAGAGGTGATACCCTGAAACCGGCCCTAGGATGCTTTTTTCTGGTCCGGAGAGGACATGGCCTGGCAGTTCAGGCTGGGCTGCTCCCATGGGGAGCAGGGCCAAGATTGATTTGCATATGGTTGGGTCCAAGCAGGAATGACATGGTGAGCAACAAAATATGGCTTTAGGCCCAGATTTCTGTACTGGGGTGAGTGTTTGACATTGTTCAGCCTTCCTTCCATCATTTGTTCTTTTTGCATTTGTCCCCATAAGTGGGACTGGTATTCCCATCTGTGGGTCCCATGCTCACCATGCCCCCGGAGTTAAGCTATCCTGGATGATGAAGGGTGAAAACCAGTCCTAGGATGCTTGTTTATGGTCCTGGGAGGACATGGCCTGGCAGTTCGGGCTGGACTGTTTGACATTGTTCAGCATTCCGCCCATCATTTGTTCTTTTTACATTTGTCGCCCAAAGTGGGATGGGTATGCCCAGACATGGGACCCGTGCTCACCATTCCTTGGGAGTCAAGCTACAGTGGCTGGGGAGGTGTGACCACGAAATTGGTCCTAGGATGCTTGTTTCTGAGCCATGGAGGACATGGCCTGGCAGTTCGGCTGGACTGTTCCCATGGGGAGTAAGGTCAAGACTGATTTGCATAAGGCTGGGTTCAGGCTGGAATGGCGTGGTGAGCAAAAATGTATGGATATAGGACCAGATCTCTGTACTGGGAGTGTTCGACATTGTTCAGCATTCCATCCATCATTTGTTCTTTTTGCATTTGTCGCCCTAAGTGGGATGGGTATGCCCAGACGTGGGTTCCATGCTCACCATGCCACAGGACTAAAGCTAACCTGGCTGATGAGAGGTGATACCCCAAAACCGGTC
This sequence comes from Calotriton arnoldi, assembly GCA_963921515.1. Classification (NCBI taxonomy): domain Eukaryota; kingdom Metazoa; phylum Chordata; class Amphibia; order Caudata; family Salamandridae; genus Calotriton; species Calotriton arnoldi. The sequence continues at coordinate 1,286,575 of CAWUFW010003683.1, forward strand.
CTAGGATGCTTGTGGTCCAATGGGGAGCAGGGCAAGACTGATTTGCATATGGCTGAGCCCAGGCTGGTATGGCATGGTGAACAAAAAAGCAATGAATTTAGGCCTTGATCCCTGTACTAGGGTGAATGTTTGACATTGTTCAGCATTCCATCCATTGTTCTTTTTGCATTTGTCGCTCTGAGTGAGATGGGCATTCCCAGACATGGGTCCCATGCTCACAATGCCACCAAAGTCAAGTTATCCTGGCTGATGAGGGCTGCTACCCCAAAACCGGTCCTAGGATGCTTAATTCCAGTCAGGGAATGACATGGCCTGGCAGTACGGGATGGCATGTTTCCATGGGGAGCAGGGTCTAGACTGATTTGCATATGGGTGTGGGGTGTAATGACGTGGTGAGCAAAAAACAATGTATTTTGGCTCAGATCTCTGTTCTGGGAGTGAGTGTTTGACATTGTTCAGCATTCTCGCCATCATTTGTTCTTTTTGCATTTGTCGCTCTAAGTGGGACGGGAATGCCCTCACATTGGTCCCATTGCTCACCGTACCATTGGAGTTAAGCCATCGGTTCTAGGATGCCTTTTTCCGGTCCCTGAGAAAATGGCCTGGCAGTTCGGGCTGGACATTTCCCATCGGGAAAAGGGTCAAGACTGATTTGAATATGGCTAGGTCCAAGCTGAAATTGTGGGGTGAGCAAGAAAATTATGGATTTAGGCCCAGATCTCTGTACTGGGTGTGAGTATTTGACATTGTTCAGCTTTTCATCTATCCTTTGTTCTTTTTGCATTTGTCACCCTAATTGGGACAGGTATGCCCAAACGTGGATCCCGTGCTCATCATGCCACCGGAGTTAAGCTATCCTGGATGATGAAGGGTGAAAACCAGTACTATGATTCTTGTTTCTGGTCCCGGGAGGACATTGCCTAGCAGTTCAGGCTGTACTGTTCCCATAGGGAGCAGGGTCAAGACTGATTTGCATATGGCTGGGTCAAGGCTGGAATGACGTAGTGAGCAACAAAAACAATGGATTTGGGCCTATATACCTGTACTGGGGGTGAGTGTTTGACATTGTTCAGTATTTCATCCATCATTTGTTCTTTTTACATTTGTGGCCCTAAGTGGGGAGGGTATTCCCAGACATGGATCCCATGATCACCATGCCACCAGAATCAAGTTATCCTGGCTGATCAGGGGTGATACCCCGAAACCAGTCCTGGGATGTTTGTTTCCGGTCCGGAGAGGGCATGGCCTGGCAGTTCAAGCTGGAGTGTTTCCATGGGGAGCAGAGTCAAGACTGATTTGCATATGGCTGGGTCCAGGCTAGAATGGAATGGTGAGCAAAGAACAATGGATTTAGGCCCAGATCTCTGTACTGGGGGGAGTGTTTGACATTGTTCAGCATTCTGTCCATCACTTGTTCTTTTTACTTTCCAAAAGTGGCATTTTTAGAATAGTAATGCCAAATTCAACTTTACCATTAAGGAAAATCTGTCATTACTAATCCAAAGATATAAAACATGACAGAGCAACTTCTTTCCACTCAGGAATTACAGCTTAAAAGTGTAATAATGAGTTTCCAATGTTAACCTCTGAGAGGAGTAGATCTCACAGTAGTGAAAAACTAATTCAGGTGGTATTCACTACCAGGACATGCAAACTTTAAAAAGTACATGTCCTACCTTTTTCTTACATAGCACCCCGCCCGATGGGCTACCTGGGGTCTACCTTAGGGTTGACGTATGTGTAATAAAAGGGGAGTTTAAGGCTTGCCAGGGTTTTAAATGTCAAGTTGAAAAGGCAATAAAACTGCACACACAGGTTCTGCAGGGGCAGGCCTGAGACTTGCTTAAAGGGAAACTTGTGTGGTTGGCACAATCAGTGCTGTAGGCCCACTAGTGCAAAAGAAACAATTGATGGACGGAATGCTGGACAATGCAAACATTCACCCCCAGTCACAAGGATCTGGGTTAAATCCATCATTCTTTTGCTCACCACACCACCCCAGTTTGGACCCAGCCATATGCAAATCAGTCTTGACCCTGTTCCTTGTGGGAACAGTCCAGCCCGAACTGCCAAGCCAGGTCCTCCCTGGACCGGAAACAAGCATCATGGGACCGGTTTCAGGGCATCACCCTTCATCAGCCAGGCTAGTTTGAATCCAGTGGTGTAGTGAGCACAGGACCCATGTCTGGGCATACCCTTCCCACTTAGGGCAACATATGCAAAAGAAACAATTGATGGACGGAATGCTGGACAATGCAAACATTCACCCCCAGTCACAAGGATCTGGGTTAAATCCATCATTCTTTTGCTCACCACACCACCCCAGTTTGGACCCAGCCATATGCAATTCAGTCTTGACCCTGTTCCTTGTGGGAACAGTCCAGCCCGAACTGCCAAGCCAGGTCCTCCCTGGACCGGAACCAAGCATCCTGGGACCGGTTTCAGGGCATCACCCTTCGTCAGCCAGGCTAGCTTGAATCCAGTGGTGTAGTGAGCACGGGACCCATATCTGGGCATACCCTTCCCACTTAGGGCAATATATGCAAAAGAAACAATTGATGGACGGAATGCTGGACAATGCAAACATTCACCCCCAGTCACAAGGATCTGGGTTAAATCCATCATTCTTTTGCTCACCACACCACCCCAGTTTGGACAATGCTCTCCATGCCACTGGAGTCAAGCTATCCTGGCTGATGAGGGCTGAAAGCCCGAAACCGGTCCTAGGATGCTTGTTTCCAGTCCACGGAGGACCTGGCCTGGCAGTTTGGGCTGGACTGTTCCCATTGGGTGCTGGGTCAAGACTGATTTGCATATGTCTGGGTCCAAACTGGAATGGCATGGTGAGCAAAAAAACAATGGATTTAGGCCCAGATCTCTGTATTGGGGTGAATGTATGACATTGTTCTGCATTCTGTCCATCACTTGTTGTTTTTGCCTTTGTCACCCCGAGTGGGACGGGTATGCCCAGACGTGGGTCCCCTGCTCTCCATGCCACTGGAGTCAAGCTATCCTGGCTGATGAGGGCCGAAAGCCCGAAACTGGTCCTAGGATGCTGGTTTCCAGTCCAGGGAGGACCTGGCCTGGCAGTTCGGGCTGGACTGTTCCCATTGGGCGAAGGGTCTAGACTGATTTGCATATGGCTGGGTCCAAACTGGAATGGCATGGTGAGCAAAAAAACAATGGATTTAGGCCCAGATCTCTGTACTGGGGTGAATGTATGACATTTTTCTGCATTCTGTCCATCAATTGTTGTTTATGCATTTGTCACCCCGAGTGGGACGGGTATGCCCAGACGTGGGTCCCGTGCTCTCCATGCCACTGGAGTCAAGCTATCCTGGCTGATGAGGGCTGAAAGCCTGAAACCGGTCCTAGGATGCTTGTTTCCAGTCCAGGGAGGACCTGGCAGTTCGGGCTGGACTGATCCCATTGGGCGCAGGGTCAAGACTGATTTGCATATGGCTGGGTCCAAACTGGAATGGCATGGTGAGCAAAAAAACAATGGATTTAAGCCCAGATCTCTGTACTGGGGTGAATGTATGACATTTTTATGCATTCTGTCCATCAATTGTTGTTTTTGCATTTGTCACCCCGAGTGGGACGGGTATGCCCAGACGTGGGTCCCGTGCTCTCCATGCCACTGGAGTCAAGCTATCCTGGCTGATGAGGGCTGAAAGCCCGAAACCGGTCCTAGGATGCTTGTTTCCAGTCCAGGGAGGACCTGGCCTGGCAGTTTGGGCTGGACTGTTCCCATTGGGTGCAGGGTCAAGACTGATTTGAATATGGCTGGGTCCAAACTGGAATGGCATGGTGAGCAAAAAAACGATGGATTTAGGCCCAGATTTCTGTACTGGGGTGAATGTATGACATTGTTCTGCATTCTGTCCATCAATTGTTGTTTTTGCATTTGTCACCCCGAGTGGGACGGGTATGCCCAGACGTGGGTCCCGTGCTCTCCATGCCACCGGAGTCAAGCTATCCTGGCTGATGAGGGCTGAAAGCCCGAAACCGGTCCTAGGATGCTTGTTTCCAGTCCAGGGAGGACCTGGCCTGGCAGTTCGGGTTGGACTGTTCCCATTGGGTGTAGGGTCAAGACTGATTTGCATATGGCTGGGTACAAACTGGAATGGCATGGTAAGCAAAAAAACGATGGATTTAGGCCCAGATCTCTGTACTGGGGTGAATGTATGACATTGTTCTGCATTCTGTCCATCAACTGTTGTTTTTGCGTAGGCTCACTAGTAGCATTTAATTTACAGGCGCAGGTAGTGCAGTCTACTAAGGACTTGAAGATAAATTAAATATCCCAATTGTGGATATACCAAATGTAACCATGTTTAGGCATGAAGCTCATACACTTTAGCACTGGTCAGCAATGATAAAGTGCTGAGATTTGTAAGCCCAACAAAAGAATAAGCAAAAAGAGGAGGCAAGTAGGCATACATTTTGGGGGAAGACCACCCTAAGGCTGTCAGGTCTAACACGTGTCCCCCCAGCTGAAAGTCGGGAGAGCTTCCCTACCTCTAGGAGTTCCATCACTAAGTTGGAAAACTTTGACAGACCATTAGCATTGGCCTGGTCTACCCCTCATCCATGTTCTATCCTGAAGTCCATACTCTGTAGGGAAACGGATTACCTCAAAAACTGCAGATTCTCATCCCTCATTTGCATTAGCCACATGAATGGCCTGTGGTCTGTCTGTATCAGGAAGGGAGTCTCAAACAGGTATGGTTTCAAATTCTTCAGTGCCCAGACCACAGCAAATACTTCTCTCTCAATAGCACTTCACCTTTGTTCCCTGTGAAGTATCCTCCTGGAGACGAAGGATACAGGTTGGTCTAGACCCTCTTCATTAAGATGTGAAAGTACTGCCCCTATACCATGTTCTGACGCATTTGTCTGTACAATAAATTCCCTGGAAAAGTCAGGGGCCTTGAGCACAGGGGCTGTGCACATGGCCTGCTTTAGGGAGTCAAATGCTTTTTGGCATGCCTCTGTCTAAATCACATTTCTAGGCTGCTTCTTAGAAGTTAGCTCTGTCACTGTAGCAACAATGGTGCCATGTCGCTTGACAAACCTCCGATAGTACCCAGTGAGGCCTAAGAAGGTTCTTACCTCAGTCTGGGTTTTCGGGGGTTCCCATGCCATGATAGTCTCTAGCTTGGCTTGTAGGGGCTTCACCATACCCCTGCTACCAGGTGTCCCAAGTAAACCACAGATCCCTGCCCTATCTAGCACTTACTAGCCTTAATAGTCAGGCCTGTTGAAGATCCTGAAGACTTCCTAGAGGTGAAAAAGGTGGTCCTTCCAGCTGCTACTGAAGACCACAATGTCATCCATGTAGGCATCACTGAAGACCTCACTTTCAGTCAGACTCTGGTTCACCAACCTCTGGAAGGTGGCAGGGGCATTCTTGAGTCCAAAGGGCATTATTCTAAACTGATATTGGCCCTCTGGAGTGGAGAAGGCTGGTCTCTCCTTGGCTCCCTCAGTTACGGCAAACTGCCAGTACCCTGATGTAAGATCAAATGTGCTTAAGTACTGTGCAGCCCCTAACCTGTCAATAATCAGCCAGAGGGATGGGATGAGCATCAGTCTTGGTGACTGAATGGAGCCCCTTGTAATCCGCACAGAACCTGATTTCAGTTGTAGTGTTTGGTGGATCAGCTTTTGGTACCAGTACTGCAGGACTGAACCAGGGGTTACTGGAGGGTTATTATATCACCCTCAATTCCAGCATTTTTGAAACTTCATCTTCAATGCTGGCCCTTACTAGGGGTGGGCGGAATTTGCGTAGTCGCGTTACGCAACGTTCAGCGAAATGGTAAAAAATCTCCGCGAGCTACGCAGAATTCCGCAAGCACCCGGAATTGCTTGTTCCGCCCGTTCGCGATGCGTTTTTCCTGTTCGGGGACGCTGTTTGCGTGCTCGGGGTGAAATATCTCACGAACTTGCCCATGCGGTCGCCAATTGGCGCGGCCATCTTGTTTCACTTGTCCCTTCCGTTCGCGATGCGTGTTTCCTGTTCACGAACGCGGATGTCCGATGGTGCATCCGAATGACATGTTCGCGATCGCACACTCTCGCGGGATCGCGCGCTGGCTACCAAAATCTTGTGGCGCACGCGAACGGATAGGAAAACTCGTTGGCGAATGCAGGGATCCCGGTAAGTCGCTACTGCGTGCGCGAACACGCATTTTGAAAGCGCAAACAAGGAAAAAAATTCCGCTACGCCGCGGATCGCGGGATTTTCGGCAATTCCGCGTTCTCTGCGGAACGCGGAATTGCCAAAATTCCGCAAATGCCACGAGCGGAGCGGATTTTACCGCCCAGGCCTACTTTATTCTTGACATGGAGGCTGCCTCCTGTGTCTCCATCATGGGCACACAGGTAGGTAGTCCCAGGGATGAGGGAATACAGAGAGGATCACTGCCCTGGCAGTTGGCCATAGTCCCCCTGCTGTTCAGGAGTCAGACTGTGGGAAAGGATCACTCCTTCCACTGACCCATATTTCTCCAGTAAGGAGGTGAAGAGATCAGGGAGAGGTTCACTCCCCTATTCCTTCCCTCTATTTGTCGCCAACAGCATGGTTAGCTCAGACCTCTCAAATGGGGGTTTGAGATGGTTGATATGGAGCACTCTGTGGGGGTGCCTAGGGGTCTTGAGGTCCACCAGGTAGGTGACCTCACCTTTCCTCTCAACAATATCATAGGGCCCAGTCCAGTGATCCTGGAGGGCCCTGGGCTGCACAGGTTCCATCATCCACACTTCCTGCCCAGGCTGTAATTCAAAAGGGGTTGAATGTTGGTCACACCACTGCTCCATCAATTCCTGACTGGATTCTAAGTTGTCCGAAGGTTGCTTACACAACTTAGCCATTTGGCTTCTGAAGGCCAGAATGCAGCTAACTACATCCTGGAGAATCTTCCTGGAGCTTGCTCCCACCCTTCTTTAACAAAACTCAGAGGTCCTTATACAGGGTATTCTTATAGGAGCTCAAAGGGGCTGGAGTCCACTCCCTTCTGTGGCACCTCTCTATAAGAAAATAAAAGGCATGGTGAGAGGACGCCCCACTTACGCCTCAAGGCCTCAGGCATACCTTTGATCATGTCCTTCAGGGTCTTGTTGAACCTTTCAAAAAGCCCATTGGTTTGTTGATGGTAGGGGGTGCAGAACTTGTAAGTCACTCCACACTCCTTCCACATTGACTGCATGTAAGCAGAAGTGAAGCTGGTGTCCCTATCAGACACCCCTTCCTTGGGAAAACCCATTTTGGTCAAAATCCCCAGAAGGGCCTTAGCCACTGCAGGTGCAGTTGCAGTCCTCAGAGGTATAGCATCTGGGTATCTTGTGGCATGACCTACCAGAGTATTCACCTGTTGCCAGAAACAGTCTGGGGGTCTATAGGCCCAACAATGTTCATGCCCACCCTCTCAAAGGGTGTGCGAACATCGGGCAAGGGAATAAGGGGAGCTTTTAGCCTCTGTCCTGTCTTCCAACTGGCTTGGCAAATCACACAAGTCCAACAGAAAGCATGTGAGGCAGTCTTGATCCTAGGCCAATGGAAGTAGCGGACAAGCCTTGCAAAGGTCTTGTCTTGGCCCCAGTGTCCGGCCAGGGGTATGTCATGAACCAGCTCCAGTAGGAAGGCCGTGTAGCATTGGGTACCACCAGGGCTCTTGTTGCCCCATGCACAGGAGCCTTAGGATCACTGTAAAGGAGGTTGTCCTTCCAGTAAATACGATGACTTTCAGAGGCATTACCTGTTGCTTGGGCTGCAATCCTGTTGCCTCGTGCCCTCCAGGATTGGACACTCGCTCTCTGCCTTACTAAACTCCAAAGATTCAACAAAGATTCAACAAAGGGCTAATGTTCCTAAGAAAAGGGGGCGGGGTCTCTCAAGTGGTAGAGAATGCCCTGGCAAGGATCATGGATGGGGCAGTCAGCAGGATTGTTACATGTTGCCCTCACATATCCTGTAGAGGATGTCATGCTTTATCATAGGGCAGTGCTCCTCGTCGGGCCGGCACTGCAATGCCCTATGGGTCCCCCGAAGGGTCAATTTGGTGGAGATCTTTTCCGAGGGTGCCGTATGATGAGTGCAAGTGAGGTGATTCGTGATGTGGAGTAGTGGGGTGTGAATAGAGGTTAAAACTGATAAGGGAGATCCTGCACTATACTTTAATGAGGGGATCACCCTTCCAGGAATCAAAAACCTATGACAGGTGAGTGCTATCTTGGGGTTTTAAAGGAATCCTGGTTGTCAGTTTGTTGAGACTGGATAGGGGAAGTATCATATAGTCAAGGGAGGAGGACCTATCTCTGGTCATCCCTTCACAAGTTTGTTAACATGTTTTGCACTTGGTGTGGTCATAGGGATTTGTAGCGCTTCATCAGGACAGAAAACATATAGTGGACAAACTACCCCACACTGAGTGGACAAAATACCCCACACTGGGTTAGTGGCACTCTGTGCTACCTACTGTGTGTGTTTTTCAGGGTCCGACCGGCTTCCACGGCTCTCCACTACCAGCCGGCAACCCAATGTGGTATCCAGGGTTTGCAGGTAAGCAACTCTATCCACCATTCTTCCAAAACCCTATCCCTCAAACTTTTCGAGCAGAAAAGGAAACGACAAGCAGGTCCAGTGGCAGGAAACGGACAACTAGCGGAAGACACCGAGCCAAACATCCAGACGAACCTGATCTTGAACTTATCAGAGAGGACATTGGATCAAGACAAGATGGAAGCACTACAACTGGGCTTGGGCTTTGTCCCAACTCCAAGAGAGGACTCCTTTCGTCTCTCCAGTGAGCTACAGCAGTTCTTCTGGAAGATCTGACTTCACTCATTTTTCCAACTTGAACCTATCACCATACAAACAGATGCAGGCCTGAAACCCAAATCTACTTTTACCCCATCAGCAGCCATGACCCCCAGTAAAGTACTCACCTTTGAAAAGGCTGTCCTCAAGGATGTGGGCAGATTGAAGAAGAACAAGAACTACAACAACCTCCCAACCAGAATGAAGACAGCCCTCAACAACCTCAACCAGGATGAAACCATCATCATTAAACCTGCTGACAAAGGCAGAGCCACAGTCATCATGAACATGGAAGATTATGACTGTGAATGCCAGCAGCAATTGGCAAACACTGCCTGCTATGCGAAAATGGACACCGACCCCACGAACAATCTCCAGAAAAGGATCCGGAACCTAGTCCATTCAGTTGAGCTTCAGGGTTGGATTTCGAAGAAAGAGGCAGCCTTCCTAGTTAATGAGACACCAGTAGCACCATACCTCTACATACTACTCAAGATCCACAAGACGGCATGCCCGCCCCCAGGAAGACCAGTTGTCTCAGGGATAGGATCTGTTTTGGAACTGCTCAGCCAGTTCTGTGACCACTTCCTCCAACCTCTGGTCCAGACATCCCCTCTTACCTCAAAGATACTAAGGATGTTTTGAATCTCATTGCCAACGTCGCGAACCCAGGAGAGACGACCTTCCTCATGACATCGGACGTGGAGGCATTATATACTAACATCCCCCAAGAAGCTACTGTGGAATTGGTGGAAAGCCTCTTGAGAATTACCAACCTACCGACCCCCACTCTAGCAGAATTCATCATTGAGTGCACCACCATCGCCCTCAAAAATAATTTTTTCATGTACAAGACCCAGATCTATCATCAGGTACGGGGGACGTCTATGGGGAGCACATTTGCCCCCAGTCTGGCCTGGCTGTATGTGGCGGATTTTGAATCTAAACACATCCTTTGTGCCACCAACCCATTCATGACGAACATCCTGCTGTGGAAGAGATACATAGACGACATCCTAGTCTTCTGGCAGGGCGACAGAAACAACTGTGAATCCTTCACTGAGTGGATCAATACCTTGAACCCCTATCTCAAGTTTACCAGCTCCATCTCTAATTCAGAGATTTCTTTTCTCGATTTACTGATCAGCCTGAGACAAGGCCAGCTTGAAACCAAGACATATAAGAAAAGTACCGACTGCAACAGCCTCCTCTCCTTTGAAAGTCATCATCCTAAGGCCCTCCAGGAAATTCTCCCTTATGGACAGTTTCTCCACCTCCGGAGAAACTGCAGCGATCTGACCAGCTACCGCACCCAAGCAAAGGAACTCAGCAGTTACCTCCTTGAAAGAAAATATCCACAGAAAGTAGTGAGACTGGCAGAGAAGAGGGCACGGGTCAACAATATGGAGGCACTTCTGGAAGAGAACACACTCACCAAGGATGATGTCATAACATGTGTCACATCCTTCATCCCTCTTTCCAACAAGGTGAAATCCATCATCTTAAAACATTGGAGGATCCAGAATTCTGGTAACTTGAGTCTGGAACGCCCCCGCTTCTCATTCAAAAGAACGTCTAATCTGAGGGATCAGCTGGTTCACACCAGACCATGTGCAAAAAAACCTAATACGCAGGCCACCCTCTGGAATCCCCCATGGGTCACAGGACACTTTCCATGTGGCAGCTGCATGGCGTGCAACTCTACAACCCATTCAACCATCCTCCAGTTAGGGACTTTCCAATGGACACAAATGCAGCATACAAACTGCAACAATAAGAACTGCATTTACCTGATTACTTGCCCATGCACCATTTGCTATGTGGGGATGACTACGAGACCAGTGAAAATCAGAATGGGAGAACACAGAAGTAAGATCAGATGCGGCTGGAGTGCAACCAAAATGAGTAACCACTACAAGGAGGCAAACCACTCCAGCCAAGACCTGCAATGGACTGTCCTGGAAGAAAACCCATCCTGGAATGCAAGCACCCTCTTCAGACGGGAACAACAGTGGGTGTTTCGCCCCCAGACTAACAAAAGTGGACTCAATGATGAGATCCCTTGGACTGAGGTTTAGGTATCCATACCTACTGGACGGCAAGACTTATACCTAGTAGTATAAATTAAACCACACCCTCTCCATGACCTGATAGACACAGCAGTACTCTCAGTGCATCCATTCCTAGGTACATTTAGAGATCTACTTTCCCGTGCACAGGCTCTTGGCTACACTGTTAGTACACTCTCTGCAGAGAAAGTCTACACTGGGTCCTCTTTACCCCACTCTCAAAATGTTTGAGATCAATATCCGCAGGGGCTCATGTCCTCTATGAGGAAGTCCATCACTCATCTTACCCCTCTCTTTGATTCTCCCAAGGAGACGGCCTTTCACGTCTACTGGTATACTATGTATTGTGCCCCCACATTATGGTACTATACCACCTTCTATGTATCACAGATCAATGATCACCTCGTGCAATAACGTCCTTTCTATCTGCCACATGCCTACATGGGTTCACTCGAGTTACCCCATTTGGCATGAATTACCATTCATCTGCCTCTTTCAAAATCAGCCTTTCCAATTTGTCTGGTCTCCCTGCGAGATCACCCTCAGCATACCTATCGATATGCCCTAGATACGTCCGGCCACTGCAAGATGGCCGCCAGACCACCTCAGTGGTTCAGCGCTCTAGTCTTCAGTCACACAAACAAGTCATAACCAGCCCCCTTCCCCACCGGTAGCACAATCCCGGGGACCTGGAGCAGACACGCAGTCCACACGCCTGAACTGTAAGTATTGTTGCCGCCTATATGACTGGACGACATTTCTTTTCTGCCCGCACTTTCTTATGAACAAACTGCCTTTATATCTGCCACATTTATTTCAGCTGGGCACGCTTCAACGCGGCACCTCTGCGCCACCCGATGTGGCCTTATTCCCTGTTATTTTTAGGTAAGCGCTGTGAATTACGTCTTGATGACTCTTGAAAGAAACCCCCATAGCTGAGATAGACCCATGATGACACCACACAACTAGTTTACGAGCACAGTATCAGTGGTGTGCTGCACATGAATTTTACCGTAAATTCACTTACTATTTGTTGACGAACCAGCTGCCATGAGCACATTCAGGCATGAGTGAGCATGGGCACAATTACTTGTTGTTTATGTATTGTATATATTTACGACATAAGTCTCTCTTATGGGGGATTATGTTCTGTGTTAGCAAGCTGTTTTGTCTTAATAAAGAGCTGCAATACATGCCACTTGAGCTTCAGCCAGGACTTGCGAAGCCGCTACATAACCTCCATTTCCTGTGACTACTTGCATTTTTAAGGCTATGCCTTAGATACATATCCCAGATATATACGGCTGTCAACTAGCTTAACCATATGTATAGGCATTGCAGTGACAACGTCTCTCGCGGACATTACTGTGTCAGTTCAACCTTGGGGCGCCCTACAGCGGTACTTGCTTTGTGTCTTCCTTGTTTTTACCAAAATGTGCACCTTTACATGCTTTTTGTCACATTCTCTCATCATACTGCATGGTTGGGGTACCAAGCTTTTTTTTGGGTCCACGACTTAGGGACACCCATGAAGGATGACGGTCTGCTCTACCAGGGTTTTTAGTCCTTTTTCTCTCCCAATGTTTTCTCTTCCCTGCAGGTCAGACCCTGAACAACACACACAGTAGGCAGCACCTAGGGGCGCCAACTCAGTGTGGGGTAGTTTGTCCACTATATGTTTTCTGTCCTGATGAAGCACCGCGGATCCCCATGATCACACCAGGCGCGAAACATGTTGACACACTTGCGAAGGGATGACCGGAGATAGGTCCCGCTCCCGTGACTATAGGATACTTCCCCTATCCAGTCTCAACATACTGACTGCCAGGGTTCCCTTAAAACCCCAAGTTAGCACTCACCTGTCATAGGATTTATTATCCCTGGAAGGGTGATCCCCTCATTAAAGTATAGTGCAGGAACTCCCTTATCAGTTTTAACCTCAATTCACACCCCTCTACTTCACATTACAAATCTCCTTACTTGCACTCATCATACGCCAGCCTCTGAAAAGATCTCCGCCAAAGTGACCCTTCGGGGGACCCATAGGGCATTGGAGCGCCGGCCCGATGAGGAGCACTGCCCTATGATGAAGCATGACATCCTCTAGGGGATGTGTGAGGGCAACATGTAACAGTCCTGCTGACTGTCCCCATCCATGATCCTAGCCTGGGCCTTCTCTACCACTTGAAAGACCACGCCCCCTTTTCTTAGGAACATCAGCCCTTTGTTGAATCTTTGATTAACTACAGGAGCACAGGCTTTTGGACCTTATAATCAAGTTCCCTGTCCCTCCTGCACCCCTCTCCTTTGAGCAAGGGGTCTCCTTGATACAATACCTTACTAAACTCCTCCTTGGTAGGTCCTCCTCCTACTTCCCATCCAGCAAGCTCTGGCAGATCACCAAGGGGAGAAATGCCCTCCTCATTGGGCCCTGGGGTGGGTACCACATGTGCCCCATCCACCTCAACTGGGAGACATTCAGCTGCTGTTTTCCCACACCCTCTGCCTTTCCCCTCCTTAGCAGCTGGCAGGGCCATTTGTTCAGGCTCCAGGCCATCTTGACTCTCATCCTGGGCAGCCATTGACCAGGCACAAATCTACTCAGGCAACCTTAACATTTCCAGGTGTGCCATGAGCTCCACTTCCTTCCAGGTAGTTTGCTCAAAGTAAGCCTGGGCGGAGTTTGCACACACTACGCTGAGTTCCGCGGGCGGGCAGAGGTGCTTGTCCCGCCCGTTTGCATGATTTTTCCACCGCACGTCAATGCGGATTGTGTGTTCGGGTGGAAATATTGCGCAAACTGCACCTGCAATCTTGCTTCTTACTCTGTTTCTGGTGCTGGGGGCTACTTTTTGATCCTTCCTTAGTCTCTGTAATCCTTGGTTTTTAAAACTTTTTTCCCCATCTTTGTATTTATTATCTTACCCTCTGTCTTTCTAAGTGTTTATTTTGCATTAGTTTTGTACTTATTTATTTTTTAGCTTTACTATTTCCTTATTACCCTCCTTCCTTCTTTTTCCTGTTTCTTTTTTTTCTCTCTTTCCCCTCAGCGGCATGGCAGATAAGGGTGCACCAAGGCGCACAATTAGCAGCTGCCTTCTTTGGGGAAGGCGGCGCCAGGCAGGGGTGCAGCCCGTGCCCTGTTTTCCGAGGTGGAGGTGGCAGTGCTGGTTTTTTATATCCAGTGCCAATTCCCTTCCACCCTGGCAGCAGGCGGCAGGCCTGGGCCTGGGTATGGGATGCGGGAGCCCCAGCAGCATTGGGGGTGTGTGTGCCGGGTAGTGTACCGCTGTTTTGGGGTACAGCGCACCCATCATCACTTGACGCATTGCTGGTCTGACATCCTGGACCGAGAACAGGACCTGCTGGACCTGCTATGGGTTGAGGTCGCGGGGCTAGGTGAGTAGCTAAGTAATCATTAATATTATAACTTTTTATTATTTCTTGTGTGTTCTATGCTCTAGCTAATATTTTTTTCCCAAATAGCAAGCATGCTGCTCACATGCAGGTAAGTTAAGTTTTCAAATATTATGTGACAGTTATTCTAGACAGGTAATTACTTGGCGCTACCTAACCCAGTTATAGTACTTGTTCATTAGTGCCCGCTTAGGCTGATAATTAGTGATGATTATGTAAGAAGTTCTGTAATTAGTTATTTGTAATTTGTAACTACATGGTGCATGCCACACTGATGGTGCAGGGATGTTTGTGAACAACATCCATTTTTAAATGGAAACTTGTGCTGCGGGCCTTTTCCGCCTGCCGCACAAGCTTCCATTGACAAGTGGAGGTTTGCGACCACCCTAAGGCTTATGGGTGATTGCATCGTAATAGTTCTTTTTTTTTTAGTCCTCATATTACCTCTTACAAGCAATCGCCCTCCTGATCGCTACAGACCCATGTACTTGTATCAGGGGTCCGTTCACACCAATGTTTATGCTGGGTGGCCCCCAGCGCCTCATACCACGAACTGACCAAGAGGTTTAATCATAGGACTTCATGCTATTCTGTCAGTGTCTAATAAATTCTACACTAACCCCAGTCCAGCATTCCTTTTATTCATGTTCAGCTGATGATTCAGGTCCCTGTAGTATCGCACAGAAATCCACCACTCACTCCAATTAGGGTGCTGCCTGACACCACCTTTTACAATTCTCCCTTCTTGCCGGGAGGACTAAATAGAATATTAACTCTTTTTGGGGCATGGAAAGACCATTCCAGATAGCTCCAGGCTGTATACAAAACACAATTAAAGTATATCTTACCTCTACCTCCGCATCCAAAATGTCGGATATTGTCTTACCAACTTTCCTCCAGAATTCCTCCAGTGCTGGACAGTTGGAGAATGCATGAATATCATCTGCCTATCGGGCACCGCATCTTTTACACTTAGCCTCTCCATCACCTCTTATCTTTGCCAGTTTCGCCATGACCAATAAATCTGTGCAAAGTGAAGAAGTGATTCCTTCTTAATGCAGGGGTCTTGTTTACAGCATAAAGTGTGCTTAAGGATACTTGCCACATTTTCTCTAGCTCTTCAGTTGATTGGTAGTCTTCCGAGACCAGATACGGGGGCCTCATATTCTCTTCAGTGGCTGCGACCAAGTACCCATACCACAGAGATACCTCCTTCTTCCTTGGTCTCTGATCCTGTAGGTCCCTCTCCATGGGATTTTCTCCTTGGGTAGACCACTGTTGTTCCCTTATCCAAGCAGATACTTGATAGAACTTAAACCTGGAAAGTCGACCACCAGTTAAATCTATCCATACCTCCCATGATCGGCACATATCCCTCTCCATCATCTCCCCCCACCGTGTTATTCCACATTTTTTCAGGGGTATTGTCAAATGGTCCAGTAGACACTCGGGAGTTACAGGGAAATCTCATACTGGTACCCACTCACTATAGTAAGGAATACCTAATAGAGATCGATACTGGTACTACATTTTTACTACAGCCTTCAGAACTTTAAGAAATTGGACAATATGATTGACATTCCACGGGATCTTTACCTGGCTTTAAAATAAGCAAAATTACCCCCTCATTCCAGGATTCATATTAGGCCCTTTCTAGTTGTCGTAATAGGTCCAACCCCTCTAGGTACAAAATCATTCCAGGATTTAGGCATGGGGGAATCTCTACTCAACACATCATTAAATAATTCAAGCCAGACGGGGATTAGTACCTCAGCGAGGCTTATATAAATTTCAGTTGGTATCGCATCTGGGCCCGCTGCTTTCCCCTTTTTAAGCTTTTTAACTGCTATGAGGATTTCATTTCCCATTATGTCCTGATTTAAATAGTTCTGGGCCTCACTGTTCAGTTTTGGTAGTTGTTTCCCTAGAAGCCATTGATCTAACTGAGCCTCATCCACCTCGAGGTCCTCAAAATATAAATCCTCTAAAAATTTAAAAAATGCTTGCTGTAGCCCTTCTGCATCCTCCACCACTCTATCCTCTTCATCTAACTTTATTCCCCTTATGTGGTTTTGAGACCTATTCATTCTACCTTTCATGGCCAACAATTTTCCGCATTTCTACCCCTGCTACAACAGCAATGTACTCACTTCCCATTGCTGTTGTAGTTTCTCCTCTAATTTCACTCTATACTGGCATTGTAGATCTTTGAGTTTTTCCTCTGAGCTCTTCCTTAAATGCCCCTGAATGTGTCCTGACTTTAAGTTAACTTCGGTCACTGCCAATTTCTCTTCTAACAAAGAAATATGCTTCCTTACCTCTCTTAACCAGGCCACCGTGGAGCTCTTTAGAGTTCCCCTTAACCAACCTTTAAAAGCGTCCCACACCATGTGAGTAGGGGCTGAGGTCAAATTCCACCTGAAAATATCAATTGCACCCTCCTGTATCCCTCTCATAAATTCAGCTTGCAAAGGTAGACTTCTATTTAATGTACATCTTCTTAAAACAGAACGTGATGATAATTTTAATTTTAAACATATGGCCACATGGTCAGAAACATGGATGGATTGATATTCAATATCCATGACCCTTTCTACTTCTGTGTCCTCCAGAGAAAAATAATCTAACCTCGAATGGTGACCATTTTTCTTACTGTAAAAGGAATAGTTTCTAGTCTTGCCTTTTACCGTGTGCCACACATCACAGAGATTCAAATTGTCTAGCGTGGACGACAAATAAGCTCTGACTTTTAGTGAATTAATCTGAGTGCAGACTGACGACCTATCTAATGTGTTACTTTTTAGGACATTGAAATCGCCTCCCATAATCAACGGGGCTTCAAAATCTAAAAGGCAGGTAAACAAATCCTTCAATTTTGCGACATCGTCCACATTCGGACCATAGTAGCTGGCTAAACTATACAGAGTCTGCCCAGCCTTAATCTGAGCGACTATCCAACACTGTCCTTCATCCGCCTTGTATCTCCGTAGCTCTACCCCGGAGCTTACTTTCATTATTATAACTACTCATTTTTGTACAATGTTGCTGGTTGGTAACTACCACCTTCTCCATCCACCTGTGTTTTGTAAAAAGCCCTATACTTTCAGACCATAACAAATGGGTCTCCAGAAGCATAATAACCTTAGCGTGGCTTTCTTTCAGATTTTGCAGAACTTAGGGGTCCATTACGATGACTGGCGGATGCACCTCCGCGATGCTGGCGCTGGGAGAAAATGCTTTTTTCCGCCCGTGAGCAGCTGTGCACCCGTCCGCCACATTACAATGGCCAAACACAGCCCATTGTCTGACTGCCGCGGTGCAACTCGGACTGCCATCAAAACGCGCCCGCGCGTGCGGCGGAGACAACCAATTCAGAGCCACCGCCGTGCGCAATGACGTCCCTCCCGTCGTACAAATTAGGATGCGCAAAACAGCCAGGCCCACCGCAGCGGAGAAACCGGCCATTCTGAGCATACGGAAGCACCACAGCGGAGCGCGAAATCGATAACCGGAGCCGACCGCCATGGACTCGGCACTACACGTCTTCCCGGCGCTGTACTTGATCCACCTACAGCAAGCCATGGACCGTTGCGGACGCCGACCCAGGTACGCCATCACACAACTCCGCTAACAAACACAACCCACAAATCCATTGCCAATGTAAGGTGCCTGCCCCCACCAGACACCCTTGTGGGGGCAGGAACACAACCACAGGTGTAGCCACACATGTCCCACCTGCCACTAGTCCACCCCTCCACACCCAGGCCACCATGTCCGCGATCCTGAAATAATGCCCAGTTCACGTGACCGCAGCGGTGAAAATGCACACAATGTAGTAGGCTGGGCCAGCGCAAGGCAGGGGCAGTGCCCAAAGTACACAGGGCAACACCTCCACACTCCACACACTAGGCCCACCCACACCATGAAGGGACATGCCACGTGATCTCCCTGTGCCCCCACATGCCCAAAAGGCAGCCAGGTGAACACACACACTGCACCACACAACAAACAACTAGGGAGACAGCCTCATGAGGTGTGGCTGCAGAGTAACACACAGCGTACAAGCACTGGGCCAGGGGAGCACACACACCACAATAACACCACACTCATGGCAAGTAAACTGAGTCCAAGCACAAATTAAACACACACAGACAATGAACAAACACTCCAATGGTCACACAGCCTGCCAAGTCACACAGACATACCCCACACTGACACACAGCAACAAACACAGACCACATGCCAACAGCAATGTAGGACAACAAATAGGCAACCCAAAGTGAGGTGCACACAAATGGAATGGCAAGGAGCTGAACACCAAAAATGTGTACATCACATGCAAGGGAAGGAACACATTACATCCACCCCAGCCCAAAAATCCACACATGGCAGTCACAGTGAGTGAAGTCAAACCACAGTCACCTCACTGCAACAACTCAGGGAGACAGCAAGGCAACCCATTAATAGGCACAGGGATGAAAGGAAGGGTATGAAGTCCTACCCTGATCAGCCACACATCTGAATCCAAATACATCACAGGATTATGTCAGCAGCACAACACACAGGGCCCATTGCAACACTCCATGACAGTCAAACACAAGTATGAACCTTCACACAACCCCCACACCCATCACACCTGCAGCACACAACACCAGAGGCAAACACACAGAAGCGTGCCAATAATATCCAGTCAAGACACTGACAATCAAATACACCCCCTGGGTGGTATCCACAAACATCACACACACACACAGGTATGGCAGTACCACTGTACGCACAAAAACAACAGTCAAACACAGAACACAATCAAAACACACACACAGAACTACTACAACAACAGACAAGACCTGTGCAGCTAAACAGTGCAAATTCGATGGGAGCACAGACACAACAGGAGTACACAACCACATCAGTCATGAAAAACGCACACAGACAACATACCACAACACATATAAGAAGTGCATCCACTTAAAACAATAATGGAGAACAAAAGGCAGAAATGGGCCTACAATGACACATAGACAGACATACCACAACACCCATCCACTCAAAATGGTGTCACAGTGTACCACATGTCTGCACATGCACAACCATGACCATAGACACATCAAATGTGAGAGGAGAAAACACCAAGGATGCACATAAATCAAGCACGGCAACCAGAATAGACCTCAGTCCATGTGACAGACACACAAGTAAGGCACACCACAATGGCAACACACCTGAATCAAACACAACAACACACACACACTGACAGGAAAATAGAACACCACACACAGAGCAACTGTAAACTGCATGACACAACACAACACAACACAAACACTACACACAGCCACATCAGTCACAACACATGCACAGGAAAAGATATCAACATGCTACAACAGCCAAACATCAGGGGGTGCACAATAGGCAAGGACAAGGCAACATCAACTCACAGCACTGCATGCACACCAAGCAGTGTGTGCACAACACACATACCAGTTACAAACAGAGATGAGTGACACACCATGAACGCACACAACAACAATCTAAACATCACACACACAACAACACACCCAGGAAGTCAATCAGTCCACAGCAAACACACATACTACCAAGCCAACACACACAGATGCAGAAGTCTGGGACACAAAAGTTGAAACAACATGATCGGAGGAAACAAGACATTGGCAATGTTGAAGTGGAAAATAGAGCATGTGTCACAGTAAACAATACCCACACAGTAACCCTTTATTTAGCAAGGACACT
The DNA here is from genome assembly GCA_963921515.1 of Calotriton arnoldi. Lineage (NCBI taxonomy): Eukaryota > Metazoa > Chordata > Amphibia > Caudata > Salamandridae > Calotriton > Calotriton arnoldi. The sequence continues at coordinate 1,306,633 of CAWUFW010003683.1, forward strand.
GACAAGGCTGACAACAGGAGTACATTTCTTCTTTTTATTTACATTTCACACAGTCATGCAGCAAAAGTCAGACAAGAGCAAGGCCAGTGGCCAGTTCAAAGTGCAGGTGAGGTACATGAGAAACTGCACAGGCTAGGGGCAAACAGCAGTGAACAGCAAGGCCAGTGGCCAGTCCAAAGTGCAGGTGAGGTACATGAGATCCTGCACAGGCAAGGGGCAAACAGCAGTGAACAGCAAGGCCAGTGGCCAGTCCAAAGTGCAGGTGAGGTACATGAGAAGCTGCACAGGCAAGGGGCAAACAGCAGTGAACAGCAAGGCCAGTGGCCAGTCCAAAGTGCAGGTGAGGTACATGAGATCCTGCACAGGCAAGGGGCAAACAGCAGTGAACAGCAAGGCCAGTGGCCAGTCCAAAGTGCAGGTGAGGTACATGAGAAGCTGCACAGGCAAGGGGCAAACAGCAGTGAACAGCAAGGCCAGTGGCCAGTCCAAAGTGCAGGTGAGGTACATGAGATCCTGCACAGGCAAGGGGCAAACAGCAGTGAACAGCAAGGGCAGTGGCCAGGACACAGTGCAGGTGAGGTACATGAGAAGCTGCACAGGCAAGGGGCAAACAGCAGTGAACAGCAAGGGCAGTGGCCAGGACACAGTGCACGTGAGGTACATGACATCCTGCACAGGCAAGGGGCAAACAGCAGTGAACAGCAAGACCAGTGGCCAGAACACACTGCAGGTGAGGTACATGAGATCCTGCACAGGCAAGGGGCAAACAGCAGTGAACAGCAAGGCCAGTGGTCAGGACACAGTGCAGGTGAGGTACATGAGATCCTGCACAGCCAAGGGGCAAACAGCAGTGAACAACAAAGCCAGTGGCCAGGACACAGTGCAGGTGAGGTACATGAGAAGCTGCACAGGCAAGGGGCAAACAGCAGTGAACAGCAAGGGCAGTGGCCAGGACACAGTGCAGGTGAGGTACATGAGAAGCTGCACAGGCAAGGGGCAAACAGCAGTGAACAGCAAGGCCAGTGGCCAGTCCAAAGTGCAGGTGAGGTACATGAGAAGCTGCACAGGCAAGGGGCAAACAGCAGTGAACAGCAAGGCCAGTGGCCAGTCCAAAGTGCAGGTGAGGTACATGAGATCCTGCACAGGCAAGGGGCAAACAGCAGTGAACAGCAAGGCCAGTGGCCAGGACACAGTGCAGGTGAGGTACATGAGATCTTGCACAGGCAAGGGGCAAACAGCAGTGAACAACAAGGCCAGTGGCCAGGACACAGTGCAGTTGAGGTACAGGAGAAGCTGCACAGGCAAGGGGCAAACAGCAGTGAACAGCAAGGCCAGTGGCCAGTCCAAAGTGCAGGTGAGGTACATGAGATCCTACACAGGCACGGGGCAAACATCAGTGAACAGCAAGGTCAGTGGCCAGTCCAAAGTGCAGGTGAGGTACAAGAGAAGCTGCACAGGCAATGGGCAAACAGCAGTGAACAGCAAGGGCAGTGGCCAGGACACAGTGCAGGTGAGGTACATGAGAAGCTGCACAGGCGAGGGGCAAACAGCAGTGAACAGCAAGGCCAGTGGCCAGTACAAAGTGCAGGTGAGGTACATGAGAAGCTGCACAGGCGAGGGGCAAACAGCAGTGAACAGCAAGGCCAGTGGCCAGTCCAAAGTGCAGGTGAGGTACATGAGATCCTGCACAGGCAAGGGGCAAACAGCAGTGAACAACAAGGCCAGTGGCCAGTCCAAAGTGCAGGTGAGGTACATGAGATCCTGCACAGGCAAGGGGCAAACAGCAGTGAACAACAAGGCCAGTGGCCAGGACACAGTGCAGGAGAGGTACATGAGATCCAGCACTGTAAATGTGTGGTACAGTACTCTGCCATGGTCAGCAACACACTCAGGGTGTCAAAAATGGGCAGTCCATGGCACCACTGTGGGAGAGACATGTGTGTGAGGGGGACTAACACTCAGACTTGGCTGGCAGTATGACTGGGAGGTGGCTGTCTGTCGGGCCAGTTGGGGTACTGGCTCGGGGAGAGAAAGGCCCAGCTGGGGTAGAGCCATCAGTGTTCTGGGAAGCATGAGGGCCGCCAGGTCCAGGTGTGGTAGAGCCAGCTGTGGTTTGGGAAGCCTCAGGGCTGCTAGGTCCAGGTGGGGTGGTGGCACGTGCAGGTGGACTCATGCCTGCACGAGACCCAGTGTGTGTGGGTGAAGTTTGAGGGGTGCTCTTCTGCTTCTTGGGGATTTGATATGGCTTCCCTGTCCTGGGATTAAGGCCAAGTGGGGTGTATACTGCAGGCACACTGGTCACAAAAGCTGGATCAGCTGCAGATGCTGGTCCCCCCTCTGGGGATGTGCTGGATCCTTTGGGACGCTTGGCCCTGGATTGCTTCTGCCCCTGCATCACCTGTTTACCAGGTGTCCCCCCTACAGTGGCCTCCTTACCCTGCTTCACAGGGCTCTGGATGGGAGTAGATGTTGTGGGTGAACTAGCCTTGGAGCCCTTCTTACGTGTACCCTTAGCAAGCACCTGTTTGTCACTGGGCACGGAAACTGTGTGCCTGTGTCTGCGAGACACTTTTGGGACAGGTGAGTCCTTGGCTGGGGATGCCTCTGAGGCATGTGAGCCAGAGGCCTGCTTTTTGCCATTCTTGCCCTGGGTGTGGCCTGAAGGGCTTTTGCCCCTGCGCTCTGGTGTGGGTTTACCTTTATGTGGGGATGGTGTCTGTGGCCTGGACTGCTTGGGCTGCTGCTGCTGTGTGCTGCGCGTGACATATCTGTCCCTTGATGTCTGGGGTGTGTGCTCACCATCATCAGATGCGTCCACTGTCAGGGTGGTGGGCCTAGGGACTGGAGCTGGACCATGGGATTGGGCAAGTTGAATGGCTGCTGTCACTGCAGAGGCCAGAGACTGTACAGTCCGGTGTAGCCCACCCATGTCGGAATGCACGCCCTCCATGAAAGCCACCACCTGTGCCAATTTTTTGTCATGGTCCAGGAAGGCATTGAGGAGAGCTGTCTGACCCACACACAGCTGGCGCAAAAGGTCCACAGACTCCGCACTGATGGCAGCAGGGGGGACAGGGGCAGGGCAGCGGTGCCTGGGATGAAGAACACTCTTCCCTTCCTCGTGGTGCGAACACGGGCAGCAAAAGTGGGAGTAGCAGGGAGGGTGGGCACTGAACGCTGTGTGGTGGACGAGGAGGCAGAGTCCCCGTTTCCTTCGGACAAAAACATAGATGCATCACCGCCATCGTTAGATGACGTAGAGGTCTGCGTTTCTGGCAGGGACTCATCTAGGTGACTACGGACCCCCTCTGTTGCGCTGGTGACATCCGTGTCACTATGTAGGTGAGCATCACCTGTGCCTAATGCCTCACCTCTGGTGTCCATCCCGTGTCCTTCCGTGCCCATGTGAGATGCTGCATGAGAGAGAAAGAGAGGATAAGTACATCTGCATCAAGTCAACAAATATCTGCAAGTGAAGCATCACTAATGATGGACAATGATCCATGTTGGACAACACCATGGGCAGTAACATTGTGCAACCTCAATACAAACATCTAAATTACCATGGCATGATGCAAAATTGTACAGAATTCACCCATGTGATGAACACACAGCCATTTAGCCTGTTGGTGGCTACGTCTAACAACACACACATATCCCTCTGTGCACACCTAAGGCCCTGAAGGGTTCAAAGATCCTACTCACAACATGTTCCCAACGTCACAACATGATCCAGCAGAAGTTACCAACACAGACACAGACCCCAACATAGCCACACACAATGTCCATGGACACATGCCATCCACCATGTCGTATCTTGGGGCACAACTACAGTTGCACATTGGTGTCAGATGTGTAGCCAGCACTAATCTGACGTCAGGCTATGCACACATTGATGATGGCACACTCAGATCATGCACTCTGCTGGACCCTGACATGGGATGTCCGTGACAACACCAATGAAGATGGTACCAGAAGGCCACAACTACAAATGTGAAGTCAAGGCCCATTACACCAATGACATGGAAAGGTACATGTAGGGGGAATGTATGACCACTGCACCCCACACCGCAGCCACTTACACACCATTGCATCACACTAGCAACATCACAGCCCTGCACTGGCCCAGGCCTGGAGCACATGCTGGCAAACAACAACCAGAGTCACACTCACAGAATACTCACCACCAGCTTGCTGCTGATGCACCTTCAGACGTGCATCCAGGTCAGGCTGCGTCACTGCTAAAATACGTGCCATTAGTGGTGTCATGCTGCGCCGCGCCAACCTGCCGGATCGAGGGATCAGCCCCAGTGTCATCTCGGCCACGTTCCTGCTTAGCCGTGCGATGTCATCCCACCTCTTGTGACAGTGGGAGCGCCGTCTGTTTGAGCCACCCAGTGCACGCACCTTTGATGCAATGGCCCTCCACACGGCCTTGCACTGGTTGACTTTTAGCTGCAGACATGGGAGACAAGAGGGGGCAACATTCAGTGTAACCAACCACCATTCCCCAGTGCAGGACCATGACACTGACTCATCCCAAATTCTGCCATTACGTCAGCTGAGACAATACATCTGCTAATTGCAAACATCATCATGTGTGAAACACACATTAATGCATGCAGGTATGAGGGTGGACACAGTACATGCCCATCTCCTGGCCATGCAGGACGCCAGCAGAGAGCTAAATGTGTATGCTGACCACATCTAATGCAATATTCTGGGAATAACAAGACATTAATGACATCACTACATATGTGACTGGGAATACTCACTGTGCCCAACACTGCGCAGACCACAAAGCACTTGCCCTGCAACTGCCACACTGTGTCATTGATGTCACATTGAGGGACATGACCTCACAAACACAGACCCTCATCACAAGGCCTGTTGTGTGCAATCTACATCTCTGTAATGGCTCATTGATGGAGACTCAAGAGGAAAAGCACATATGTGACACTCTGTACATTCAGTGTTGTGTCACTGTCAGATTGGGCAGTGAATGTGCAGGCCATTTGGGGTCACACAGAGGTCCAACGTGGGGCAGCTCATCCCTTACATGGAGTGACGATTTAGAAACACAAAAAATGCCAGCACATGCGAGTATGTGCACATGCTGGTGGGGACGGAAGAGTCCGGGCACAATAATGTTTGAATGTACTGTGTCATATGTGAATGACCAACAAGAGTGTCACCCTGGGGGATTCAGGTCATGAGTATGGCGCAGAACTAGAGATGAGGCACATATAGAGGTCTAAACAATGGCCTCACTACCCTCTGGACAGCAACACTAGCTAAGGCCACAGATGGGCCTGTGAAGGACATCAGGGACACATACAGACATGCAGACTGGCAATCACTGTCCTGACTCGTGAAATGAAAAGGTGCAGCCTCACTGTATGTCTGACAAGACATCATACTTCCCTCACATCTGGATGTGCAGGCAGGGAAACTTGTTGAATAGGCCAAACACACCTTCCTCCTGGAAACAGCATGCTAGGCATTGCGTGACCCACCCTCACACTCCCACGCACATACTGCAGCAGATCAACTACATGTGTCCCCCACCCTGCACTGTCACTCACACTCTGAGTTACTCACCATGGCATTAGGCGCACCAAAGAGCCTTGGATACTGGTTGAGCACCTCGTCCACCAGGAGCTCCAGTTCCTCGGTGGTGAAGGGAGTGGCACGGATCTTCTCAGTCCTCGCCATTGCTGTGGGCAGGAGACAGCAGCAGCGGCTGGCGGTGGTGAGGGGTCTCAGGCAGCAGTCCCTGGAGGCAGCAGCAGGTGAGGGGTCTCAGGCAGCAGTCCCTGGAGGCAGCAGCAGGTGAGGAGTGTCAGGCAGCAGTCCCTGGAGGCAGCAGCAGGTGAGGGGTCTCAGGCAGCAGTCCCTGGAGGCAGCAGCAGGTGAGGGGTCTCAGGCAGCAGTCCCTAGAGGCAGCAGCAGGTGAGGGGTCTCAGGAAGCAGTCCCTGGAGGCAGCAGCAGGTGAGGGGTCTCAGGCAGCAGTCCCTAGAGGCAGCAGCAGGTGAGGGGTCTCAGGCAGCAGTCCCTGGAGGCAGCAGCAGGTGAGGGGTCTCAGGCAGCAGGCTCAGTGAGCTGTGGCAATGTGTGGCTCTCTCACACACATATATAGCCCCCAGGGCTCGTTTATGTTGTTCTGGGCTACTGCAATTGGTGTTCCAGGTCTGCCTCATTCAAAACATCCAATGACCAGCCCTCGGTGGCGGAGCACGCCTACCGCGATTTTCAAAGTTGCATCAGGCAACCGCGATAGCGCTTCCCATTGGCTGGATGGGCATGCTCCATGGCGGTGACACACCTCAGGGGACAGGCGTGCGGTACCGCGGTGGTGCATCTTACAAGTGCAGCCAATGACCGGCCCTCGGTGGCGGAGCACGCCTACCGCGATTTTCAAAGTTGCATCAGGCAACCGCAATTGCGCTTCCCATTGGCTGTATGGGCATGCTCCATGGCGGTGACACACCGCAGGGGACAGGCATGCGGTACCGCGGTGGTGCATCTTACAAGTGCAGCCAATGACCGGCCCCGCGGTGGCGGAGCACGCCTACCGCGATTTTCAAAGTTGCATCAGGCAACCGCGATTGCGCTTCCCTTTGGCTGGATGGGCATGCTCCATGGCGGTGACACACCGCAGGGGACAGGTGTGCGGTACCGCGGTGGTGCATCTAACAAGTGCAGCCAATGACCGGCCCCGCGGTGGGGGAGCACGCCTACCGCGATCTTCAAAGTTGCATCAGGCAACTGCGATTGCGCTTCCCATTGGCTGGATGGGCATGCTCCATAGCGGTGACACACCGCAGGGGACAGGCGTGCGGTACCGCGGTGGTGCATCTTACAAGTGCAGCCAATGACCGGCCCTGCGGTGGCGGAGCACGCCTACCATGATTTTCAAAGTTGCATCAGGCAACCGCGATAGCGCTTCCCATTGGCTGGATGGGCATGCTCCATGGCGGTGAAACACCGTTGGTGCCAGGCGGTAGTTCCCGCTATTCCTGAGCCATGCATTGCCATGAGTGACCGGGATCTGGGTGGCGGAGCATGCCATCCGCCATTAGCCATGTGTATATGCCTAGCAATCCTGCCATGGTGTCTCGGACCATGGCGGTGACACACCGCTGGTGCCAGGCGGTAGTTCCCACTATTCCTGAGCCATGCATTGCCACGAGTGACCGGGATCTGGGTGGCGGAGCATGCCATCCGCCATTAGCCATGTGTATATGCCTAGCAATCCTGCCATGGTGTATCGGACCATGGCGGTGACACACCGCTGGTGCCAGGCGGTACCTACGGCGAGGATGCAGCATGACATTGTTGACTATGGGCGTGATGGTGTTCTTAGAGCACGTTTAATGCAGCAATGGACACATCGTGTAGTGTCAATGTCATGGGTCATATCTGTACTTCGAACAGTGGTCACTTTCAATTAAACATGGAACTTGATGTAATTACAATGAGCTATAGTTCGTAATAAGAACCTAAACTTCATATCTAACACCAAATGCAACACTGAAAGGACTAATGGGGCACATTACTCCTACACAATTTCATATCTGACCCAAACATTTTGCCCAAAGTTCATGTCTCTCACCCCATTTCCACCCAAATTTCGTATCTGAGCCACATTTTTACACACATATTCATATCTCACACAATATGTCGCTACACAGTACATGATTGTACAAAGATTTCAGCATTGTCTCCATTACTCACCAGATATGTCACACTGTTGTCTGTTTGGTATCACCTATTACAGCATTCATGTAAGGTTATTGTTCGCTGTAGCAAAACCAAGAGTATATGTCCACATGGACATGTGTGTGCTATACACACTGAAGGTTGTAACATACATCACTGGCACACTTTGAAATATGTTCCTCCTTAATCATTTGACCTGTCTATATGCATTTGGGTGTGTTTTGTCACCATATATGCAAAATGTCATCAGCATTACTTGGGTCATTGTGTAGGATATGTGCTCATGTTGTTCGGCCGGTCATATGTGAATTTGTCACATGTATTTTCCACAGCTGTGAGTAGGTTGATAGTGGATTTGATGTGTGTGGTGTGTTACGTTGGTACTCACCAAGGACAGGTACATTGACCTTGTCCACATGAAGATTGTTGGCTTGGTGAGGGACTGTAGCCAAATGTGGTGCTGGTGCTCACTGACTGGTAAGTTTGACATGGCATCTGTGACCAGTAGAAGGTGACCCACAATTGGCCTGGACAGTTCAGCATTGCGTGTGCTTTCATGTGCAGTAAGTGTGTGCAGTTTTGGCAGGGTGCACAATTAGAACACGTGTGCAGTGATATTAAACTAACACATGTGGATAAGCCTGCTATGGTGTGGTAGCCTTTCGGGGGCACAAGCTGGTCCTGCGCTGTGTGGGTGAACTGATGGTGCTGTTGACTCAAGCTAATGATGGCATCCAAGACAGGTGAGATATACCTTGATAGGGCTGGCTGTGGCACCCATCTAACTCAGACTTTTGTTGTTCTAATGGTACCAGAGGCCAACAAGTGATGCACAGCCAGCATCTTTGTCTGCAGAGGAATGTTGAGAGTCTGCTTTGTTGTTCCTGACAGGCTGTGTGGTATGTGGCTCAGGATGCTTTTGATAGTAGTCCTTTGGTACCTGTGTCGTGCGATGACATCCCCTGTTGTTATCTGCATGAGGCTGTTGTGTCTTCGATATTTACTCAGTATGTTCATGCGCTGACTTTTAGGTGTAGTGGTGTGGCTTTGTCCGGGTGGTGGTGTAGGTTGTTTCTGTGTCACTGTTGTGTGTCCAAGCAACTGGAGTATTAGCTCCATGGCAAATGTTGTACTTTAGTTGTGTGTCTGGGCAGTGCTAGCTTCATATTGCATGTCATAGTGCAACTTTAGTGCAGATTGACGTTTGTCTACAGTCCTTTTGGATCACATACCTTATCCACTTTTTGTGTGCCACATTGACAATCTGTGTGCTTGCTGATGATATTGTGCAGTTGTGTTGTTGTGTCTTGATTCACGTCAAGACTGCATTTGCATATGCTGTTCATTATTAGTCATTGACTGACTTTGAATTGTGTGTAACAGCATGTATGGCATGTCTACTGATGACAGTGGATATTGGCACAGGCTTGTGAATAGGTCTGTGAGTGTCTCTAGACTTGTGTGGATTAGAATTGGCTCACATTCCATGCTGAGTCCTTCAGAACTGGACAAATTGTGTAGTTCATGTGTCCCCTGTCATGATTGCACAAGAATGTGTGGCACGTACAGCAGACATTTGGAAGCCAGCAGTGTTTCTGTTTCACACATGTTCTGTATCATTTACTGTCCGGGCTGTTTGCACCAGATTCTGAAATGTGACTATTACCATTCACAGACACAGTTTCCATGTTTGTTGTTCTCACAGTGGTAATACTGAAGAAGTGTAGTACAATGTATTCTCTATGTGTCACGACTATTGACTTGCACTGTATGGTGCATTGTGATGCCAGTCAATGTTTGCGCTGTGTGAATCAGAAGCTACGGAGTTGTGCACATCTCATGGTCTGTTTCAATGACGTGTCCCCTTTCATCTCACCTAGGAGGCGACCTAATGTGTATCGTCCTGTCACCCTGCTGGCTAACATTGAGGATGATGACGTGATACGCAGATTCCGTCTGGACCGCACGAACATCCAAGACCTGTGTGCCATGTTGGATCCTCACCTGCGGGCTGGTAGGACATACCCAACAGCATTGACAACAGAAACAAAGGTGATGGCGGCACTGCATTTCCTGGCTAGTGGTCATTCCAGGAGACAGTGGGCATTGCAGGGGGGATGTCTCAGCCCACCTTCAGCATGGTGCTAAGGTATTTCCTGTTGGCCATGATGCGATACAAGGACCAATACATCAGTTTTCCAAGGCGGGCGGCTTTGGCGGATGTAAAGGTGGATTTTTATGCCCTTGGCCACATCCCGAATGTTGTAGGTGCTATTGACTGCACACATGTTGGCCTGGTTCCACCACAGGCATGGGAACACATCTATCAGAATCGTAAACATTCCCATTCCATCAATGTGCAGGTGGTGTGCCAGGCCGATATGATCATATCGCATGTATGTGCCAAGTTTCCGGGCTCTGCACATGATTCATACATCATGCACAACAGCATTGTGCCCCAGCTGATGGCCAATCTACTTCCTGAGTGGGCATGGATTGTGGGTGAGTAGGCAGAGTCAAGTTGTGTGCTGTGTGTGCCATGCTGTCCTCTGCCACAGTTGTATTACTGAATCGTTATGTTTATTTCACACCTTGGTGACTCTGCATATCCCAACAGACCGTGGTTGCTGAGCCCACTACGCAATCCTAGGACACCGTCTGACGTCCGCTACAACAATGCCCATGGTAGAACACGTCGGGTGGTGGAGCGAACCTTTGGTCTCCTAAAATCGAGATTTCGCTGCCTGGACCGGACCGAAGGGGCACTCATGTACTCACCCAAAAAGGTGTGTCAGATAGTGGTAGCATGTTGCACAGCTTGGCCTTACGGAAAGGAATACCCATGATCCTGGACGATGATGACCAGCCAGCCCCCCCCTGCGATCCCACAAATGTCCAGTGATGAGGATAGTGGTGAGGAGGAAGGTGTCGACCAGCGTCAGCAGCTCATCAACCGCTACTTCACTTGAAGGTGGGTGACGATGTACAACTGGTCCATTGTCTGTTGATGTAGTTGTTTGGGTGGAGGTCTATGTGATCTTTGTGAGTGCATCCTGTTGTTGACTCAGTGCTGGCTGCCTATGTGTTGGATACAGGGGGGCTTATTTATGAGCCCTTGCGTCACTTTTGCGCCGCCGGTGCGTCACTTTTTGTGACGCACCAGCAGCGTAAAAAATGTACCATGTTGAGTCATATTTACAAAGTGACGCATCTAGGTAGATGCATCACTTTGTAAACCCTTGCGCCACATTATACCTGCGCCAGGTATAATGTATGCAGGGTGGGAGTTCCGACGCAAGTAAGCCTCGTAGAAGTGACGCAGTGAAATCTATGAGATTTCACTGCGCCACTTCTAGGATGCAAATGCATCAATATCTTACGCCTGCCTCACAGCAGGCGTAAGACTGACGCAGGCACATTTTAAATGGGACTTGCCCATGTGAAATGACCCATTGCTGAAGTTGCGTCACTTTTGTGACACACTCCAGCAATGCGTCATTTTTGAGCCTACAGAAACATCAGAAATACTGACGTATCTGTAACTCTTTGCGACATGATGCGTCATACTGTAAATATGACGCATCCATCATGTCGCAAGGAGGGCGCAATGAAAAGTGACGCATCGCTGTTTTCACGCAGCGATGCGTCACTTTTCATAAATGAGGCCCAGGGTATGTAGGAACTGCTACAGGATGTCTCTGTTGGTACTGTTGCACATTGTTATGTGTGCATATTGTTGTACAGTGAAGACATGTGTTGTGTGATGGCTGTGATGCCACCACCTGACTAGTGACTTTTGTTCTGTTGTCTTTTGCTAGGTCCCTTCTGCCTCCCCTTGCCTACAGAGGAACCATGCTTCTGTGACATTGTAACCATGGTAAACATTGCACATACTGTGATAAACATGGAGCAGACTCAACCACCTTTTTGCGTTTTTGTAGTTTATTTGCAATGGGTATCTGTGAGAGGGAAGTGGATATTTACATAAGTGTGAATGGTGAATCAATGAGTTGGCAGTCATGGTAGATGAGACAATCGGGTAGGCACCACATTGCTGTGGTGACACAGTCCAACAGACGGATGCCATTACCATGGCAGTGTGGGTGAGGACAGTGTACAGAGTCAATGGTTGGGTGAAGAGTGTTGACATCATGGCCGGCTCTTTGACTGGCGTTTGGCCGGTGCTTTGCCACGGATGAGTCCCAAGTTCTTCTTTGGACGGCCCCTTCTTCTTTTGGCAGGGGGGGCATCGTCTACTGGGCCACTGGGGTCTGAGGAGTCACCCCTCTCCGTGCCCGCAGGGGTGGATGATGAACTGTCATCCTGCGTGGCAATGGGGGGAGGTGGAGGTGTGGTCTGTGGCACTGGCCTGTCCCTCAGTACCGCCACTAACTGGCCCATGAGGTCCACGATTTGTCCCATACAGTTGTCCATGGACCTCAGCAGATGTTGGTGCTCCAGGGCATCTTCGTGGGCCTGGCACATTTGTGCCTGTGTGCGTTCATAGGCACCTACAACTCTGGTGATGTTAGCCAGGGCTTTGGTCACAGTGTCCGGTGTCGTTGGAGTCCCACTTGTCCTCCCACCTTCCCTGCTATCACTGACCTGTTGCCTCACCACTCTATCCACACGCCTGCCCTCCACAGTTGTTGGTGTGGGCTGGGCATCCTCTGTGGCTGGGCGAATGTTGCAGGCAAAGGTGGTAGTGGTGGTGGTGGTGGTGGCGGCACAGGTTGTTCCAGCAGGGGTCAGCGTTGTTGTTGTTGCTGATGGTGGGGGGGCAGAGGGGTCATGTGACCGGTTGCGCCCTGGCACACCAGATGGGCTGGCTTGGAGCTCCTCATCCAAAGAATCCAGGGACTCCGCATCCGAGTGTCCATGTTCCGGGGGAGGAGACTGGTTCTGCAAGTTGAGGTTGTTGTCCTCTGCAGTCAGTTGTTGGTCACCTATGGAACAGAGGGTACATGGTAATTGACTTACAGCCATATGTCTTGCTGTGTTTGATGTCTCTTATTTACATGTTATGCAACACACAGTTACGTATTTCATGAGTTGAATGTCTGCACAGTGTTGTTCGTCATGACATGATGTGGAGGTACATACATCTTGTTCCATGGAGTGACAAGTCATTGGATGCCATGCCCAACTTGACACTCTTTGTATGGAACTGATGAGTTGTCATCTAACAACTGGCTGCCATGCAACTTGATGTGATGCATCGAGGATGATTACTCTTCCCGACAGATGTTACATATGCACATGTACTAGACTTTTTCACATTGTTATCTCATGCATACCTTTGTAATGTTCTGTGCTTGTATTTATTTGCTCGACAGACCATGCCTTTTTATTGTTACTATGGTCCTTCATGCTCAGCACCCATGGAATTTGCACATAGCATTCTGTGCAGGGCATATTTGGTCCCTGATTTGCTTACACATGGGTTTAGTTGAGTCACAGTTCTGTTTCTGTCACAGTTACATATGCATCGCTGTCTGCATTCTATCAAATGGTATGTAATTGGGGTGTATTTTGTTGTGATGTGTGGCATTGTGTTGGCATTAGCTCAATGCTTTCAATGAGGAATGGTGGGGTGCATGCACTGGCTGCTTACCTGCACAGTTGGCATCTTTTGGGTGGACTTTCTACCACATGCTTCTGGGTGGGAGGGAGTGCTCCTTATTGCTGAGGGATGGGGCAGGGTGTGCCTGGTGGGAATTGTAGTGTAGGCCTCCCTATTCCAAACACTCCTCCCTGGAAAGATGGCTACCTACCTGTTAGGTGAGGGTGTAGCACACAATGACTGCCACATGGTTGTGGGTGGGGGGAGTAGTCCATCCTGCTCAGCTGTGGGACAGGGGGCCAGGTGGGATTTGTAGTGCAGGCCTCCCTATTCCAAACACACCTCCCTGGAAAGATGGCTACCTACCTCTTAGGTGAGGGTGTAGCACACAATGACTGCCACATGGTTCTGGGTGGGGGGAGTAGTCCATCCTGCTCAGCTGTAGAACAAGGGGGCCTGGTGGGAGTTGTAGTGCAGGCCTCCCTATTCCAAAGACACCTCCCTGGAAAGATGGCTACCTACCTGTTAGGTGAGGGTGTAGCACACAATGACTGCCACATGGTTGTGGGTGGGGGGAGTAGTCCATCCTGCTCAGCTGTGGGACAAGGGGGCCTGGTGGGAGTTGTAGTGCAGGCCTCCCTATTCCAAAGACACCTCCCTGGAAAGAGGGCTACCTACCTGTTAGGTGAGGGTGTAGCACACAATGACTGCCACATGGTTGTGGGTGGGGGGAGTAGTCCATCCTGCTCAGCTGTGGGACAAGGGGGCCTGGTGGGAGTTGCGGGGCAGGCCTCCAACACCCAAACAGCCCTCCCTGTAAAGATGGCTACCTACCTGTTAGGTGAGGGTGAAGAACACAATGGCTGCCACATGGTTGTGGGTGGGGGAGTAGTCCAGCCTGCTCAGCTGTGGGACAGGGGGCCTCGTGGGAGTTGTAGTGCAGGCCTCCCTATTCCAAAGACACCTCCCTGGAAAGATGGCTACCTACCTGTTAGGTGAGGGTGAAGAACACATTAGTTGAGACATGCTTCTGGGTGGGAGGGAGTGCTCCATCCTGCTGAGGGATGGGGCAGGGTGTGCCTGGTGGGAGTTGTAGTGCTGTTTGCCTGGACACATACAACACAGTAGATGTGGTCTACCTTTGTGATGTTTGAGGTGGGGTGGATGTAAAATCAGTGTGACCTGTGTGTGTTTTTGGGGTGCAGATGTGTGTACTTGTGCCTCAGGGATGTATCTTTGTAGTTGTGCAAGACAGTACATGGCAGTTTCATGGTATACATTAGTTGGTACTTACCAGCCTCCACTCCCCCGGGTATTCCTTCAAGACTCTCTGGATGCAGTATGGCAAGCACCTCCTCCTCCCACGCAGTGAACGGTTTTGGTGGGATGGGAGGGCCTCCACCAGTTGCATCAGCCAGCTCACGGTTCTTGGCCCTCCTCTTCTTGACAACACTCTTCAGGTCATGCCACCGCCTCATGATTTCATTCTTGTTGCGGGGCACATTCCTTACTGCATTGACCTTGCCCACTATCCTTGCCCACATGTTTGTTCTTGTGGCTAATGGTGTCTGTTGGACCATGCTGCCAAAGAGTTGTGTTTCTACTCTGTTTATCTCATCTACCATTACTGTCAACTCAGTGTCAGTGAATTTTGGCATTTTCTGTGGTGCCATGGTGTGTGCTGTGCTGATATTTTGGGGGTGCAGTTGTGAGGGTGGTGTAGGTGGTGTGTGTGTGTGTTGTTGTGCTGGTGAGATGTGTGGTGTTTTGCCTATCCAATGTGCTGCATGGTTTGGTTCCTTTAGGGCTGGAGTAGTGCAAAGGATTGTGGTCAGGGAAGGGGCTGGTTTTATGCTCAAATATGTGGGTGCATCAAGATGGTGTAATGCAGCCAGGTGTGCTGTGTGGTTTGTCCTGTGATTTGTATATTTGAATTTGCCATGGGGGTGTGTCATTGGGATGTGTCAGGTTATTTTGGGGGCAGGGCTAGTTGCCTGTGTGCATTTGCTGGACTTCTTGTTTTTTTTTTACTTGGTCGCCATTTTTTTTCCGGAGCATCCGCAGCGATGGCTGTGCTGCAGGGCTTCCGCCGTATCTCACATTCATTACTGTTAGTGACCGCGGCGGACAGAAACAGCGGAACGTACCGCTGTGACATCGGGGATATCATAATATCATTGGCGGTCACTCCGCGTGTCTGGCGGCGGGTTGATGTGTTTCCGCTATGTTACCGACCGTCGCGGTTGAATTTTCACATTCTCTGCCCTCTACGCGCAGTTTTTCGATGCCTCCTACCACCGCGGATGGAATATTTTGGCGGTTAATCCTAATAGGGTCGGCGGGGTTTCCGCGGTACCTGCGGACGGTGATTTTCCACAACCATGGCGGTCGGATTTTTTTCCGTCCGCCATCGTAATGACCCTCTAAGTTGTGCCTTCTTCTAGCTCTTAATCCATTCACATTCCAGCTTAAAATATCAAGGAACTCACCTCCATGATTTATTTTCTTCCCCAATCACCCCTTATCAAACACCCCAAAACAAACTGTAACCCTGTCTAATCTATATGTGGACATTTTTTTCTTTTTCTCCCTATGCTCCCCACCAATTGTGCCCCCCCCGGGAACCCTCCCACTTATTCTTGGCATACTAAGTCAATTCGAACTACCACCCGTGGTTCCAGTACTAAGTCCACTTGTCAAACTACTCATAATATCTCATTTAAATGGTGTGACTATTTATCCCTTACTGCCTGCTGGGCTATGTAAACATATATGTCCTCCGGAGAGGAAGCTATGCATCTTATTAGCCAACATAACTTTCAGCATTGCTGGGAACCTTAACTGCACCTGTGCCCCTATTTCCCTAAGGGGCTCCATTCGCTTGCCCAACTCCCACCGTCTATCCTCTGTAGTGCGAGAAATGTCTGATCTAATTTTAAAGGTGAGATCCTGGACCTGCAATACCTTCTCTTTTAATGCTGTCCCCAAAATTCTTGTTTTAGTTGTATAAGACTGAAAGTTAACTAAGATTTTCCGGGGCTTCTTCCACCCAGGATTCAGTTTAAAGGGGTCCCAGTGCACTCTCTGAATTTCGGTTTCCAAGTTCACAATAGAGGCCATCTGAGGGAAAGCTTTGGTCAATAGCTCTACAACAAAAGATTTGACATCCTCCCCCTCCCCCTCAGCCTCTTCCTTAACCTCTACAATCCTAATATTGTTCCTTCTGGCATTGTTCTACAGCCTTTCTAGTTTGTCTGCTAGATCTTTCTCTCTTTGTTTTAACCTTTCTACTGCTCTAGTGTTATCACTCACAGTCCGCCCTAGTGCCTGAACCTTGTTTTCTAAAGCTCCTGTGCGTTGTGTAAGGACTTACATCTTCTCCTCTAGATTCTGACATGTGTCCTGTATTGCTCTCTGATTAGTTTCTGATGTTAAAAAACGTTCTTTTATTTCTTTCGAGAGTTGACTTATCATACCTTGGACCATCTCCAATTCGTCCATTTCGCTCCCTGTTTTTCCTGGGGGCTGATCTGACAAATGACACCTCTCATTCCTCGTTGCCATGCTTTCTACACTGCCCCCCACCTCATGGCTTGGCATCAGGGCCTTTCATTCCAGTGATGTAAATCTATTTGCTTTTGGTATATCTGGGTGAATTGTCTGATTGTCCACTTCCCTATGTATGACCTTATCCTGAGACATCCTTTTCTGTACTGCTCCTGAGGCTTTCATATCCGACATGGTAAGTTCTTAGTGACGTTGTTATGCTAGGTCCCTTTGAAGTAGGTTTATTCCCTTTTTCTTTTAAAGCTGTGACCTTCTTTTGAGAGGTTCTATTTAAGGGGCTCTTAGCTTTATGCTGGGATGCCTCTAATAGTTGCTTGTTCTTACTTCTATTGAGACCAGTCTCTAGTTCCTGTAAGAGGAATGAGCAGGACCTCAACTTATACCTTCTCCCCGAATCCTGCTCCTTGGCTGCCCTCTCTGTCCCTTCCAACTCTCCATGTGCCACTGTTAAAGCTACCCCCGCCTTTGGCCACCTTACCCTCAGTACTGGGATAAGGTCAGGGGGTATTGGATCACTGACAGAATATCGAGGAGAAGAATATCGACCTGCCACAATATCGAGGTAAAAATATCGAGTGACAGAATATCGACTTCCTATCTACAAACAGGTAAGTACAAAAATATTGAATCCTAAATATCGTTGTTAATAATATAGTTTACTAAAATATCGACTTTTTTAAATGTCTTAAAAGTAATATAAAATTAATGAAATAATAAATATAAATAAGTAAAACATACTTAAAAATGATTAAAAATGGTTAAAATTAATAAATAATAAATGTAATGTAAAGAAAATGCATTTTTATTTTTTTTATATATATTAACTTAATAATATTTAAAAAATATATATATTTTTAATTATAAAATGTTAAAAACATAATTTAAAATATAATTACATATATATATATATAAATAAACCTATAATATAAATATAAAAATAAATTTTATATAATAAGTTAAAACATTAAAATAAATATTTTAAAAAATATATATATTTGACACTACATAATATATAACAATACTGAAAACGTTGCATAGCGTAGGGGATAAAATTATTATTCCCACTCCAGCGAGTGGTACAGTAGGGAAAGTGTTGGATAGCGGGTGGATAAAAATTACTATTCCCACTCCAGCGAGTGGAACAGTAGGGAAAATGTTGGATAGCGGGTGGGTAAAAATTACTATTCCCACTCCAGCGAGTGCAACAGTAGGGAAAGTGTTAGATAGCGGGTGGGTACAAATTACTATTCCCACTTCAGCGAGTACAACAGTAGGGAAAGTGTTGGATAGCGGGTGAGTACAAATTACTATTCACACTCCAGTGAGTGCAACAGTAGGGAAAGTGTTGGATAGCGGGAGGGTAAAGATTACTATTCCCACTCCAGTGAGTGCAACAGTAGGGAAAGTGTTGCATAGCATTCTCCTTTCCCCCAACTCGATGTGCTCACTTTGTTCGCCCTAAGTTGGCAGGGTATGCCCAGACGTGGGTCCCTTGCTCACTTTGCCACTGGATTCAAGCTAGCCTGGCTGATGACGGCTGAATAGCCAGAAACCGGTCTCAGGGTGCTTGTTTCCGGTCCAGGGAAGACATGGCTTGGCAGTTCGGGCTGGACTGTTCCCATGAGGCACAGGGTCAGACTGATTTGCATATGGCCATGTCTGAACTGGGGTGGTGGAGTGAGCTAAAGAATGATGATGGATTAAACCCAGATCAGTTGACTGGGGGTGAGTGTTTGATTTGCTCAAACGCTCCGTCCATCATCCCCTTTGGTATCGCAGCTGAGCGGCAGCAACCTTTTTCCTGCCCGCCGTTGTTTTGCTGTTCCTTCCTTGAAAGCCGCGCCAGGCACAGAGCAACCACCGCCCTTGTCCAGGCTCTCGTTGCTGGTGCTAACTCTGCCTTTGGCACCCCTAGAACTAGATCTGTGTCGGGGAAGTGTGTGCTGAGCCTCTCTGATACTACAGAGCATGCTCGCTGCAGCAAACCAGCCAAAACCCGGAGGGCCACACATAGGCGAGCCCACTCGATCGACCAAAAAAACGCCTGAGCCCACACTCAGTCCGGCCGCCCTGCATCCCCAGGACAGCAAGCAGGTAAGACTCAATCTTTAACTGCCTCAGTCATCACCACATTCCCCTGGAATTTACTGGGGCCTTTGGGTGGTGCTCCCGACCTGCTCAACCAGCGGGCGCCATGTTCCCTCTTCACTGGCCGCCATGTTCCCTCTTTGCTGGCCGCCATGATCACATCGTAATAGTGCGGTCGTGACTGCCGACCTATGGTCGGGTGGTTCCAGAACCGCAACAGTGTCCGCCCAACATCGTCATAATAATTAATAAGGCCCTTAGTGAATTGGCCCGTCAAATGGGGTTGAGAGACTGCGAATGGGATTTGAGAAGAAGCAAATATAATTCATTGTAATATATTATTAGTAATTCCAAAATTCAGTTTACTAAATTTGGAATGGGGCTAGGTGGTAGGTTTTGGAAATTTGGAATAGGATAGGACAGTCTGCAATAGACTACTAATAGTCAATCTGATTTAGAAAAGTTCAATGTTATTGCGATTGCTTTTTCCTGTCAAAAAATATTTTTGGGAGATTATTTATATACCATCAATCTTTTTTGTCTTTATGTCTTACATCAGCATTATGGGCAAGAGGAGGTCTGAGGCGGGAGAGGGTCTGGGAACTGGAGGTGCCTCCCAGAGTTCCTCAGCCGATGGCTCTGCTGGCCACAGTAAGTCCTCCTGGTGTTAACATTAATATATTTATTCCCCTAACTTTTACCGTTCCTTTTTGAATTATGTCTACCCATTTTGTATATTTTTTTCCAAATCACCTTCGATCTATCTGTTTCTAAATTATTGTTATCCCTGCATTATCCTATTTTCTTTATGTCAAGTTTCTGTACTTTACTTCAAACTGTCTCTAGTCTGTAGTTACTAGTCTCTCTGTAGCTTCCTTTCTTCTGCTTTGTCAGTCAGCTTTCCCTCTTCCCTTATGTTGTGGACTGCCTAGTGGTGGTACTCTAAGACTCAGAAACCCAGTGGTCACATATTACTACTACTACTCTGCCATGCAGATTGCATGCCCATTGCCCAATTAAGAGAGTGGCCATGGTCAAGTTGGACACCCCAAAGTTGTGTCTTCTTAGCTAGGCCTAGTATTGTTAGTAGCAGTTGGTGAACTGATGACTGTGCACCATGGCTAGGAGAAAGTAGGAGGAGAACGGCCCTATTGCATTTGCCAAACAAGGCCATATGCTATTTTTTCTGAAAATCTCAGATTCATCAATAGCTCCAGCCACTCCTTAACAGTTTGTCTTGAGGCTTTTTTTAAATTGTCACCAACAAAATGCCCAACCTGATATTTTTGATAGAAGATACTGTCTGTAATGTATCCAAATTGTAGTGACTGTGTGTGTGGTGTATTTTGCTAATATGGCATCTAAGAAATGTGTAATCTTTTTTTTCTATACGTACCGACCACCAGTGCCGGAGCCAGCAGTGACGGCGCCAGCCTGTCTGCAGATGTGGCAGTGGAAGGGGGTGAGACAGAGGCAGTGACGGGCGGTGGTAAGTCATATTTCTTGCTTATTGACAATTAATTAAATACTTACTGTAAAGGTGTAGTGTTGACTAGTGAACAACAGGTGAACCCAGCAGGAATTGAGCTAAGTAACTAATGGCCGCTCCTATCTTCAACTCAGCAGAGAAAGATTCATGAACAAGACCTTTAACTGTGGGTTGATGAAAAAGTGAAAGAGGGAAAGAAGGATGGAAGGAGAAAGGACAGGTGAAATGT
The DNA here is from genome assembly GCA_963921515.1 of Calotriton arnoldi. NCBI lineage: Eukaryota > Metazoa > Chordata > Amphibia > Caudata > Salamandridae > Calotriton > Calotriton arnoldi. The sequence goes on from CAWUFW010003683.1 coordinate 1,327,292, forward strand.
AATATATATGACTGAAAAAGAAGAATGCCTGGGTGAAAGCACCGGATGCATATGCTATAGGTGGATGATAGCTAGGATGCATGGAGGTGAAGGATGGATAAAATGTATACAGGTGGGAATCCTGCCTGGGTGGGTGAAAGTGTATGCGTGAAAGGATGCCTGCCTGGGTGGGTGATTGAAATCCTGTGGTGGATTATTTTTATTGAAAGAAACTTAAGGACGCATGGGTGGGGAAATGACAAATTCATGTTGATTAAAAGTTTGTTGAGAGTGAGACAGAGAGCCATGTTTGGATGGATGGCTATATGGATGGATGGTTTCAATGGTGAAGACTGAATTGGGACAATGTAAAACTTAATTGGTGGTGAGTAGCTAAGTCAAGGGTGAAGAATAAAAAATAAAATACTAGAAGAACAATGCAATGATGAATGGAAGCATTCTTGGGACTGAGAATAAACAAGGGACTAGGGTGCTCCTCTGTACTAGTTCTCTTCTCACCTTCACTTGCCTGGAATGGTTTGTTCGAGGAGGTTGTATTTCAGACTCCTCCCTGGACTCACAGTAGTTCTCAAGCACAACATATTGTTAGAATTGAAATGCATTAGTACCATATTACTCGCATTTTATTCGATGCTATGTTAGCATTTATGTAGCTAATTCATTATATATTCTCTCTGTGTGCATACATAATCAGAAAGTGCAGACGTTATGTTAGTTATGTTGACATCTGTGCCACCATTTTAGTTTTCGAAGACGCCATTTTGTATTATAATCAAAACTGTTACTTGATCATTTACGAGAAAAGGCCCTTGCTAAGTTTCGTTTCTTCAATGTCGAATCTTGCTCATTAACGCATGCCTTTTCTATTACATGGAGGCCCTCTCCCACCGGTCTAGTAGGGAGGATAAGCCAGAAGACCTTGGGCAGTAGATAGCTTGTGCCAGGCTGCGGAATCAAAACTTGTGCTCTGTACCCCCATTGTATTACGACAGCTACCAGTATTTTACCATAGTAGGCGGGTCTTTGTGGGCTCCGCAACCTACATAATGTAACTGTATGTTTGCTAGAGTCAGTCCCTCATCAGCCATCATAGGAGGCTGGTCAGACTGGTCTCCACTGCAGTGTACTTTGTGAATAAACTAGTCTGCTTGTGTTCTCTACTGCGTCATCGACTCTTCATTGAATGGAAGGCTAGAGGAGGTCGAGAGTGACCCATGTGGCCCTAAACAGGTCACTTCCTTCAACATTATGTATCCTTCCGACCCACCCATTGGGCCATCATCAATCACGTCCCTTCCATACCCATGGCATAATTTTTTATGTTTTGCTAGGAGCATTGTTTACAATCTGTCTTTTCTCTTTCTTGATTTATGGCTACTCCTGTTGATCTGAAACCACCTAGGAGGCAGGAGGTTGCAGCCCAGATCCGGCAACAGAAACCGGAGGCCATCAGGGCCGAGTACCGGAGGCTGGTGGCCTTCGAGAATGAGGACGCAGAAGCTGCTGCAGATGTCCCGGGCCACAGCCAGACCACAACAACACCACACAGTCACTGTGGTCCAATGGGCACACACCGCCATTCCACCATCACTACTGCTCCCCTTTATTTCCACCGATTTGAGCGCTTCATCATGCTGGGGCTGGCGAATACTGAAGCCAGGCAGGAATGGATGGACAGGCATCTGAAGAAGATCCTATCCTGCTGTTAGTGCCCTCTTCTGCTCATTTTTTTAATTTTTTTTTGAGTGGGTGGGTGGGAGTTGGGGGATTGTTGGGTTTTTCTTTATTTATGGATAGTTTTGTTTTTGAACTCTGAGTCTTTGACTCTATCAATCCATCAATCAATGAGCATTTCTAGAGCACACAACTACCTCAGTGGAGGTGTCCCGGCGCCAATGCGGACTGACAGAAAGAAGAGATCAGCACCTGGAATCTACACTTGAGAGAAGAGCTATGTTTTCAAGGTCTCCCTAAACTCTTGATCTGACTTGATCAGGCACAGATGGAGAGGCAGAGCATTCCACAGTTTAGCTGTCCTTACTGAGAAGGACCTTCCTCCTTGTCACACTTTGATATATCGTGGGACACGAAAAAAAGACGCAAATGGACATTGTTTGGGGTTAGGGAGATGGGTGGGCCAGTTGTGGGTTTGAAGTTTAGATTTGTTCAGGGTATAAAGTTTTCATACTTTTACATTATGAATGATTAAAAAAAAATTGTGGGATTATTGTTTTACTTCGCACTTCTGCGTTTGCCGCAGCCAGTTTTAAAAATCTGCTGATAGTGTAAACAACAAAATAGTTATGCGGTATCCTCCCTTGTCCTACTGCTCTCTCCTCCTAGTGTCTGCAGTCTAATCTGCTACTATTTAATATTATTAACCCCTAAGGACTCGGACGGGGTGGGGGTGAATTTCCATTGTATAGAATGATTATCATTCAAAAATGAATCAATCAACCACAGTTCACTTCTCTTACCTGATTAGATGAAGAGACACCTGCATTGTTTCCCAAGGTGCCATGGAGGTGGCAGCAGTAGCAGCATGCATTGCTAGCATTTTAACATTGAAGGCAAAGTCATCAAAACTGAAGCGAGGCCCCACTCCCTCCGAGTCCTAGGCGAACTCGAACTGTAGGATAAGAAGACTATTCATCGCAGGGAAGTTGAGAAATTGAAATTAAAAAAACTAGGTTATTATATGCAAGCTTTGAAGAAACATGACAGTCACCAGAGAATAGACTACTAGAACAGACTCAGACACAAGAAGAGAGACAATAGAAATATGAAAAGCAATGAAAAATTGAATTGATCAGGACAATGTTGAGCTAGTAAAAGTTACAAAATGAAGTTGACTCGAGTTACTGTGAACTGTACGAAGTAGACAAGCTTAACCTTAGACGCAAATTAATACAGTAGCTGAATGATGATGCTGGCAATGAGATGTTCCTTTGAAAAAAAAAATCATACACTGTGCTGGGGTGGCTAATATAATATATTGCCAGTGTGGGCTATGTGAGCTGAAGAATAAGATCCTCCTCACCCTACACTGTGTTGGTGTTGCTTTCACCACATCCACCCCATCAAGTGTGTGATCAATTAAGGGTGTAAATTGTTAAGTCACACCTCAATAAATCACACAGCGCGGGGGAAGAGGGTTAAGGGTTTGATGAATGGATAGGAAGGGGGATTTGGGGAAAGGTTAGACAAAGACAAACACTTCACAAGGCCGACATTCATCTTGGCAATGATGAGCAGCTGACCATCATAAACCTGCTATTGGAGGAAAAGGAAACAAAGGAACAAATAAGTACAGGTAAACCAAACCAAATATTACGTCTGCCCCCAGAGAGACAAAGTTGCATTATTATGATCTGTCTTACCGAGCTTTGAAAGATATTGAATATATTACAAATTAAACTTTCTGTAGGATTCAAGTAAACAACACAAACACACACAGTTCAAATGATTACTAAAAGAAAAAGTTATACTGTTTTGCCAAATTGGGACTGGGAGTTGTATCTCCATTGATTCCTCTTGTACGGTCCGTCAATCTTGGGTGCCTGGCAGATGTGGGCCAGTAAGGTAAGCGTTGGTTTTCCAGTTTGGCGCTGGATAAGAGGGCCTGTAGATTGGAAAACAAAAATGATATTGAAGAAGCAAGGAGTAGGAGAAAGAAAAAAGTTAAACTAAGGACTAGGAGTGCACTGTGAAAACTCAGAGGAAGTGCAAGAGGAGAAATAAATAGTCCCTTATTTTTTGCGTTAGTTAATTTTATGCCTGGGGTGTGAACAAATTGGTGAGGCCAATTTTACAACAACCAGAACAAATACCACAAAAAATGGCTGAATGTAATGTAACTATCCGTATCGGGCTGAGCAAACTGTTTTGGTTATCATTTCATCATCACACAATATATAACGAAATATGTAGCCTAACAGCAGCACATGCATAATTTGATTATTTATCATTCATGACTAAATGTCTGTGTTCAGTTACCTTCAACAACAGGCCCCCATCCATCCACCACTTTGTTTCAAATTTGAACCAGACAGCACTGAGCAGCACACACACCCCCAGCAACATAGCATCGTCCCAACCAAGTAAAAAACTCAACGTACCACTGTCAGTTACATCACTTACCACCACCACAACACAGACTTGTTTAGGTCTGGTGTGTTGTTTACCTTTAGGCCACTTCAAAGTCATCAACAATCATTCAAATCTGTTGGTTTCAGTGATTTTGAAATGTCCATCTTCTTCTGGTGGCAGTCCTTGAAGTAGTCAACCTCTCGCCCATGCCCTGAGTCATTCCATCATCTCTGACCCTCCTGAGTCTGACTCCGAGTATGGTGCCCAACTCTCTACCAACAGTGTCCCAAGTCCCGACTCAAAAATACAATAGATTGGCCTGTAGTAGTACAATGTTGCTATTGAACAACAAGAAGGGAAAGATTGAGCCATATTTTGTGGACTAGATTTGTGCTTGCAAACATTGCATTATCTAAGGGACTGGTCTGGTTTGAGTCTTTGAGGAGTATAAAGCATAATTTCTTTTTTTTTTAAAAGCAGTGTGGACTGTGTGGAGTGGACCCGGTGAAGTAATCTCAGTATCCTATCTCTCAAAGGAAAAAGAAAGAAAATGACCTTCAGGGTCAAATTATTGATTAGCTATCGGTACTTGGGCCACCAAAATTGTGAATCTCAAATCTGAATCACCACTAACACATTATGCATGACAAACAAACACCCAGTCTCACACTGCCTGCCACCACATGAATTATCTCTTCTTAATCTCAACACACATGAAGATGACATATCACAACAATTTCACATCACAACAAACAACAATCACTCAGCGTGCAAAATATTCCAGCATTTACCTGCTCTTCCGGTGTGCTCACCGTGATTGATTGGTAGTGCATTGCAGAATGCAGAGCCTCCATTTGTTCTCAAAGCAGAGAATTGCCAGTGTAAATCGAATTATAATAATGGCACATGTGGGGCAGTCCCTCTAGGGTAGGAAAGGAATGGATAGATAGTCAGGGTAATGGCCCAGGGTTGGAGGCAGGCACACATTTGTTTACTCTCCGCCCAATGTCTTGCTTGAGGGAAATGGCTTTGGAGGGTGAGTCGGGCCTTCTTCACTGCACACAGTTGCGAGTTCTACTCCAATCGGCAATAAGAGAAAGACAGTGGGGATGAATTGGTCAGCCAGACACATGCAAATAATAAAATAAACAATGTTCCATAGCTATGTATATATATATATATATATTTTTGGGGCATCAAAGAAAAGAAGAAAGCCTAGTAGTCAGGGAAGTAGAGCTTGTCCTCAAACTCTGGTGATTTACCCATAAGTAGATCACATTCCTTCCATGATCTGAGTCTCCGTCATCTTCCTCCTGTGGTACTTCAGGTATGGTGTAATCCAGTAGTATAAAGTGCTGATTCATTTTGATCATGGTTAATCTCTCCAGGTTTTGCGGTGAAAGACTGGTCCTTCTCACTGTGACAATGGCACCAGCAGCACTGAAAATACGCTCAGAGGAGACACTGCCGATAGGGCAAGCCAGATAGTTTATTGCCAGACTGCTGAGCACTGGCCATTGGCGCCTCTTCCCATACCAGTACACCAAGGAGTTTTGATAAAGATAGAACTCTGTTGCATAATCTAGATAGGCCTGGACCATTTGCTCAATGTTCATTGCTGGTGCTCCACTTTGCTCAACCTCTTTTGCCTTCACCTCTGCACTGGACTTAAGTAGAAACTACTCAGTTGCAGATTTGGGGGCTGAGGCTCCTGCTCTTGGTGTTGTTGATGGTGTTCTTGTTGTTGGGTATGGCTGCTGTGAGCCAAAAGCACTGCCCTTAGGCTCTGAACTTGAAGGCTGCCCCACAGGACTTGTGCCCTGGACCAGTGGGCCTCTGATTCCCTGCCGTTCTTTTTCTAGCTCACTGCCTTGCTCAGCTATCCATGTTTTGTATTTTTCTAACATCCCCGTCTGAAAAAAGAATTAAAGTGGACAGTAATGATGTGTACTGTGAATCAAGAATTGTGGCACAGATGTAATGTTTGGAGGACACAATGTCTACTTGCACCCTTGTATTAGCAGACAAACGAAGGATTAAGCTCTCCACCAAGTCCTACGTATCTTCTTTCCCTCCATACCTGCCTACATTGCCGACACCTCCTTTAGCTGTATCTGTAGCATGTGCAACAATGGGATAGCTTGGCCCATGGTACTGTCCTCTTTGTTGACCTCCCGTGTGAACACCTCAAAAGGAAGCAGCATCTCTGTCAGGCATTTGACTAGGCCCCATTGGTCTAACTCAACGATCATGCCTTTTACAGTTGCATCTCCTCTTTGCATGACATATTCAATGATAGGTCTGTACTGCTCAAACAGGCGTTCAAGCATGTAATAAGTGGAGTTCCAGCTTGTTGGCACCTCCGGTATGAGTGCTTTAACAGGCATTCTATTATCACGCTGAATGACCCTCAGCTGTTTCCGGACTTTAAATGAATTGCTGAAATGAGTGCAGATTCTTCTGCAGGTGGACAGTAAGTTGCTTACTTGGCCTCCTTTTTTGAGAAAGTCCTGTACAATGATGTTGATGTAGTGTGCCAAACACAGGACCCTGAAATAACCACCATCGGCCATGGCCTTAACTATATTACTGCCATTGTCCGTGGCAACAAATCCAATCTTAAGCCCTCTTGGTCGCAGCCATTCAAAGACCTTGTTATTAAAGACTTCCAAAATGTTTGCAGCTGTATGGGATTTCTCCATTGCGAACATCACTACTGTTGCATGCTTCCTGGCAGCATTAGAAATCTCAGCAATGTCAAGACCTGCAGATGTTTTTTCTCTAGCCCCCACAAAAGAGATTCAGTGTGCAACTGTCGCTAGGCAACTGATCCACATGTCTGTTGGATACTGTGGACAGCACTCTGCTGCAAAGCTTGTCCAAGCAATTCAAGCACATCGCAATGTAGCGCTGGAACAGCAACTTTGGCAAAATAGTACTGGCTGGGAACCTTCCATTTCGGGTAGATGGCTGCCACAAATTCAAGAAACCCCACCCCTTCAACAAAAGAAAAAGGAAGGAGGTCCAGCGCTAACATTTTTGCCAGCTTCGCATTGTACAAATGTACCGTTGGGTGGCTGCGTTCATACTGCCCCTCATGCCTAAACATGGCAGGAATAGTAGCCTGAATTTTATTCATTCCTGATGCCACTGATGCAGGTGACTTCTTGAGAGCATGCAGTGGTAGGCTCAATGTGCTTTTCAGCGGGGCAGTCACTGTCCTCTGTTGCCTTGGTGTCTCGACCTGAGTCTTGTGCCATTGCGATGTTGCTGATGTGGGCAATACTACTGCACTGCTGGTGAGAGGGCTGCTTTGCGTAATGCAGATGTCTTCCTCTTCTTCACCTTCCACCGTGATCAGATCGGATTCAGTAGACCTTAAACGTCCCCCCTTCTCAAATGGGACAAGGGCCAATGGATATTGACCCTCCCTGTTGTCAGCCACCACAACCTGGTGGAATGCATTGAGTATCACCTGCTGTGGGATACCAGCTGACTCCTTTCCTTAAGATAGTCATAGTGGTACCTGTGTCCCTCAGACCCTTGTCATCTTGCTCATTAACGGTAACCCATTGCCTATACTTTGCAGTGTTTGATGGCACATGGATTTTACAAACCATTACACTGTCACCCAGTGACACTTAAGTAACATAAGTAACCTCACTGAAGTCCCCCCACTTACTGGGACACACTCCTCCCCCAGAATTACATCACCACCCCTAGGAATTCCCTCCAGTGGGAGGTTGTGCTCTTTTTGGGCACTTGGGATCCCCTTGTAGTACCCATACTCAAAACACTCATAGCACTTGGGACGTTTGGCTGCTGACACTTGTCAGGGAAGCTCTTTTTCTGGTGGCCAGATTGGGAATTGGACTCTTTCCCCTGTGAGTTGTTTTGGGGGCCTTGAGAGAACCCCTGCTTTTTATCTCCCCCCTCTGATGGGAACCCTGACGACCATTTTGGGTCCCCCCTGAGATACTTACTTAGACACTCTGGTGCTGACCCAGATGTCAGCCTCCTCAGCAAGCTTCCTGGGCTCTGCAAGCTTGCTATCATTCAGGTGTTGTCGCAGGTCAGGAAAACCAATATCAAGCATGTGTTCCTTTAAAATCAAGTTGTACAGTCCAGAATAATCATTAAACTTCCTGCCCCTCATGAAGTCCTTCAGTGCCTTGCTGGCATAATCTAAGAAATCCATCCATGTCTGTGATTAGTTCTTGTGACTGCCCTTGAATATTTGCTTACACTTCTCCGGGGTAAGTCCAAAGTTGTTGACTAGAATGGCCTTCATTGCAGTGTAGTGTGTCTGGTCCCGCACCTACATTGTAAAGAGTGTGTCCCTCCCCTCTGTAGACATGTACCTCCACAATCTACCCCCAGAACTTCTCAGGAACATTGCGCACCCTTAGAGCCACCTCATAGGCTGCAACCCACTTATCTATGTCATCCCCCACCATATAACTGGGCACCAAGTCTTTGGGAATGCAGATTCTTGATTCACTAATGGACACTACATTACTGCTGAACCCCACCTCAAGTGCTCTGATATCCAACTCTCTGAGGCTCAGCTCATGGGCTTGTTTCCTCTCCTGAAGCGCTAACCTCCTCTCAGCCAGATCCCGCTCCTTCTCCAACTTAGCAAGCTCCAACTTAAGCTTTCTCTCCTCCCTCCCATCTTCAAGCTCCTCTGAGGTCAGGTTCTTTGATGGGATTCTGTTGCTTTCTCCAGGTACAACCACTGCTCCTGACCGGATGCTGGCTTCCCTCTCCTCAGGCAGTCCCAGATCCACCTCAGAATACAGGATCAGCTCCTCATCCTCCTCATCCTCCTCAATCCCTTTCTCCTCCTCTTCTGGGGTCCCAGTCCATGCAGTGTGAACTTCTGCCCCTTACAAAAGGCTTTGAGCTGGACCACAGTGTAGGTCTTCAGCTTGGCCAGCTCCAATTCCATCCTTGCCGGTGCAGATTGTGCTTCTCCAAACAGAGACATGGTTTTTGCAATAAAATCAAAAAGGCAAATTAGGGAGAATTGAAAAAGGTTTGAATTGGTCCCAGGGATGGAGTAGTAATGTACACTAAGCCACTGTATGGTACTGGACAAACACAAGTCCTATCCTTATTCCTTACGGCTGATCACCAATGTTAGAAATTGGGTCTCTAGTTGGCAAAGGTATGCACCCTGTCCAAGTAGGGACCACAATACAAGTCAGGATGAGTCAGTCACACACCATAAATTATCCTGTGCTCACCCTCTAGCAGCTTGGTGCTGAGTAGGATCGGCTCAACTTTGGAGGCAATGTGTAAAGTATTTGTGCAACACAACAAACAGTAACACAATGAAAACACCACAAAATGTTAGGAAAATAGGGCTGAATTTTATAAACAAAACAATATCAAACAACAGAATCTAAAGAGTAGAATTCAAGATATACATTTTTAAAGAATAAAAGTGAAAATAGAGCTTAGAAGCAATAAGCGCCTATGGGGTTATCTGGTCACACTGGACTGGGGCAAAGTCAGGAGTTCATGCTGAGCACAATGGCGCATGGGCCGGATACAGGAGCCACACATGCCTACTGATCCTGGTCGCACAGCGAGATGCAGGGTGCAGCCGAGCAATGCCTCAGTGTCGATCCTGCAGTCGAGGTGATGCATAAATTTTCTTCACACAGTGACGGTGATGCATCAGTTCCAAAGATGGTGCACCGAGCTGAGAGGCTTTGGTTCCATAGATGATGCGCTGGGTTTCTCCATACAGTTGAGGGGATGCATCCATTCTCCCACACTGCAGCAGCGGCCATGCATTGGTTCTGATGTGCCAGTTCTTTACGGTAATGTGCTGGTTCTGAATGTGATGTGCCGATTCTGCTCCTGCAATGAGGTTGATGCACCAGTTCTGCAACACGCAGACTGGAGATGCAAAGATTTCACTGGAGCAAGCACTTGGGTCCACTTCCAATGGACCAGGCACAAGAGCAGGTGATGAGACTTTGATATCCCTGAGTCTCAAGCAACAGGAGGCAAGGCAAGCCAACAAGTCCTTGGAAATCACTCTGGGTTCAAGGCAGAGTCCAGCTCTCCCCAGCAGGGCCAGTGAGTAGCAGGGCAGCACAACAGTGAAGCAGTTCTTCCAGAAGAGCAGTCCAGCAGAGTGGCAGTCCTTATAGCAGCACAGCAGTTCTTCTGAGAGCTGTTCTTTCCAGGTCCAGAAGTGTCTGATGTGGTGGGGTTAGATACCCAGCACTTATACCCAGTTGTGCCTTTGAAGTTGGGGTGACTTCAAATAAGGGTTCTTGAAGTGCACAGCTGTCATTTCTTTCCAGCTCTGGCTACAGACTCACTACAGGGGGGTAATCAACACTTTGTGTGGGGACAGGACACTGCCTATTCAGGTGCGTCTGCTCCTCCCTCCCATCCTTCTCAGGATGAGCCACCAGGATGCAGATGGGCACTCAGACACATATAGCCTACCTTTGTGTGTGGCTGTCTAGAGGTAATGCACCAAATCAAGCTGTCACCCACCCCAGACCCTTATTGGATGCAGGTTGCAGGCACACAGAGCGCTAAGAGCAGAGAAATGCCGACTTTCTAAAAGTGGCATTTCTAAATTAGTAATGTCAAATCCAACTTTACCAGTAAGGAGGATTTGTCATGACCATTCCAAAGATATAGAACAGGACAGAGATACTCCTTTCTAATCATAAATTATAGCTTAAAAGTGTAATAAGGAATTCCCAAAAACTTCAAAGTACATGTCCTACCTTTTATGTACACAGCACCCTGCCCTATGGGCCACCTAGGCCCTACCTTAGGGGTATTTTATATGTAATGAAAGGTGAGTTTATGACTTGGCAAAGGGTTTTAAATGCCATGTTGAAATGGCAGTAAAACTGCACACTTAGGCTCTGAAGTGACAGTCCTGTGACATGTTTAAAGGGATACTTGTGTGGGTGGTACAATCAGTGTTGCAGGCCCACTGGTAGCATTTAATTTACATGTCCTAGGCACAGGTAGTACACTCTACTAGGGACTTACAGATAAATTAAATAACCCAATTATAGATATTTCAGCCCCGGGTACAGCACCCCCGGGCCCAGCAATTTACAGATGGGGAGGGGTGCTCCGTGGCCCCCCGACTCTGGCCGAATTTGGCTCAGGGGAGCCCATCGCCCGTGGCCTGGTATCTTAAAGTGGGTGCCTCCAGGGCACCCACTCTCCACTGAGACAGTGAGGGGAGATTGAAGGCCCCGCGATCCCTGCTGGCTCCCCGCCTCCTGTGGGATCTGGCATTGCTTTAACACACAGGGAGCTGCAGGAAAGGCAGCTCCCAGTGTGTGAAAGCAATTCTGTTCAGCTTCCAGCAAGCAAGAGCATTTTTAACGCTCAAGCTTGCCGGAAGAGGAGCGTTTGCTGTGGCTTGGCAGGAGCAGTTAATAGGCATGGGGGTTCCATGAGACCCCCATTTAAAAAAATAATGTTGTTCACATGGCCCGAGACCTGGCCCACCCGGGGGCTAAACAAAAGAGAAGCGCGGGAGCCCGTGTTCCTCTTTTTAAATTGTTTGGGTGAGAGCCTTGGCTTCAGCTCAACTCCAGCCAATAAATGTTTTTAATAACCTAATTTTGCCCTGCTGGGGTCCCTCTGGGACCCCCTCCCCAAGGAGTCTTAGGGGGGTCAGGGTATTCTTACCCTGTCCCCTTCTCTTTTTTATACGTTTTTAGTTGGGACTCGGCTCAAGCTGAGTCCCAAGTTGGCTGCCAACAATTCCTGACAGCAACTTACATCATGCATGACATGGTCAGTGACATCACTGATGACATCTCAAATTACATCATTGATGACATCATCCAGTGATTGTGAGTGTTTTCTAAAATTGACTGACTGTTAAACATATACACTAAGGTAAGTAGCTGTGGGAGTTTGTATATTGGTGAGTGAATGGGTGTGTGAGCGGCTGTATCAGTGAGTAAGTGAGTATGATAGAGGTTGTATGGGACAGTATGTACTTAACTCAGTGACTATTTACATGAGTGAGTAGATATGTTAGTATATCTACGAGAAAGTGAGTGGATGGGCTTTTCAGTGGGAGCTGTGGCTTCAGCTCGACAGCCACCTAATTTATCGGGAAAAAAAACTTTAGCCCTGGCATGGTCCCTCCAGGACCCCCCAAGATGCCTAGGGGGTCAGAGTATTTCTACCCTACCCCATTCTTTTTTTTATGTTTTCTGTTGGGACTTGGCTCAAGCCGATTCCCAAGATGGCTGCCAACAGTTCCTTGTTTGAAGTGCTGGCAGCTAATCAGATTTGAGCACGAGGACTGTCAGATCCTTGGAAGTTCAGTGATGTCATCAGTGATGTCATTTGAGTTGTCATCAGTGTTGTCATGAGGGATGTTACTGGCCATGTCATGAGTGATGTAAGATATAAGTTAATAAGCAGTGTATTGCGAGGGTGTAAGTTATAGTTAGCTCAGCCCCAAGCCTAAAAACAACCAGGGGACCCAATCTCCTGGGGGACGTCCTTTTAATAAATGGGAGGGGGTCTGAGTGGCCCCTTTCCCAAGCCTGAAGAGGTCCTGGGGACCCCATCCCCAAGAGCCACAAATCACTTTATGGTAACGTGAGTGCCACCCCCTAGAGCCATTTTAAGACCCAGAGGACCCCAACTTCCCGGGCCGGTTCACGGATGGTGTACTGGGGTCCCCAAACCCTGGTGCGTGTTGGCTTTACCTGTGGTAACAAAATATTACTTTATAGAAAAAAGAAAAGCCTAGAAGATCACTGAAAAAAACACAAAGATTTAAGGAAATGTATAATTAGGTGAGAATTTAAGTGAAACCACAGAAATGTACTAATAACTCATGCCTTACGGTAACTATAACTCTCACCCTTGCCATGTAGTGCTAGTTACCCCACATATTACATCATTCATGATATCTTCGATGACATCATTGATAATTTCACTACAACATTTGCAATGTAATTATTGATACGAAACTGTACATGGCGGGGCTTGAGTTATAGTTACCTCAGGGCTTTGCATCACTTTTTGAAGCTATTTAAGTACGCAGAAAGTCAACCTCATGAAGTGGGGGAGAAGGCTATGCTGAACTCTTTAAATAAAAAGGTGATTCAATTAAGCATTTTTTCGTGAAACAAAAGGTTGGCACCGTGGCCCCCGTATTTTATCTAAAATAAGTATATTCAGTAAATGTACAAATAAAATGTATTCTTTGCACTCAATGTGATGGAGAGTGTTAATCAAGACTAATAACTCGAAAGGGACACATTATTGAATTGAGACTGCTTGAAGTATAGGTTGGGGGTTCTGATCAAGCCCATTAAGTATTGTAGCCATTGGAAATTAATTTAGATGTTTTGTTTTTAGAAAATCAGAGCCTGAAACGGTTCCAGACCTTGCCTGATGGCTCAAAAGAAGTCTAGAGGGCAATTCATACAAAGGGCTTCTTAAAGATAACTAAGAAGCTTAACAGTCATTTATATTAAATATTAAAGGTGCTCATTTATTTTTATCAAAGAAGTGAGGAAACACGATTATATTGTGTGGTGGTGTAGGCTCACCATGTAATAATGATACAAATCTGTATCAGGCCCAGTCAGGCTTGTTTGTAGAACCAACTCTGTCCTGGGTAGCTGTGGCTCAGAGCAGTCCATCTTTATCACAAGAACAAGTGCAAAGCATTAAGAACAAAAACAGTAAAAGAGGAGCACATTGGTCGTTATTTCATGATTGAGTCACTGTTGGACCTGGCCCTTTTTGCATGGTTGTCCGCAAACTGTTTGCCTTCTTCCTCCTATTTTTCTGACCCTCTTTGTGTTGGCTTTAGGACTCTGGGCACTTTACCACTGCTAATCATTGCTAAAGTGCATGTGCTCTCTCCTTTAAACTTGGTTTGATTGGCTTACACCTGTTTGGCATATTTAATTTACTTGTAAGTCCCTTGTACAGTTTTATCCCATTTACCCAGGGCCTGTAAATTAAATACTACTAGTGGGCATGCAGTGTAGATTGCCCCCACCCACAGAAGTAGCCTTTCAAACCTGTCTTAGGCCTGCCACTGCAGTGCCTGTGTGAGCAATTTACTGCCACATTTACTTGGCATTTGAAGCCTCTTGCCAAGCCTTAAACTCCCCTTTTACTACATATAGGTCACTGCTAAGGTAGGCCTTAGGTATCCCTATGGGCAGGGTAATGTGTAGGTAAAAGGCAGAACATGTGCCTTTATGGTGTGGCATGTCCTGGTAGTGACAGAAATCTCATTTTGTTTTTCATTACTGTGAGTGTCTCTCCTCTCATAGACTAGCATTTGGAATTCCCTTATATATGTTTAAGTGGTAATTCCTGATCTGAAAGAAGTAGTGCTGCCATGTATGTTTAGAATGGTAGTGAAAAATCATGCTTACTGTTGTAGGTGGATTTTTTATTTCTATTTTAGAAAGTACTTATAACTCTATGTGCTTTGCAGCCAGACTCCAATCCACATCTAGGCCTGGTTGACAGCTACCCTTGTGCATACTTTTTAGACAGCACAGGAAGGCTGAGTGTGGGAAGAGAAGCATCTACATCCATCTGCATACTGATAGTCTTTCCGGGCTTGGATAGAGGTAGGCGGGGCGCACTGACATTTGTATAGGCTGTGTCCTGTCCTCACATAAAGGGCTCATTTACCCCCTAGTGATGTCCGGAACCAGAGCTGGCATTGAAAGGGGGTGTCAGGCACTTCTGAGGTTCTTTTGAAGTCACCTCCACATCAAAGGCATTTTGAATATAAAAACAGGGGCTTTGATCCCATGATGTTAGACACTGGGTGGGACTTGTAACCAGAAGCTGCTGGCTCTACATTCTGCACATTGCGAAGAGGAACTGTTGTGCTGCCAGGAGGAACCACCATTTGGGCTACTTGCTTTGCTGTGCAGATATGCTGCCTGCTGGGGAAACTGCCACTCTGTCCAAGGAAACTAGTGTGCTGGCCTGCTGTCTATCTGCCTCCCAGCCTCTGTGCCCCCAGTAGTTCTCCAAGGGCAGGTTGGCCTGCCCCTGTTCATCAGAGTCTCAGGCCCACGAAAGGCTCTGCCTTCCCATAACCCGGGCCGTGGGACTCTCTGTTCAGCCACCTCTATTTCCCAAAAGGAGCCCAGTGAGTGGTGAGCGCTGCTTATGCCCCCTGCCTTGGGTGATAGCGCTTCGGGAGTGCTTCCACTTGTTTTAGGAAGTGCATGGTGAGCGTTAACCTTGACCACTACGAGCAATGGGGGAAGTGTGCTGCCGCAGTCCGTGCTGTGATGGCCCAGGATCATAGGCTGGGTTAAATGTAGGCGGAGGAAGACCGGAATCTCCCGAAGCAAGCCCCATTTATGAGGGTCACCTACAGGCATCTTTCAGATTCACTTTTGCCCTTCCCGTTGTCAAGGGATGGCACCACAGGCTGATTCCCTTTTTGTCACCGATGCTACTCCACCCTTTAATTTGCATTTGTCCCCCTTCAGACCACAAGAAGGTAGCGTGGCGGAGCAGGGAGAGAGTGGAGAGAGCAGCAACATCTGTGTTACATGTACGCAGGTAGCCTCATCTCAGGTGTTGAGGGATTTAGCGAGGCCTCCCGCTGTGAGCGCCCCCTTCTGTGTCAGCATTCCACAGCAGCGATCCGCGGAGCCCCAGGAGAGGTCCCAGAATCACTGCAATTTTGAAGTGGGTGGTGGCATTTAGAACACCTTGTTGGTTTTGGCAGCTGCATCGTGCAGTCGTGAGCAGCTGCCTTTCCCTGTGTGGTGTGGGGGACCCAGCGAGGCCTCTCCCTAGTGCCCTGATGGGTGTGTGTGCCCCATCTCCCTTTGGGAATTACCTGGAGGGTCACTTGCTCATTTGGGGAACTTGTTCTTGTGCGTGGCATAACGGGAGGAGTCCTCGATGGAGGTCTGTCCCAATCAGGAGTTTGTAACCTGCAGAGATGGTGGGAGTAACGTAATCACTGTATGAGGTGGGCAGTTGTTCCTTTAACCCATGTTTAATGAGAAATTACCGTATAGTGCCTAATAGGAGCGCAAGTTTCTTGGCGCCCTATAATTGTATTGATGATGTGTGTACTTTTTCATAACTGTTGCCTTTCATGCCCTGATGCTATAGGGTATGGCAGTTTTGATTCTAACACTGACAGGATAACAATTACTACCACAAGTTGGCATAAGGCACACAGTGGTTATGATTTATGTGTTTTAGCCATTATCTGCTGCATTTCATGCTCTGATATTATTATGTATGTCATGTGGATGCTGCCCTTGTCAGGATAATAAAACTGATGCAGAATCTGCATAATATGTACAGTAATGGTGATGTTATGACACGTGCAACATAGAAACCTTTCTTTTATTGAACTCATTGTGATGTTTGACAGTCGCCTAATTGGCTAAGTGATTACTGATTCACGACGTCTATGTTATATGTACAATATTACTATATATTTTTATATAATCCTGTATGGAGTCTGTTTTGTGGTGCTTTATAATGTCACTGGTGTGAGTGTGTTGCACAAACGTTTTACACATTGCCAGTGAGATAAACCTGACTGCTTGTGCCAAGCTACCAAGGGTGTGAGCAGAGGTTATCTTCGGTGTGTAACTCCCTTGCCCATACTAGAGTGGTGAGTTCTGCCTGGCTTAGGTGCATACCCTAGCCAACCAGAAACCCCATTTCTAACTGGCACACACAGGCACAGACCTCTGTTTGCTAGTCCACAGGTGCAACAGGTGCAGTCCAGTCTTTGCTGCAGCCTCTATTTGCTGGGTCCAGAGAGTAGCAAGGTAGTCCTTCTTAGGTTTTATCTTAAGTAAAGACATGATCTGAGGTTTGGGCGCCAGGGAAACCACTTTTATGCCCACTACTAGTCTTGGGGGATTTGGCAACTAACTAGCCAATGTGCTACCAGCTACCCTCAGGCCTGATAATGGCGTCCTGCACAGTACAGCATCTAGCTATCGCAGGGTGTACTATTCTGCCCAATCCCTAACTGGCAGAACCCTTTTCTCAGTGTGTGGAGCTCCCTAGCCCAACCCAGAGGTGTGGCTACCAGCGGGTTATACTCCCCTCAATGAAATGGTTTAGTAGCAGATTTTCTCTTTCTGCCTGAGATGCCAGCTAGTCTGCTAAAGCAAAGAGCAGCCCCTTTCATGTGTGACTACCATTTGCCCTTTAAAGGCAGTTTCCCCTTTGAAGCTCGCCTTTTAGGTTCACATCTGCTCTGGCTATCCTGCCAGGTGGAGGTCACACCTCTTCCCTCCTAAGGTCCATTGTTTCTCGTCTTGAGAGTCATTCCCACCTCTCCCCAGTAGGGTTGCAGGCTGTCTTGAGAATAGCAGCTGTGTGCAACTGACAATGGCTACTGGCCAACTTTGGGCAATAAAGTGGCAACTTTCTAAAGTTCCAATTTGTGAAATAATTACAATAAATTCCACTTGAGCAAAATGTCAAATTTAATGCAATGATTTGTTCAATATCTTGAGGTGTCAGTTTCATCAGTCCCATTTGGAAATTCAGACTGCTGTGCTGTTAGCATGTTACTTCATACTCACCAATTGGGCTACTATCCTTTCTCTACTGAAAACCATAATGCAAGGTTTTTACTCTCAAGATAGGAAAGCACATATCCTGCTTTCTGGATATACTGAATTTATGGCACCTTATAGGACCATATATATATATATATATATATATATATATATATATCAGGAACACTCCGCTTGCATCCCTTTGCCACCAGTTACAGTAACGGAGCACGGACCACGTTGTAGTGCAAATTGAAGTTTTAATCAACTCCTCCAACACCAGCCATCATGACGCGTTTCGACCCCTAGAGGCCTTGATCACATGACGCGCTCTCAGGTTGCAGGTAGGTTTAAATACAGTTTTTTTCTTCATTTTCTCTTAAAGTGACAATGTACTGAGTGTTTTTAACAGTTGACATAAAGAAAAGACCTAACCTTTTTACACAATTATTGTAAAATACAAGTAAACATCGGAAAATTCCTTTGTACAATTTAAGTAAATATAAATATATATCTATATATGTTAAAAATATATATATATATCACACATTATTGTTAAAACCTAATAGATGTCTAAAAACCACTGTTTTTAAAAAGCATAATAAATAAGCAATTTCAAAACCACTTGTGTAAATAATATCACATATCTTGTAGTGGATCCATCTGTTTCGGCCTGGGTTTAACAACATCTATATTTTAAACTGGTCCCCAAAAACAATTTTTACCGATGCATAGTTTGCTGTAATTTATGGTGTAAGCCTTCAATTCATTAATGGGGGCTGTTTGTGACGCCACCTAAAAATATTAGCTAGTCTGAAACCCTACACTTTTCAGGCGTGCTTGACGTTCAGGTATAAATACCTGAATTTCTGTCTTTACTCTGTTAATCAATCCAATTTTAAAATGCAGATGTTATGTTGCAGTACTAGTTTATGTCAACATAAATTATCTTAAAAAACTCCCAGTTACATGAAGTGCTTGTGCAAAAATGTTAAATATTACTAAAGTGCAATGTGCAAGTCAGCCAGTAGATAGTTATAGTTAGGACCTATTTTCCATAGGAAATCCGCAACATTCTATTTGAAATAACTTTGGTGCCGGTTGACGAATCTTCGCGCAATTTTCAAACTTGTTGGGGCGCTCCGGTCCGCTCCTATCCTGAAAGTCTCGGGGTGATTCGTCAAGCGGGGGCCGAGAAAAAAGGGGGTTCCCAAAACGCGTTTTCCCCATGCAATTTTCCATAGGAACCTTTAGTCACAGCTACAGCCCGAACTGCTGAACGGAATTACACCAAATTTGGCAAATAGGTAGCCCTTAGTTCAGTGTCGTGCCTTTTGCTTAAATGGTGTAAATCCGTTCAGTAGTTCCTGAGAAAATCAAAAGTAAAGTCACATATATATCTATGGTCGAGTAGGGTCCGCGTACCCTCCCGATCACGAGCTGCATGCTAATTGGCTGTCAAGTGGCTGTCAACACTCCCAATCAGGAAGTGTTGGCAGCCAGCAAAGAAACAAGTGCGCACAACGCACAAAGGGGGCAGGGTAGAAACACCCTGACTCCCTAGGTCTGCTCAGGGGGTCCCACAAGGACCCCCTGGGCAGAAAAAACATCTTTTTTTCAAAAAAATCGGTGGGATGCGCTTAGGGTGCGCGGATCCCGCCGAGAAAAAAAAAAGAAACAAGTGCGCAAAATGCACAAAGGGGGCAGGGTAGAAACACCCTGACCCCCTAGGTCTGCTCAGGGGGTCCCACAAAAACCCCCTGGGCAGAAAAAAGCATTTAAAAAAAAAAAATCGGCGGATCCCGTCCAAAAAAAAAAATCGAAGCGCGGTCTCCCGCGCTCCGATGCTATTTTGCCCCCGGGTGGCCCAAGTTCCGGGGGCATGCGGGGGTGGGTTTATATTTTATGTGGGGGCCTCTAAGGCCCCCAAGCCCGGGGACCGCCACCCCCGGGGCTTTAAAAAATAATGGTGCGGGAGGGCTCTCGGCCCTCCCGCAGCCCCGGGACCGCCAGCCCCGGGACTTCTTTTAAAAACAAAAAAATGACCTGTGTGGGGGGGATCGAGCCCCCCCACACGCCCCGAGGACCGCCACCTCCCGGGGCACTAAATATTTCAATATGGGGGTCCGTTACGGACCCCGAGCCCCGAGGACCACCACCTCCCTGGGGCTTTGCCAATGGAGGGAGGGGGCCTCGCGGCCCCTCCTGGAGCCCTTGATGGCCCGGGGGACCACCACCCCACAGGGCCAGCTCCTGCAGTGTCCCGGGTGCCTACCCCGGGACACTGTAGTTTGCTATGACAGGACGGAAGACTCGCGGCTCCCGTCCTGTCATAGCAAACTGCTTTGGTTTTTGGAAGAGAGAGCAGGAAACCTGCTCTCTCTTCCAAAAACCAAAGCAGATTGCTTTTCCACATGGGGAGCTGCATCTTAGCAGCTCCCCATGTGGAAAAACAATGCCGTCTCCCGAAGGATGCAGGGAGCCGGCGGGACCATGGGGGGATTGGGGACCCCCCCATGGTCCCCAACGGAGAGGGCCAGCCCCAGGGGATGGGGACCCTGGGGCTAGTAGTGGCCCAGGAGGGGGGCCACGCAGCCCCCCTCCTCAAAAATAAAAAAATATATAAAAAAAAAAAAAGGGCAAGGCCGGCCCCGGGGGATGGGGTCCCCGGGGCCTTAAATGGCCTGAGGAGGGGGGCCACGCAGCCCCCCTCCAAAGATTTTAATTTAAAAAAAAAAGAGGGCATGTCCCGGGGGATGGGGTCCCCGGGGCCAATAGAGGCCCAGGGAAGGGGGGCCACGCAGCCCCCCTCCCATACAAAAAAAAAGAAAGAAGAAAAAAAAAGACCGGCATCGTGCCGGAGGCCTTGCCCCCTCCCTGCAGCAGTCTGCAAACGCGCCTCCTGGCGCGTTTTAAGAAGGGGAAGTAATTCCCCTTGAATACTGGGGGTCCCTGGGGGCCAACTAGCCCACCAGGAATCTCCAGTTTGCGCCAGGGGGCTGCGTTGCAGAGAGGTGTACAGAGGCCATGCCCCTTTTTACACCTCTCTGCAACGCAGCTCTGTGGCGCTTTTTGGAGGTACATGGTGGGCTAGTTGGACTCCAGGGACCCTCAGGATTCAAGGGGACTTAATCCCCCAACTTAAAACGCGCCACGGGGCGCGTTTGCACAGTGGTGAAGGGAGGGGGCAGGGCTTCAGGTGACATGTGTGCAAACAGGCCCCGTGGCGCATTTTAAGATGGGGAATTAAATCCCCTTCAATCCTGAGGGTCCCTGGGGGCCAACTAGCCCACCAGGTACCTCCAGTAAGCGCCACGGAGCTGCGTTGCAGAGTGTTGTAAAAAGGGGCGTGGCCTCTGAACACCTCTCTGCAACGCAGCTCTCTGGCACATACTGGAGGTATCTGGTGGGCTAGTTGGCCCCTAGGGACCCTCGGGATTGAGGAGGAATTAATTCTCCAACTTAAAACGCGCCACAGGGCGTGTTTGCAGACATGTCACCTCCCCCTTCCTTCACCATTGTGCAAATATTCCTCTAAAATCAGCCGAACTACGAATTCCGATTTACTCACCTGTTATCAGGAGAGACCTCAGTGCTGCATCTTTGAGCCCAGTACTGATCCTGAAAAGTAATTTTAACCGTACTTACCAGTAACTTGAATTTCCTTCCATAGGCTAACATTAACTGGTTTCACTTGGAAACTCTTCTAAGTGTGGAGTTTTGGAACTTTATAATATTCCTCTAAAATCAGCCGAACTACGAATTCCGATTTACTCACCTGTTATCAGGAGAGAACCCAGTGCTGCATCTTTTAGCCCAGTACTGATCCTGAAAAGTAATTTTAACCGTACTTACCAGTAACTTGAATTTCCTTCAATAGGAATCCATTGTCTGGTTTTCAGCAGAAAAGTTTCAAAGTGTCGATTTTCACAAACTACAAATATTCCTTAAAAATCACCTGTATGACTTAAACGCATTCTTTCAACTGTTTACAGGAGATGCACCAGTGCTGGATCCAGGATCCACCACTGAGTAAGAAAAAGTAACGATAACACTACTTACCTGCTAAGTGAATTTCCTCCCATAGGATAACATTGGTGATTCTATGTGAAAAAGTTTCGGTCAACTTTTAAAATACAATAATATTCCTTAAAAATCACTACTGTAACCAAAACGCTTTTACTCAACTGTTTACAGGAGATGTCCCAGGACTGAATCTAGGATCCAGTCCTGTGGTTAGAAAAGTAATCCATAAAGTAACTAATTGCATTTAACTAGAAATTCACATTGAGCTCAATGTTGCATTGTGTTTGAAATTGTGTTGCCCATTGCAACAACTGTAACTACTGTACTTAAAAGTCTATTGCCTATTTGCAAAGTATTTAAACTAAAGTAATTCATTCTGAGAAACTATATTTTGTAATGTAATGTATAATGTAATTACAATGTAATTTAAAAAATAAAATATCTAAAAATAAATAGTTTAAAAAATGTAGTAAATCAGTATCAAAAAAATAAATATAACAATTAATACATTTAAAAATTGTCATTTACAAAACCTTTGAAATTCACTGAAAAAAACCATAGGTTTCAGACATGTTATAGTTAGGAATTAGCATTTAAAAAAACCTTTGAAATTCACTGAAAAAACCATAGGTTTCAGGCACGTTATAGTTAGAAATTAGCATTTAAAAATCCTTACAAATTCACTGAAAAAACCATAGGTTTTAGGGACGTTATAGTTAGTTGGACATTTCACTCATACAAAACCATAGAAATTCCCCCGATATAGTTAATTCAGCTAACTATAACTCGCGCCCCCGCAATGCACTGCTGATGACGTCACATATTAAATCATTCATGACATGGTCAGTGACATCACTGATGACATCACTGATGACATCTCAAATGACATCACTGATGACATCACTGATGACATCATCCACGTGAAAATCTGATGCACCTCATCACACCCTAATATAACCCTTGATACACCCACTCTAAAATACAGAGTATCATTTTCAAAACCATCAACACACCAATACCAGTTGGTACATATCCAATCACTAATTCCTAGCTCTACACACACATCCACTCATTCACCCATACAGTCACTGGACTATCTACAGCGTGAATTGGACCCAACTCACAGCCACATCTAAAGACCAACACGTGATACAGCTACTGATCATGCAACTCCGACACCCAACAAGGCCACAACACCCACCGCCACCACCACCAGGACCTCACCACCAGGAGCACCAGGACCTCCCACCCGGACCACCCCCCCTACTACCATCGAGGCAGCGCAAAACAGGACAATGGACAGTCCCAAAACGCCATGGCCCCTCAGCCGCACAATAGCTGAATGTTGGGACATGTGGTAACCAAGCATTCTACCTTCAATCCGATAATGATAAGAGATTCGATTGATAATTTTCATGACAATGTAATTAAGGGCTTAAAGGAACTAAATTACAAAATTCAACATTATGACCGTCAAAACAAAAACAAACAAGAAATGCAATTTCAGCTGTTGATGTCCAAATTGAAAAACAATTCTGATATCATAGTGAGGAATGCGGACAAAGGCGGCAACATAGTACTATGGAAAAAAGATGACTATGTAATGGAAGCAATGAGACAACTAAAAGACACAGCCTGCTATCGCCGCAGCGATTATTCCATCATGTGTAAAGGCACTGAAGAGTTCAACATCAAATTATTGGCATGGAAAAATGCAGGACTGTTGACAATTGATGAATTTAAATTTATCAAAAATGAGAAACCAGTAACTCCTATTCTCTATTTTATCCCTAAAATCCATAAAAATGCTTTAGTACCACCGGGGAGACCCATTATATCTGCTCGCAAAAGTTTATTAGAAAATGCTTCAAAATATATAGATTACTTTTTGCAGGAGCATGTTCAGAATTTGATTTCTTATATAAGAGATACAAGTGACTTTTTGGTAAAATTAATTGACTGTCCTTGGTCGACAGATTATCTTTTAATCACACTAGATGTAACCTCCTTATACACATCCATTAATCACAGAGATGGTATAAAGGCCCTAGAATATTATCTAGCCAGAAGAGGACGACAATGGGCACAACATAATCTCATGCTCATTAACATGGTGGAATTCTGTTTACAAAACAATTATTTTTTGTTTCAGAACAATCTATATCAACAGCTACGTGGGGTGGCTATGGGGGCCAGCTTCTCCCCAGTTATGCTTGCCTTCACATGGGCTGGTGGGAGGAGCTGGTCCTCCACAGAGAACACCATTCAATTATGCAGTCGCATATTAGGGCATGGTGGAGATACATAGATGACCTCTTTATAATCTGGAAGGGTACCAAAAGTGAGGCAGAGGATTTCATCAGTAAATTGAATACTAACAGTCTTAATTTACAGTTTACAGCTAACATCAGCTCCAACTCTGTCAACTTTTTAGATGTAGAGGTATTTGTGCATAATGAGAAATTAGAAACTAAGTTGCACAGAAAATCCACAGCCGGAAATGCTATACTACATGCCGGTAGTGCTCACCCAAAGCATCTCATCCGCAGTATTCCTTATGGAGAGATGCTGCGGCTCAGACGTATTTGCAGCTGTGATAGGGATCTATTCACAGCACAACAAAATAGCAAAATGAGATTTAGGGAAAGGGGATACTCAAACATCTGTATTGATAAAGCAATTGAAAAGAGTAGGTCCAAACCTAGAGAAAGCTTATTATGTAAATTACAGACACAAGAGACAAAAATATTAGATAACACTAAAAAGCAGGAACAGGACAAAACCTTCAGATTTATTCTGAAATTTAATAAACAAGAAAATCAGGTGAGGAAACTCATAATGAGAAATTGGCCGTTGGTATTAAGTGACCCTCTGATAGGTAATTTGGTTCCTACAAAACCAACCATTACTTATAGTAGGGCAAGATCCATGAAAGATATTCTAGTGCATAATGATCCCGGTGGACCGAGTACCAGCTCTTGGCTTTCTCAACGAAAAGGATTTTACAAATGTAGAACTTGTAAAGCGTGTCAGTTTGGCACCAATAAATTAACATATCAGACTCCCTTTAGCAGCCAGGAATATACCATTAAATTACCTCTGAACTGCAAATCTAACTATGTGGTCTATGTGCTGGAGTGCCCGTGCAAGTTACAATACATTGGCAGTACAATTCTGCAGGGACACAAAAGGGTGCTCCAGCACATAAGGGCAATTAAAAATCAGGACCACAGTTACCCGGTCGCCAGACATTTTAGTGAGGCTCACAGTGCAGATCCGAGTGGCCTCAAATATTATTTAATTGACGCTGTTCCCCCAAGAAAAGAGGAGGGGATCGGGAAAAACAGCTCAGGCTACTAGAGGCCCAATACATAGTCAATCTCGACACCAAACAACCTAGAGGCCTCAACGCCACTGAAGAGTTACACACCTGCCTGCAGTAAAGTACATCAAGGAGAGTAGGGGAGCTAAAACCTGAATTATGATCAAGTAATTTGTCCACCGACAGTCGTCATCGTTATTTTAATATAGGATAATAGATCTTCCTTGTTAAAATTGCCGCCGCTTAACATTTTTATTTTTTGTAATTTTCAATTTTATACACAGGGTTAGGTAGTTTTTTAACACATAATCTCTTTTATCACTGGTTTTATATCACTTTTGCACAGCACAAGCACTTTAAATCAGACAAGTCAGTACTTCACAAAAAAACCCAGTTTATAAGACGTTGTAATACATCAATAGTAGTTTGATATGAGGGTATGGCCAAAAAGCATTCAAGCCGAAATTGTCTTCGCCATTTTTATTAACTACTTACCCTGTTTTTTATGAACTATTAATTGTATTAATTGTATTAATTGTCTTATTTACAATGGTATGATCAAATTTAAAGTTATTAATTGCATATTTTATTTTGGGATTAACCATTACAACTGAGATTGCAATGATGACACTAACAGCATTCAGTCAGTAACTTGTTTGTACTTTTAATTAATGTGAAGTTTTTCTGACGCACTGATCACTTTAAATATTGCACAGCTGATAAACTGAATATAAAAAAAGCCACCTACCTGACAGAGCGTGTCATGTGATCAAGGCCCGAGGTGGGGCTGAAACGCGTCATGGCTGTAGAGGTGTTGGAGGAGCAATAAACATACAACTTTTGCTATCATTTTGGGTCCGTGCTCCGTTTCTTTGGGACGAGAGGTACGCCAGAGGGCGAACGGAGTTGCCAAGAATATATATATATATATATATATATATTCACTGAAAAAACCATAGGTTTCAGGGACATTATAGTTAGAAATTAGCATTTAAAAAACCTTAGAAATTCACTGAAAAAACCATAGGTTTCAGGGACGTTATAGTTAGTTGGACATTTCACTCATACAAAACCATAGAAATTCCCCCGATATAGTTAATTCAGCTAACTATAACTCGCGCCCCCGCAATGCACTGCTGATGACGTCACATATTAAATCATTCATGACATGGTCAGTGACATCACTGATGACATCACTGATGACATCTCAAATGACATCACTGATGACATCACTGATGACATCATCCACGTGAAGGGCTGTATGGGTGTGAGTGTGGGGTGTGTTGGTGAGTTATTGGATGTCTCAGTGGTACATGTGTGAGTAACTACATATGTGAAAGGCAGTATATGTGAGTGTTGGACTATATAAATGACTATATGTGAGAGTGAGTGATTGTGAGAGTGGCTGTATGGATGAGTGTGTGCTTGTGTCAGTGATTATATAAGAGAGTAAGTATGTGTTAGTATCTGTATGAATAAGTGAGGTGGTGTGTGTATAACTGTATAGGTGAGTAAATGGGAGTGTGATTGATTCTTTGCATGACTGACTAGGTGTGTGAGTAACTCTATGGGTGAGTGGCGTTGTGTGAGTATCTGTATAGGTGTATGAGTGCATATTTCAGTGGCTATATTGATGAGTGACTGCGTGTATGAGTGACTGTATGGGTGAGTGAATGTGTGTGTCGACCTATAAATCAGTGAGTGGGTATGTACTAACTGGTATTGGTGTGTCTATGGTTTCGAGAATGGTAGTCTGTATTTTAGAGGGGGTGTATCAAAGGTTATATTAGGGTGTGAGGAGGTGCATCAGATGATCATGTGGATGATGTCATCAGTGATGTCATCAGTGATGTCACTCACCATGTCATGAGTGATGTAATATGTGACGTCATCAGCAGTGCGTTGCGGGGGAGCCAGTTATAGTTAGCTCAACTAACTATAACGGCCGAATTTCTCTGGTTTTGTACGAGTGAAATGTCCAACTAACTATAACGTCCCTGAAACCTCTGGTTTTTTCAGTGAATTTCAAAGGTTTTTTTAAATGCTAATTCCTAACTATAACGTCCATGAAACCTCTGGTTTTTTTAGTGAATTTGTAAGGTTTTTTAAATGCTCATTTCTAAATATGCCTACATAGGTAGAACATGTGCAGAAAGATGAAGAAAGGCGGAGAAAGAAACGAGAAGTCCAGAAAGAGGAAGAAAGGTGCAGAGGGAACCAAGAGATGTGCAGAAAGAACCAACAGAGGTGCAGAAAGAGGCCTACTTTGACTGTACCTTACAACAGACTCATACAAAGTACCCTAATCACTAATCCTTCTTCGAAGATGTCTTAAACCTCACTTTTCTCTGAAGGTTCACTATTAATTGACTGCTCAGAATGTTAGGCCTACCAAATATAAAACAGCAATCCTAAGCATATCACTGTTGTAAGTCTGACCAAGTTGTGAAGGTATGCATGCGTGTCTATGCTTTTACCTAGTGACATGTTAAATTAAAATAAACATGCAAACACTTGAATACCTGTGTTTCAAACAGCATACTCTGTAAATTTATGTAAAAGAAGGTGTATGCATTTCTTTCTGCTCACAATACAGGGCACATGGGTATTCAATAGTTTATTTGAGGGGCTCTATAACACATATATACATAAGACATGTCTGCCTGTGCAACCGAATGACAGAGTAGTACTGAGAAGATTTGACCACCTATAGGAGAAGTTACCCGCTTTTTAAGCTACCATCTTCAGATGCATAACACATGTAAGAATACATATACAAGTAGACATATACCTCAGTCACGAGAGCACGCAGAACTTTAAACTTGACAGCTTGCACTTCACATTTGAGTACAGAAGGAGGCAAGAGAAGTACAGAAACAGGTAAAAGAGGTGCAGAAAGTAGCAAGAGCAGTGCAGAAAGAACCAACAGAGGTGCAGAAGGAGGCAAGAGGGGTACAGAAAGAGGCAAGAGGGGTGCCGGAATTTGCAAGAGAGGTGCAGAAAGAAGCAACAGAGGTGCAGAAGGAGACAAGAGAACTGCAGAAAGAGGTATGTGAGTTGCAGAAACAGGCAAAAGGTACAGAAACAGGGAACAGGTGAACAGACAGAGCAAGAGAGGTACAGAAAGAGGGAAGAGGGGTGCAGAAAGAGGCAAGAGGGATCCAGAAATTTGGAACAGAGGTGCAGAAAGAAGCAAGAGCAGTGCAGAAAGAAAGAACCAACAGAGGTGCAAAAAGAGGCAAGAGGGGTACAGAAAGAGGCAGGAGGGGTGCAGAATGAAGGGAGAAAAGTGCAGAAAGAAGCAACAGAGGTGCTGAAAGAGGCACGAAGGGTGCAGAAAGAGGCAAGAGAAGTGCAGAAAGAAGCAACATAGGTACATAAAGAGGCAAGAGTGGTGCAGAAAGAGGGAAGAGAGGTTTAGAAAGAGGCAAGAGACTTGCACAAAGAGGGAAGAGGGGTGCAGAAAAAGGCAAGGGGTGCAGAAAGAAGCAAGTGAGGTGCAGAAAGAGGTAGGAGAGGTACAGAAAGAGGCAAGAGAGGTGCAAAAACAGGCAGGAGAAGTGCAGAAAG
Organism: Calotriton arnoldi; assembly: GCA_963921515.1. Classification (NCBI taxonomy): domain Eukaryota; kingdom Metazoa; phylum Chordata; class Amphibia; order Caudata; family Salamandridae; genus Calotriton; species Calotriton arnoldi. Next base: position 1,355,858 of record CAWUFW010003683.1, read on the forward strand.
AGGCAAGAGAATTGCTGAAAGAAGCAATAGAGGTGTAGAAAGAAGCAAGAGAAGTGCAGAAAGAGGCAAGTGAGGTGCAGAAAGAGGCAAGAGAGGTACAGAAAGAGGGAAGATGAGTGCAGAAAGAGACAACAGGGGTGCAGAAAGAAGCAAGACAGGTGCAGAAAGAAGCATGAGAAGTGCAGAATGAAGCAACGGGGGTGCAGAAAGAGGCAAAAGAAGTACAGAAAGAAGCAACAGAGATGCAGAAAGAGGCAAGAGAACTGCAGAAAGAGGCAAGAGACTTGCAGAAACAGGCAAAAGAGGTATAGAAAGAGGGAAAAGGGGTGCAGATAGAGACAAGAGAGGTGCAGAAAGAGGTAAGAGGGGTGCAGAAAGAGGCAAGACGGGTGCAGAAAGAGGCAAGAGAGGTGCAGAAAGAAGCAAGAACAGTGCAAAAGAACCAACAGATGTGCAGAAAGAGGCAAGTGAGGTGCAGAAGGGGGCAAGAGAACTGCAGGAAGAGGCAAGAGAGTTGCAGAAATAGGCAAAAGGGGTGCAGAAAGAGGGAACAGGTGGGCAGACTGAGGCAAGAGAGGTGCAGAAAGAGGGAAGAGGGGTGCAGAAAGAGGCAAGAGGGATGCAGAAATTTGGGACAGAGGTGCAGAAAGAAGCGAGAGCAGTGCAGAAAGAGGCAAGAGGGGTACAGAAAGAGGCAAGTGAAGTGCAGAACGAAGTAAAAGAGGTGCAGAAAGAGGCAAGAGAACTGCAGAAAAAGGCAAGAGAGGTGCAGAATGAGGCAGGAGAGGTGCACAAAGAGGCAAGAGGGGTACAGAAAGAGGCAAGAGGGATGCAGAAAGAAGCAAGAGAAGTGCAGAAAGAAGCAACAGAGGTGCAGAAAGAGGCAAGAGGGGTGCAGAAAGAGGCAAGAGAAGTGCAGAAAGAAGCAACAGAGGTGCAGAAAGAGTCAAGACAAGTGCAGAAGCAGGCAAGAAAGGTGCAGAAAGAGGGAACAGGGTGCAGGGGTGCAGAAAGAGGCAGGAGGGATACAGAAATTTGCAAGAGAGGTGCAGAAAGAAGCAAGAGCAGTGCAGAAAGAAGCAAAAGAAGTGCAGAAAGAAGCAAGAGAGGTGGACAAAAAGGGAAGAGGGTGCTGAAATAGGCAAGAGGGATGCAGAAATATGCAAAAGAGGTGCAGTGCAGAAAGAACCAACAGAGGTGCAAAAAGAGGCTTATGACATATTGATCCAAGCAGTACCATTTGCTTCTCTAGAATCTTAGGGTCCACCACTGGTATGCTTGCTGCAGGGAGTGGAGAGGTACGCTGTGTGGGCACATATGCGCTGTGAAATGCCGGTCTGTCTTCAGGTCCCTCTGACCCATGACGTGAGCCTTGTAAACCATTGCAGAAGCCTGTCCTGTGGTACTGTCACTTGCTAAGTATCTACATGCATTGTACCAAAGAGCTCGGGGACAAGATGGCATGACTTCACAAATGTTTAGAGTTAGGTACAAAACAAGCAGGAGAATTAGAAAAATATATATATATATAATGAGAATAAAACAGGAACATATAGAAAAGGCAAGGGGGCATGAGGAGGCTGACAGTTGGAGTGTTCAAAAAAAGGCAAGTAAAGTAGAAAACAGAGAAGATGCACACATAGAAAATGGTAAAAGATGGGCAGAGAGGCAGGAGGGAAAAGAGACAGAGTGGTCAACTGTCACAAAAGGCAGGCAGAAAAGATTAAGATAGATAGAAAATGAGAAAATACAGACAGAAACAAAGGTAACAAGGGAAACACGCAGATAAAAAAATTAAAATCACAACAAAGAGACAGTTACAGTGAGCTATGGCTAAAGCAGAGGCAGGCAGATAGAAAAAAAGGCAAAAGGATGAACGAATATTCAGACGGACAGGTGCAATGCAGCAAAGAGACACAGGAAGGCAGAGAAAAGCTAGCTATGGAAAAAGTAAAAGCAAACAGAGAATAACAACAAGGCAGGCAGACAGTTAAAGAAGGGATACACACAAGTAAACCAAGAGGGGAAAATGAAGAAAGGCAGGATAAGGGACAGATACAATAATATAAAAAAAACAGGCAGTTAAAAAAAGCCAACAAATTTAACCAGGCAGACAGACAAATAAAAAAATGACAAAAGACAGACTGAAAAATAAAACAACCATTAAGCAGTAGGACAGAGAATGGGCAAACGGCACACAGACACAAAAGGGTAAAAAAGAAATTTGGCAAAAGACAAATGGAATGACAAGCGGATGGGAACTCAGACAGAAAATGGCAACTACACATTTGAGCAGCCATGCACAGCTTGAACATAGGAGAGTCGGGCACACAGAGAGAAAACAAGAAAAGCAGATAGAAAATGTCGAAAAGACAAGCGCTACTGATGTGCAGCGGATGATAAAAAGGGGAAAGATAGGTCGGTTGAAAGACTTAAAAAGCAGAAGACAGGCTTCTAGATAGAGGGGAGGGCAAATAGAAAAATACATAGATTGAAAACGTTTGCAGCTAGTGGATGGCAGAAGGACAGATACTAGCATAAAAGGGAAATGGAGTGAAACCAGACTGAGATGATAACAGAAAGACCGGTGGGAAGCGAATAACAAAAAACACTCTTAGAAATAAAGAAAAGACAGGCGGAAAGACAAACAACTGAAAGCTAGAAGAAACACAAGTACATTTTGCAAAAAATGAACGAGTTGTGTGTAAAACACCAAATGCACACCCTACTCCCAATCTGGAGGCAGAAATTTAAAATACAAAGCGTTATCGAAAATAATTAAAAGCCCCTGTTGAAAATAATGTTCTACGGCAAAAAGTGTGGGTGTTTTTTTTGCCTTCTGCTTCTTTGATGCAGGCATGGTGTGCCTTCTGTTCTCCTACACATGCTGACCGCGGGATATTTTTTTGCTTCAGCCACGAAAAGAATGCAGCAGTTCTTAATGTGCGTAATATCTATATAGTTACACATATATGTAGGCCATGTTTTCTTCGAAATGATTAACAATCTTAGCATACGAAGGGTTCTATGGAACAGTATGGTATACTAGTAGATGTAATGTACCTCCGAGCAGCTGCTAGTGTGCGGCGTGAGGCGATGCGCCGATAATGCAGGTGTATTGCCATGTGACACGTATCACACGGTGCGTGCCAACGAAGGGGGCAGCTAGTGGAAAATCAGTGAGTTTCGGTGCGGTCGAAACTACCGCGAGTTTGGGGGAAAATAAAGTTTAAAAAAGTAAACACTTTAAATGAAGAACAACATCCACAGAATAGTGAAAGCAGTATCCACAGAGTAGTACAAGGGGTCGGAAATACAGGGGGAAATAAAAATTGGATAGCCGGTCCGTAAGTTAAAGAGGGAGTTTGTGCCTAGCATGTCAATAAATTATTGCACAAAACATGGAGTAGAGTCGACTTCACCGTCGCATATAACATTTAGCTAAACCATGGGCTGTCTTCATTTAATATTTACATTTTTAATGTATTGAGCCATAAAAGTGGCAGTCTATATATAATAAATGCCCTTTAAGGCTTAGTGTGCGACATAAATTATTTAAAAAAAAAAAAATAATAGAAGAAAAGAGGAGGCAACCCGGGCTAGTTCCCAAGTTTCAGATGAAGTATATATATATATATATATATATATATATATATATATATATATATATATATAACTCACGCCCCTGCAATGCACTGCTGATGACGTCACATATTACATCACTCATGACATGGTCAGTGACATCACTGATGACATCACTGATGACATCACTGATGACATCTCAAATGACATCACTGATGACATCACTGATGGCATCATCCACTTAATCTGATGCACCTACTCACACTCTAATATAACCTTTCATACACCCACTCTAAAATACAGACTACCATTCTCGAAACCATAGACACACCAATACCAGTTAGTACATACCCACTCACTGATTCATAGGTCTACACACACATCCACTCACTCACCCATACAGTCACTCATACATGCAGTCACTCATCAATACAGCCACTATTATATGCACTCATACACCCATACAGCCACTCACACATCACCACTCACCCATAGAGTTACTCACACACCTAGTCAGTCACCCAAAGAGTCAATCACAATGCCATTTACTCAACTATACAGTTCTACTCACACCACACTTATTCACAGATACTAACACATACTTACTCTCTTATACAATCACTGACACAAGCACACACTCATCCATACATCCACTCTCACAATCACTAACTTTCACATACAGTCACTTATATACTCCAACACTCACATATACTGCCATTCACATATGCAGCTACTCACACATATACCACTGAGACATCCATTCACTCACCAACACAGCCATATGCACACTCACTCACCCATACAGCCCCTCGCAGACGCACTCATGAACCCATACACCCAGTGAATCACCCACTCACACATCCATGCAGGTAGTCACACAACACACAGACACTCAGGCACCCATACAGGTACTCAGACAACCAATCAATAACCCATATAGACACTCATGTACCTATTCACCAACCCATGCAGCCACTTACACACCAACTGACGGACTGATACAGACATTCACACAGATTAGTCACTCACCCATACATTCACCCAGACACGTATAATCACTCACTTATACAGTCAGTCACACATTGACTGAATCATCATATATATATATATGTATCACATTCTTAAACTTTTTAGAAACACTCACAGTCACTTGATGATGTCATCAGTGATATCATCAGTGATGTCATTTGAGATGTCATCAGTGATGTCATCAGTGATGTCACTGACCATGTCATGAGTGATGTAATATGTGATGTCATCAGCAGTGCATTGCGGGGCGTGAGTTATAGTTAGCTCAGCTAACTATAATGGCTGAATTTCTCTGGTTTTGTATGAGTGACATGTCAGACTACCTATAACGTCCCTGAAACCTGTGGTTTTTTCAGTGAATATCTAAGGTTTTTGAAATGCTAATTTCAAACTATAACGTCCCTGAAACCTGTGGTTTTTTCAGTGAATTTTATATATATGTATTCAATCTCCTCTCACTCTTACAAGGAAGGAATCAGCACTCAGGTTGTAGTTTGGAAGTATTTAATCTGCAAAGGACACGATCCACGCGTTTCGGCTCGTCCGAACCTTGATAACGATACAAGACGTCATTGTAGCTTCCTTATTTAAATGTACAAATGCCTCCAGTTGCCAACATTAACAAAGGACTATATATTACTTTAATTCAAAAAGCTGGCGGCCATATTGGCCTGGTCACCATGTGAAAATTCAGGAATTGATACAATAAAGAAAAGAAAAGAAGTGTTAATATGCACACAATGTCATTTCAGCATATCTTGCCCCGTGACCGCCGTACCTGTATGTTCGTCAACGTGACTTGTTCATAATAAACATACTTAGGATTGCAAACATCAATATAAACAATGGACTACACATTACTTTAAAGTTAAAGGCTATCGGCCATATTGATCTGGGCACGTTGTGTATTATAATGGTTCTTACACAAAAGAAAAGAAAAAAAGGGGTGTTAATATACACACACTATCCCTAAATAAAGTTCTAGCGATTATAGTTCCATTCCATTCACAGCTCATTTGAGATGTCATGAGTGATGTCATGAGTGATGTCACTGACCATGTCATGAATGATGTAATGTCTGAGGTCATAAGCAGTGCATTGCGGGGCGTAAGTTATAGTTAGCTCAGGTAACTATAACTGCTGAATTTCACTGGTTTTGTACGAGTGAAATCTGAGTCTAACTATAACGTCCCTGTAATCTTTGTTTTTATTTCAGCGAATTTCTAGTTTTTTTTAATGTTAAGTAAGATGCCTATCACAATGGATGGTGCGGGGTTGGAAGCAGGGCCTGGCCTGGCATTGTGCTGCCCCACCCAAGCTTGCTGCTCCTGCCTCCCCTCCTCCTTGCCATCCATTGTCCAAGTCCATGCCCCTGCTCCCTCATTACAGCCCTGTGTGGCCGTTCAATCAATCAATCAATGGGTTTATAAAGAGCGCTACTCACCCGTGAGAGTCTCATGGTGCTGGGGGTGGGGGGGCAGCTCCGGATTAGTTGAAAAGCCAGTCTTGTGGCTCCTCCTGAAGGTGTGCAGAGAGGGGGGGAGCGTCGGATGTTGACTGGGAGCTCGTTCCAGGTCTTTGCTGCGATGTAGGAGAAGGCTCTTCCACCTGCTCTGGTTCTGCAGATGCGTGGGGTCTCTGCCAGGGCAAGGTCGGTGGAGCAGAGGTTCATTTGGGTATGTGGAAGGAGACTCTTTCGTTGAGGTATATGGGTCCGATGTTGTGGAGGGATTTGTAGGCGTGGGTGAGTAGCTTGAAGGTTACTCTCTTCTCGATGGGGAGCCAGTGGAGGTCTCATAGGTGCGGGGTCATGTGTTCGTGTCGTGGGGTTCCGAGGATGAGTCTGGCTGTGGTGTTCTGGATGGTTTGGAGCTCGTGTAGCAGGGTTTTGTTAATTCCGGCGTAGAGGGTGTTGCCTTAGTCCAGTCTGCTAGTTACGAGTGCATGGGTGACGGTCTTTCTGCATTAGTGGGGGATCCACTTGAAGGTCTTGCAGAGGGTGCGGAGGGAGTTGAAGCAGGTCGAGGCGACGGAATTGATCAGGCGGGTCATGGTGAGGGAGTAGTCTAGAATGAAGCCAAGGTTCCGGGTGTGGTCCGTCGGGGTGGGGAGGTTTCCGACGGCAGGGGGCCACCAGGAGCTGTCCCATGCTGTGGGGGAGGGTCGAAGGATAAGGACCTTGGTCTTCTCCGAGTTCAGTTTTAGGCAGCTGTTGCTCATCCAGGCTGCAACATCTTTCATTCCTTCTTGGAAGCTGAGTCTGGTGTCTTCGGGGTTCTTCGTGAGAGAGAGGATGAGCTGGGTGTCGTCGGCGTAAGATACTATGCTGAGCCCATGCTGTCTGACGATGGCGGCGAGGGGGGCCATGTAGATGTTGAAAAGCGTGGGGCTGAGCGAGGATCCTTGGGGTACTCCACAGTTGATCTCTGTAGGTTCGGAGAGGAAGGGAGGGAGTCTGATCCTTTGGGTTCTGCCAGAGAGAAAGGAGCGGATCCAGTCGAGGGCGGTTCCTCGTATACTGGCGTCGTGGAGTCTGGCTGCGAGGCTGCGGTGTGAGACGGTGTCGAAGGCCGTGGAGAGGTCTAGTAGGATGAGGGCCGCAGTGTGGCCCTGGTCGAGGAGCATGCGGATGTCATCAGTGGCGGCGAGGAGGGCGGTCTCGGTGCTGTGGTTGCTGCGAAATCCAAACTGGGAGGAGTCGAGGATGGCGTTCTCTTCGATGAAGGTGGTCAGCTGGGTGTTGATGAATCTCTCGGTGACTCGTTGTTCTGCCACTGGCCTTCCCGCCTTCTCTGAACAGTTAGCTTGCTGCCCCATCCACCTCCTCCCTATCCTCTGTTGTCTGAATCCATGCACTAGCCTCCTCCCTCCTGCCATGCATGGTCTGATGTGCTGCCACTGCCCTCCATTTAGCATGATGTCCCAGTCCACTCCTCCTGCCCTCCATTGCCCAATTCTATGCCCCATCATTGACCTCCTGCTTAGCCTCTGTGCTTAGCTTGCTGCCCCTACTCTCCTTCCCCCTGCCCTCCGATGTCTGTGTGCATGCCCCTGCTCCATCCTTTTTGCCCACCTTGTTCCATGGACCTGCCCCTCCTATCTACTCTGAGTGTTCTGTTGAGCTGCCACTCCCCTCCCACCTGCCTAGCATTGTCAGATGACTGTAACCTGTCCCTGCCACCTCCACCCTGCCTGTCCACGTTCCATGCCCCATCCCCTTCCTCCTGTCCTCCATGGTCCATTTTACTGCCACACCCTTCTGCCCTCCCTGGTCTGTTGTGCTGCAACTGCTCCTCCTGCCTGCCCCACGTGGTCTGTTGTGAGGCCCCTTCCCCTGAACTCTCTTGTCTGTGCCCAGCTCCTACCCCTCCCTTCTATCCTCCATGGTCCTTTGTGCATGCCCCTGCCCCCTCCTTCTTGCCCATCATGGCCATTGTGCTGCCACTAACCCTCCCGCTTGCCATGCATGGTCTTCTGTGCTGCCACGGCCCCTCCCACCTTCCCTGTGTGGTCAGCTAGCTGCCCCTGACCCCCTCCCACCTTCCCTCCATGGTCTGTGTGTATGCCATTATAGTCTCACTGTTGCTCTCCATGGTGTGTCTTGCTTCTAGTGCCCATCCTGCCTGACCTCCATGGTCAGCTTGCTGCTCCTGCCCTGCCCCCTTGCCCCCTGCCCTCTGTTTTCCATGTGCAGACCCCTATTTCTCCCTCCTGGCTTGTCTGTTCCATTGTAATGCCCCTGATCCCTCCCTCCTGCCCTTTATGGTCCGTTATGCTGCAGCTTTCTCTCCTGTCTGTCCATTATGGTCAGCTAGCTGCCATTGCCTCTTTCCCCTCTGTTCTCTGTTGTCCATGTGCATGGTCCTGTCCCCTCCCTATTGCTTTCCATGGATTGTTGTGCTGCACTCTCCGTCCCGCATGCCCTGTGTGGTGTATTGTGCTGCTGCAAACCCTGATGCCTGCCCTGTAAGGTCAGTTTGGTACACCTGTCCATGTCCCTCCTGTCCTCTGTTATCAGAGTCATTGCCCCTACCCCAATTCCTCCTGCCTTCCATGATCCAATGTACCATACTTGCTAACATTTTGAACTTGGTAAGAGGGAGATTTTGAAAAAAAAAACTGGGGTATTGATTTTCCCCATTGACTTACATTGAAAAAGAGGAGATTGTAGACAGGGGACAGATCAAATAAAGCCCATTTGGGCTTAAAAACATTGGGCGTTTCCTGGCTGAATCGGGTCTGTTGGCATGTATGGTTGTACTACCACTGCCTCTTCCTTCTGCCCACAATGGTCTATTATATTGCCACAGCCTCTCTTGCCTGTCCTGCATTGTTGGTTTGTTGCCCCTGCCCCACTTTCCACTGCCCTTCGTAGTCTGTTGTGCTGCCACTGCCCTTCCTGCCTGCCCAGTGTGGTCAAATTGTTGCCTCTGCACCCTCCTATCTGCCTTCAATTTTCTGAGTCCGTGCCCCTGGCCTCTGCCTCTCAACAGTATCCTAATGAACAACTAGATTGCTAACATTCTATATTTATTACAAAAGTGTGGCACGCCTGACGTCATCTTGATGTAATCAAAACTGTAATACCTAGAGCATTTCCTTTAGAAATTACAGAAATGAGAGGGTCTTATTTGCATCAAAATTATGGTTAGTGCTCTAAAAAACTAAAATGAGGACATATTTTCTGAGTTTTCAAATAGCGACAAAGCACTTTTAAGTTATTTGTTATCTTTATGTTTTTTTATCCAGTTGACCACTTGATTAAATGTTGCACTTAGGGGAGATGATGTGGTGTTACTTCCAGAGCTGCAGACTTTGCAACTGGGGAACCAGGTTGGAGTTTCTGCTTCAGCTTGACATTCTGTGATTCTGGTCAAATCACTTAATCTCCCCATGTCTACAACCAAAATGAATTTGTCCTTGTGTGATGTAACCAATGCTCATGTAAAGCACTCAAATACCTGACCAGTCTGCACTATATAAAACTGCAAAAAAACAAAAAATAAAAAGTGTTTTGCACACTTGTGTCATTGGGCTATATGTGGGCTACATCTGGGTGTTATTTGTGCTACATTTGGGCTCTTTTGTCTCTGGTGGCCATCTTGGGAGATTTATTTGTTATGAAGTTTCCTAATTTCCACATTTACTGCAGTCTCCTCAGTAGGAAATGCTTTCAGTTTTTTACTTTGATTCCATCAAGAAGGCATTCAGATGTGTCACACATTTGCCATAAATTCAGAATGTTAGCACTCTAGTTGCTCATTAGATCACTGTAGTAAAGCTACTGCTCACCAGGAAAGTCTGCTGCTGGTATTGAAAGTGCATGTTTCAGTCTGCAATGTCAGAATTTTTTAATGAAAAAAAAGAAGATTTGAGAAGTCACTCAAAATGTGCCCTAATTTTTCTTTCTTCAGCACTAATCATAATTTCTATGGCAAAATGAACCCCCTCATTTTGTTCCTTTTTAAATTAAATGTTTTAAGTGCTACCAGTTTATTACAATCAAAATGGCTTCAGGTGTGCCATACTTTTGTCATAAGTAAGACTGTTAGCGGTCTAGTTGTTCTTTAGAACACTCTGGGACATTCTGTTATTGGGCTATACGTGGGCTACATCTGGGTGATATTTATGCTACATTTGGGCTCTTTTGTCTCTGGTAGCCATCTTGGGAGACTTATCTGTTATGAAGTTTCCTAATTTCCTCATTTACTGTAGTCTCCTCAATAGGAAATACTTTCAGTTTTTTACTTTGATTCCATCAAGAAGACATTCAAATGTGTCACACATTTGCCATAAATTCAGAATGTTAGCACTCTAGTTGCTCATTAGATCACTGTAGTAAAGCTACTGCTCACCAGGGAAGTCTGCTGCTGGTATTGAAAGTGCATGTTTCAGTCTGCATGTCAGAATTTTTTAATGAAATAGAAGAGGATTTGAGAAGTTACTCAAAATGTGCCCTAATTTTTCTTTCTGCAGCACTAATCATAATTTCTATGGCAAAATGAACCCCCTCATTTTGTTCCTTTTTAAATTAAATGTTTTAAGTGTTACCACTTTATTCCAATCAAGATGGCTTCAGGTGTGCCATACTTTTGTCATAAGTAATTCTGTTAGCGCTCTAGTTGTTCTTTAGAACACTCTGGGATATTCTGTCATTGGGTTATACGTGGGCTGCATCTGGGTGATATTTGTGCTACATTTGGGCTCTTTTGTCTCTGGTGGCCATCTTGGGAGACTTATTTGTTATGAAGTTTCCTAATTTCCTCATTTACTACAGTCTCCTCAGTAGGAAATACTTTCAGTTTTTTACTTTGATTCCATCAAGAAGGCATTCAGATGTGTCACACATTTGCCATAAATTCAGAATGTTAGCACTCTAGTTGCTCATTAGATCACTGTAGTAAAGCTACTGCTCACCACGGAAGTCTGCTGCTGGTATTGAAAGTGCATGTTTCAGTCTGCATGTCAGAATTTTTTAATGAAATAGAAGAGGATTTGAGACGTCACTCAAAATGTGCCCTAATTTTTCTTTCGGCAGTACTAATCATAATTACAGCCACCTCCCCGGGGCATCTGTAATTATGTGCGGGGGGCCTCATGGGCCCCAGGGACTGCCACCTCTTCGGGGCTTAAATATTAATAAAGAAAGTGTGGGGGGGCTCCTGCCCCTCCCCACACTGCTCCGGGGACCACCACCTACCTGGGGCATCTGTAAATATGTGTGGGGGGCCTTGAAGGCCCCCCAAGCCCCTGGGAACACCACCCTCCCTGGGGCTTAAATATAAATTTAGAAAGTGGGGGGGCTCCTGCCCCTCCCCACACTGCCCCGGGGACCACCACCTCCCCGGGGCAAACGTTAATTACGGGTGGGGGTCCGTTGCGGAACCCCGGCCCCGGGACCACCACCTCCCTGGGACTTTTCACACAAAGGGAGGGGGCCGCGCGGCCCCCTCATGGAGCCCTCTTTGGGCCCTGGGGACCGCCACCCCCCAGGGCCGGCTCCAGCAATGTCCTGGGGTGCCCACCCTCGGGACATTGCAGTTTGCTATGGCAGGGTGGAGCACGGCTCCCGCCCTGCCATAGCAAACATTGCTTTGCTTCGTGGGAGCGAGAGCAGGAAACCTGCTCTCGCTTCCAAGAAGCAAAGCAGAATTGCTTTTGGACAAGGGGAGCTGCATGTCAGCAGCTCCCCTTGTCCAAAAGCAATGCTGACTCCCGCAGGAGGCGGGTACCCAGCAGGGACCGTGGGGGCATTGGGGCTCCCCCCATGGTCCCCAGTGCTGAGGCCAGGTCCCGGGGTATTGGGTCCCCGGAGTCAGAAGAGGCCAAGGGAAGGGGGCCATGCGGCCCCCCTCCCAAAAAAAAGAAATTACAAAAAAATAAAAACGAGGCAATGCCCAGTGGGATGGGGTCCCTAGGGTCAATAATGGACTCAGGAGGAGGGCCGCGCGGGCCCCCTCCTTAAAAATAAGATTTAAAAAAATTAAATATGTGGCCATGCCCAGGGGATGAGGTCTCCGGAGCCGAAAGTGGCCTCAGGAGGGGGGCCGCGTGGCCCCCTTCCCGTTTTTTTAAAATGAATAATGGCAGGCCCTGGGGGATGGGGTCCCCAGGGCCCAGAAAATATTGAGAGAAGGGGGGCCACACAGCCCCCTTCCAACCCCCCAAAAAAGGAGAAAAAAACAGCATCTCGCCTGAGGCCCGCCCCCTCCCTGCAGCACACTGCAAACGCGCCTCCTGGCAAGTTGTGGGTTGGGGGATTAAGTCCTCTAGATCCTTAAGGGTCCTTAGGGGCCAACTAGCCCACCAGGTATCTCCAGTAAGCCCCACACAGTGGGATTGCTGAGAGGTGGTCCGAGGCTACACCCCTTTTTACAGCACTCTGCAAACACACTGTTTGGCGCACTGCTGGTGGGGCGATGAGGTCCTCTTGTGTCCTGAGGACCTCAGGACACAAGTGGACTTCGTCCCCCGAGCAGCAGTGCGCCAGGAGGCACGTTTGCAGAGTGGTGGAAAAAGGTGGCGTGGCCTCGGACCACATTCAGCAATCCAGATGTGCGGGGCTTACTGGATGTACCTGGTGGGCTAGTTGGACCCCAAGGACCCTCAGGGGGCAAGGGGACTTCATCCCCCAACCAACAGCACGCCAGAAGGCGTGTTTGCAGAGTGGTGGAGAAAGGGGGCGTGGCCTATGTCCACCTGTCAGCAATCCCACTATCTGGGGTATACTGGAGGTATCAGGTAGGCTAGTTGGCCCCTAAGGACCCCCAGCAGCGAAGTGGACTTTAATCCCCACACAAGAGCACGCCAGGGAGCGCATTTGCAGAGTGGTGGGGAAAGGGGGCGTGGCCTGCTATGAGAACTTAGCAATCCTGCTGTGTGGAACTTAATGGAGGTAATAGGAGAGGTAGTTGACCCCCAAGGATGTCCTTGAGGGCCAACTACCCCTCCTGCTACCTCCACTAAGTCCTACACAGTGGGATTGCTAAGAGGTCTTCGGAGGCCACGCTCACCTTTCTCCACATCTCTGCAAACGCGACTACTAGTTAAAGAAGCATTTGCAATGTAATACGTTTCACATTTGCGAGAGTTAGAGCTATTGCTGTTGTAAATGTAAAAGTGTTTTACTAATGTTTCTTGGAGTGGAGTGGATGTAGGTTGTGTGTAGTGGAATTATGTTTTATGATGTGCAGTGAAATTATGTGGATAGACTTTGACTTGCATAGAAAGTATGTGGTATTTAGTGTATAGAAATTATGTAGAGTGGGATTATGTGTTATGGAAAGTAATTATGTGGTATGGTAGTCTGTGTTGTGGAGTGGTAACCTCAGGTTTAGTCTTCCTCATTTCTATAGAAGCTAAACTATAAACTCAATAAGACAAAAAAGAAGGAACCACTGAGGAGCACTTCTGGACCTAGTCAGAGGTATGAGCAGGGCCACTGGAATTATGCAACTGTTTGGCTGCACCGACTTTCGCACAATTATACATTTTCCGCATTTGCCACATAATCCATCATCTGCTGCGTAATCTGCAGATTTGTACAAAAAAAACCTTGTTTCTAGCTCAAACTGCTCAAACGCTACCAAAAATGCAGCAACAAGTGTTACAGTGTGGTGGAAAGCCCTTTGCAAACCTAGAATGGTCACATGTTGCCTATTGCTAAATGTGGGTGTTAAATTGGTGCTAATGGTGTGCAAATCACTCTTGCTTCTTTCTGCACCTCTCTTGCCACTTTCTGCATTTCTGTTGCTTCTTTCTGCAACTTTCGTTTTTTTCTGTACTTCTTTTGCCTCTTTTTACTCATCTCTTCCACTTTCTGCACCTCTTTTGCCTCTTTTTGCACCTCTCTTGCCTCTTTATGCACCTCTGTTGCCTCTTTCTGCACCTCACTTGCTTCTTCCTGTACCCCTCTTGCCTCTTTCTGCACCCCTGTTCCCTCTTTCTGCACCACTCCTGCCTGTTTCTGCACATCTCTTGCCTCTTTCTACACTTCTCTTGCCTCTTTCTGCACCTCTGTTGTTTCTTTCCGCACTTCTCTTGCCTCTTTCTGCACCCCTCTTGCCTCTTTCTGCACCTCTGTTGCTTCTTTCTGCACTTCTGTTGCTTCTTTCTGCACCTCTGTTGCTTCTTTATACACCCCTCTTGCCTCTTTCTGCAACCCTCTTCCCTCTTTCTGCACCTCTCTTGCCTCAGTCTGCCCACCTGTTTCCTCTTTCTGCACCCCTTTTGTCTGTTCCTGCAACTCTCTTGCCTCCTTCTGCACCTCACTTGCCTCTTTCTGCAACTCTCTTGCATCTTCCTGCAGTAATCTTGCCTCCTTCTGCACCTCTCTTGCCTCTTTCAACACTTCTCTTGCCTGTTTCTGCACCTCTCTTGCCTCTTTCTGCACCTCTCTTGCCTCTTTCTGCACCTAACTTGCTTATTTCTGCACCCCTTTTGCTTGTTTCTGCACCCCTCTTCTCTCTTTGTGCAACTCTCTTGCCTCTTTCTACACCTCTCTTCCCTCTTTCTGGACCACTCTTGCCTCTCTGTGTACCTCAGTTGCTTTTTTCTGCACCTCTCTTGTCTCTTTCTGCACCCTTCGTGCCTCTTTCAGCACCTCTGTTGCTTCTTTCTGCAGTTCTCTTCCTTCTTTCTGCACACCTCCTGCCTCTTTCTGTACCCCACTTGCCTCTTTGTGCACCACTCCTAACCCTTTCTGCACCCCTCTTGCCTCTATTTGCACCTCTGTTGGTTCTTTCTGCACCTCTTTTGCATTGTTCTGCACTTCACTTGCCTCTTTCTGTACCACTCTTGCCTCTTTTTGCACCTCTGTTGGTTCTTTCTGCACTGCTCTTGCCTTTTTTTTTGCACCCCTCTTCCCTCTTTCCGCTCCTCTCTTGCCTCAGTCTGCCCACCTGCTCCCTCTTTCTGCACCCCTTTTACCTGTTTCTGCAACTCTCTTGCCTCTTTCTGCAGTTCACTTGCCTCCTTTTGCACTTCACTTGCCTCTTTGTGCACCTCTGTTGGTTCTTTTGCACTGCTCTTGCTTCTCTCTGCACCTCTCTTGAAAATTTCTGCACCCCTCTTACCTCTTTCTGTACCCCTCATACCTGTTTCTGCGCCTCTCTTGCCTCTGTCAGCACCCCTGTTACCTCTTTTGCCTGTTTCTGCACCCCTCTTGCCTCTATTTGCACCTCTGTTGGTTCTTTCTGCACCTCTTTTGCTTTGTTCTGCACTTCACTTGCCTCTTTCTGTACCACTCTTGCCTCTTTTTGCACCTCTGTTGGTTCTTTCTGCTCTTCTCTTGCCTCTTTCTGCACCCCTGTTGCTTTATTCTGCACTTCCCATGCTTCTTTCTGCACATGTCTTGCTTCTTTCTGCACCCCTGTTGCTTCTTTCAGCAATTCTCTTGCCTCTTTTTGTACTTCTCTTGCCTGTTTCGGTACCTCTCTGGCCTCTTTCTGCACCTCTCTTGCCTCTTTCTGCACCTCACTTGCTTCTTTCTGCACCCCTGCTCCCTCTTTCTGCAGATCTCTTGCCTCTTTCTACAGTTCTCTTGTCTCTTTATGCACCTCTGTTGCTTTTTTCTGCACTTCTCTTGCCTCCTTATGCACCCCTCTTGCCTCTTTCTGCACCTCTCTTGGTTGTTTCTGTACTGCTCTTGTTTCTTTCTGCACCTGTCTTGCAAATGTCTGCACCCCTCTTGCCTCTTTCTGCACCCCTCTTCCCTCTTTCTTCACCTCTCTTGCCTCTGTCTGCATCCCTCTTACCTCCTTCCACACCTCTGTTGCTTCTTTCTGCACTTCTCTTGCTTCTTTCTGCACATCAGTTGCAAATTTCTGCACCCCTCGTGCCTCTGTGTGCACCTCTCTTGCCTCTTTCTGCTCCTCTCTTGCCTCTTTCTGCACCCATCTTGCCTCTTTCTGCACCTCTATTGGTTCTTCCTGCACTGCTCTTGCTTCTATCTGCTACTCTCTTGCACATTTCTGCACCCCTTTGCCTCTTTCTGCACCTCTGTTGGTTCTTTCTGTACCTCTCTTGCCTCTGTGTGCACCCATGTTCCCTCTTTGTGCACCTCTTTTGCCTGTTTCTGTAACACTCTTGCCTCCTTCTGCACTTTTCTTGCCTCTTTCTGCACCTCTGTTGCTTCCTTCTGCACTTCTCTTGCATCTTTCTGCACCCCTCTGTCCTCTTTCTGCACCTCTGTTGCTTTTTTCTACATGTCTCTTGCTTCTTTCTGCACCCCTCATGCCTCTTTCTGTGCCCTACTTCCCTTTTCCTGCACGTCTCTTGGTTCTTTCTGCATGGCTCTTGCCTCTTTCTGCACCCCTCTTGCCTCTTTCTGTACCTCTCTTTGCTTCTTTCTGTACTTCTCTTGCCTCTTTCTGCACCTTTGTTGGTTCTTTCTGCACTGCTCTTGCTTCTTTCTGCACCTCTGTTGTTTCTTTCTGCACTTCTCTTGCTACTTTCTGCACCTCTCTTGCTTCTTTATGCACCTCTCTTGCCTCTTTCTGCACCTCTCTTGCCTCTTTTTGCACCCCTCTAGCCTCTTTCCGCATCTCTTTTGCTTGTCTCTGCTCTTCTTTGCCTCTTTCTGTACCCCTCATGCCTCCTTCTGCATATCGTTGCTTCTTACTACACTGCTCTTGCTACTTTCTGCACCTCTCTTGCAAATTTCTGCACCCTTGCCTCTTTCGGCACCACTCTTCTCTCTTTTTGCAGCCCTGTTCCCTCTTTCTGCACCTCTTCTGCCTGTTTCTGCACCTCTGCTGCCTCTTTCTGAACTTCTCCTGCCTCTTTCTGCTCCTCTGTTGCTTCTTTCTGTACTTCTCTTGCTTCTTTCTGCACCTCTCTTGCCTCTTTCTGCACCTCTCTTGCCTCTTTCTGCACCCTTCTTCCCTCTTTCTGCACCTCTCTTGCCTCTTTCTGCACCTCTCTTGCCTCTTTCTGCACACACAGGGCTATTTTTAAACTGACCTTAGGCTCAGCAGTGCACACATGCAAGTGTAGAAAAGGGCTGCTGGCCTCTAAACTGCCATGCCCTATTATATGCTAGGGACTTAGAGGTAGTTTTAATCCCCCTACCCTATTATGTACTAGGGCCTTACAGGGGAGGTCATGCCAAACCATAGTGTACCCTAGTGTATGTAGGTGTTTTCACTGTATTCTAAGTGTCTTTCAGCACAGCACTGGCTCCAGGCCTGGTTAGGCAGAGCCCAGGGTCAGTCAGAGTCAGTTACCACCAGTACCAGTCAGCAAAAAGTTGGGGGGTGCCTAGGGCACAGGATGACTTTGCAACAAGGCCTCTTTCTTCACATCTGTTGGTTCTTTCTGCATATCTCTTGCTTCTTTCTGCACCTTTCTTCCTCTTTCTGGACTTCTGTTGCCTCTTTCTGCATTTCTCTTGCTCCTTTCTGCGCCTTTCTTTCTCTTTCTGCACATGAGTTAGAAATTAGCATTTAAAAAACCTTAGCAATTCACTGAAAAAACCATAGGTTTCAGGGACGTTATAGTTAGAAATTAGCATTTAAAAAACCTTAGAAATTCAATGAAAAAACCACAGGTTTCAGGGACGTTATAGTTAGTTGGACATTTTACTCGTACAAAACCAGAGAAATTTGGCCATTATAGTTAGTTGAGCTAACTATAACTCACGCCCCCGCATTGCACTGCTGATGACATCACATATTACATTATTCATGACATTGTCAGTGACATCACTGATGACATCTCAAATTACATCACTGATGACATCATCCACGTGATAATCTAATGCACCTCCTCACACCCTAATATAACCTCTGATACATCCACTCTAAAATACAGACTACCATTTTCGAAACCATAGACACACCAATACCAGTTATTACATACCCACTCACTGATTCCTAGGTCTACACACATCCCCTCATTCACCCATACACTCACTCATACATGCAGTCACTCACCAATACAGCACTATCATATGCTCTCATACACCTATACAGACACTCACACACCGCCACTCATCCATAGAGTTACTCACACACCCAGTCAGTCATGCAAAGAATCAATCACACTCCCATTTACTCACCTATACAGTTATACACACACCACCTCACTATACATACAGATACTAACACATACTTACTCTCTTATACAATCACTGATACAAGCACACACTCATCCATACAGCCACTCTCATAATCACTCACTCTCACATATAGTCATTTATATACTCCAACACTCAGATATACTGCCTTTCACATATGTAGTTACTCACACATGTACCACTGAGGCATCCATTCACTCACCAAAACACCCATACACACACTCACCCACCCATACAGCCCTTCACAGATGCACTTTTGAACCCATACACCCAGTGAATTACCCACTCACACATCTATGCAAAGAGTCACACACACCCCACACACCCACACAGACACCCATACAGATACTCAGACAACCAATCAATAACCCATATAGATACTCATGTAGCTACTCACCAACCCATGCAGCCGCTTTCACACCAACTGACAGACTGATACAGATATTCACACAGTTTAGTCACTAACCCATGCATTCAGTAAGACACATTTAATCTCTCACTTATACAGTCAGTCACGCACCCACTAAATCATCCATTCAGACAGTTATACACCCACTCATTCTTCAATACACCTTGGCATATATATATATATATATATATATATATATATATATAAAACATATTTAAACTTTACAGAAACACAGTCACTGGATGATGTAATCAGTGATGTCATCAGTGATTTCATTTGAGATGTCATCAGTGATGTCATTAGTGATAGGTAAATAATCAAAAGAGGGAGTGAAGAGGTGATGCTTAGAGAGCAAAAGAGGTGGATACGTCCTCCTCTGGTCAATATATGAGAAACAAAAGGATCCACCCTTGAATAGATATGTAACTGTGTTCTCCCAAACTAAGTGTGTCTCCTACAGTGGTGGAAAGCACACAGCTATGTTTAAATACCCCTCACACACCAAAACGGCCCTTGGTGTCATGCTTCATCATAGGGGTCTTCCCGCCATGTTGACATAGGAGAAGCAGCTCATTATAGCTTTGTTTCTCCATTCCTTTCCCCACTTTTAATAATACCAGCTCAACGGAATATTAAAGTCTTTTTTCCATAGAGCCATGTATTTTTTAATATATTCACTCCTCCACTCACTCCTGATCCTTCCACTCACATACCTACACTACACATAGTCTTGTTCTAAAACTAGTGCTCCCGCGTAGTCGTAGGTTGCAGCACACCCCGTCTCGCAGCGGGGCGGGAAGACCCCTATGATGAAGCATGACACCAAGGGCCCTTTTGGTGTGTGAGGGGTATTTAAACAAAACTGTGTGCTTTCCACCACTGTAGGAGACACACTTAGGGCATCATTAGGATGGTGGGCGGACTTTGTCCGCCCTCCATCCTGACGGAGAAAGGGACCGCCTGCCATAAGTGCGGCAGTCCTGTGGGGGTGATTAGGATGCGCCCGCCACACTGGCGGGCGCATCCTGCATTCTTAACATTGCGGCGGGCGGTGCTTTCAGCACCACCACCCGCAATGCCAAAAAGGCATGTCGTGCATTTGCATGCACAACGTGGCAGGCACTGCGCGGTGCCTGCCATGTTGTGCATGCAAATTCAGGGGGTACCATAGGTACCCCCCATGTACACCACCCACCCCCCAACTTCCTGGGGGCCCGTTATGGGCCCCCAATAGAAAAGACCACATGCCTTTCCGTGGCGGCCACGCCGCCACGGAAAGGCACATCCCCGCATGTATCCTAATATGGATGGAGGTGTCTAACAGACACCGCCACCATATTAAAACCTTTTCCGCCCGGTCGACTTGTGGACTGGGCGGAAAAGCGGCGGACGGTCTTCCCGTTCGCCGCGGTACCCCCGCCATACTAATATGGCGGGGGAAATGGGTGGTGGGCGGTGAGAAATAGCAGACGGATCGCCACCGCCATACGGGCGGTGGCGATCCGCCCGTTATCATAATGGGCCCCTTAGTTTGGGAGAACACGGTTACATATCTATTCAAGGGTGGATCCTTTTGTTTCTCATATGTCATCAGTGATGTCACTGACCATGTCATTAATGATGTAATATGTGACGTCATCAGCAGTGCATTGCGGGGGCGTGAGTTATAGTTAGCTCAACTAACTATAACGGCCAAATTTCTCTGGTTTTGTATGAGTGAAATGTCCAACTAACTATAACGTCCCCGAAACCTGTGGTTCTTTCAGTGAAGATATATATATAGGAAACTAGACCCTCATAGAAAAAGGATCATGGCAGAAAGAAGTAGAAATAGAGCTCAATGAGCAAGTGAATTATTAGATGACAACATAGCAGGTATTGGGAATTCCAACACCAAAGACACCCAAGTTGAAGGAAAAAAGAGAACAGTCCAAGGTGTCATTAGAGAACTGCAACAAAATAGGATTGTTGAGGTCAATAAATGGTGGGAGAAAACCACCCTTGAAAAATAGATCAAATTCAAAAGAGTGCCAAGAGGCCTAAGAATTTTAATAATGCCAACATTAAATGACTTGGATCTGGACCTTATTAAACAATGGGAATCCGACACAAATGACTGCTCATTTAAATTGATGAGTATTTTGATCATACATGCAGAGATGAAATTGGAAATCACAATTGCAAAAATCAAGCAATTAGAGGATGAACTGGACAAATTCACGCAGAATGAGGAAAAGAAGGAATTGTTAGAATCCATGGAGAAGAAAATAAGTAAACATGAAACAGATGTGCAGAAGAGGAAAGCGAACAAGTTCAACCGAGACCGAATTGACTATGCACGTGGTTGAATATATACCTTTGCTAGGAAATACGACTCACTCAGGAATAGAGCAGTAATGGACAAGTGCGCTGGTTATGAGACAACTGGCACAGTGGACAGCTCAGACATCAGTTCAGCTGATGAAGAACCGAGTACATCAAATTTGGATTTTTTGGGGGAAATGAGACTGGTCCAGATGGTCACGTGACAAAGAGGAAGAGGGAGAGGAACAACATGGGAAAGAGGACAGAGCAAACCCCAACCAGAAGAAGCAGAAAGCAGAACAAAGAACAAAAAAGGAAGAGAAAAGAAAAAGCAAACTTAATGAAAAAATCAATCAAAAAGGACTTAGTTATAAACATCTCTAATAAAACTCTAAGTCCAGACCAAATAAGCCTGCTCAATAAAGGACTAACTTTCTGCCCTAATCAGGACATGAACTTACCAAATCTCCGTATCGACCTGTACAAATTCTGCTGCAAATTAAAACTTAAAAAATATTATGAAGACAGACCACGGAACTCAAACCAAACATCCTTGTCCAAAACTGACATTTCATCATTGAACCAAGGAGATATACCAACATTGAGAACTCTAACAACCTTGGGAGAAAATCCTGAACAAACAAATCAAATAATAGACCAACATACGGAAGATGATATACAATTCTGCCAGAATATTGGCATCTCAACGTGGAGAGGAGGAGCTAGTGGACTAAGGGTACAATCAACCTTTTGTCAACAACTCCCACCAGGGAACAAAATAGACCTATTCCATGAAATTGTAGTGGACGATATCAATAAATTATTGTCCACAAAATTGAACTAAAAAATGAACAAAAATAAATCATGGAACCTAACACCAGGGGAACATAAGGCCCTGAAGGAATTAAGAGATGATTCCCAAATTATTGTGAAGGCTTCAGATAAGGGCTGTAACATCGTCATTCAAGATCTAAAAAACTACATAGATGAAGCAAATAGACAAATACAGAATGAAGATCATTATGAAAAATTGGATGAAAATCTGATGGAGGTGTGGACTCAGGAATACCATCAAAAGCTACAGAAATGGAAAGATCAAGGATTGATTGACTTTGAGGAGTATATGTACTTGAAGGTTGCTCATCCCATCATAGCAACCATATACTTCCTTCCAAAAGTCCATAAGTCATTCATTAATCCACCAGGAAGACCTATTGTGAGCTCGATCGGATCCCTCCTCGAAAAGACTTCACGCTTCATTGATATCTTCCTAATGGATTACGTAACATCTTTACCATCATACTTAAAAGATACGACTGACTTCCTCAATAAAATCAAGGATATCCAATGGAACGATGGACTCACCATGGCAACAATGATGGCCAAGATGTGCACCAAGATGGCCGACAGGTGAGGAGCTCCGGCCGGGAGCTCCCGGCTTGGGATTCCCTTTTGGCTTAAATCCCGTGACTTCTACCTCCTCCCTGGACCCCCTTACTCACCTGAGGTCCTGTTTTGGCTGCGGTCCTCATCGCTCCAATCTCCCGCTTGTGGGCTCGAGATTTGCGGAGAAAATGGATCGTTGCTTTCTTCCGCAGTGACCGAACAACCATGGCCGATGCCCGGTGGAGCTGCACAGCCAGCTATAGGGGAGATTGGCACCGGTTTCTCGCCGAGGCTGTCACCTACCCAGCCGGACATCTGGAATGGCTCTCCTCGTCTCTCTGCCGTGCTCTCCCTCCTCTCCTGACGAAACCACCGATGACTATTTCTTTCTTCCTGGGTAGCTGCTGGATAATGGAGGGGATCTCCCCCTCGGCCGTCTCTTCCGGAGTCGCTGCTGGTGAGATGGCGGGGGATCTCTCCTCCGGCCGCTCGTCTTCCTTCCGGACCCGAGACGCGGGTGCTGGACATCTCTCCGCTCAGTAACGAATTATTCATCGAGAATGCAGCTTAGAGATATTGCCTTCGTCATCATGCTGGTCCTGTGCCGTAAATGCCTGACGTCCTGCTGACTCCCTTCTGGGGCTTCGACGGAGACATGAGGATCTTTTTTTCTTCTACCGACTGAGCCGCCTCGAGATCACCGAGTTTTGTTTCCCTCTTCAGTGTTATCACCCCGTAGCTGCCGTTCCTCTCCGAGGCTGCTGCCTGATCTCCCGCGTTTATCCCACTTTCCCTGGATTCTGATGACTCGTTGAGCGTTCGAAGACCTCCAGATATGGTGACCGCCCCCCATTCAGCCCTGCCTTGGGGTAGGTTTTTTTTCCTTTTTGTCTTTTTTACCAGATTTGTGCTCGCCCGCAATCCCGCCATTTTGATGCAAGGTACATGGGGTCCTTGAATCGGAGTCCTCCATTTTATGCACTCGGCATACCCTCAGCCTGATTCTTGCAGCTGCTCTGCGCATCGTTCCACCTTTTTGACTTTCACCCTTACTCAACCCCCCTGGAGCCTCCTTCACCCTTCTCTTATCTCAATGATCATGGTGAGGCACCCTTTTTGTCCCCTCCCTCGGACCTTTTCATTCCCTAATTTCTGGGACTTGACTCTGTGAAGAATAGCCGGCTCTGGATGTGCTGATTACTGGATCCCTACCCGCTTGTTTGACTCTGACCTTTGGTGGCCGGTCAGCTGTGTCCTGATCTGCATTCGTTGCCCCTCTTACTTATCTCTCTCACCCTCTATGCTCCACTAGCCTCGTTCTCTATTCTATTGAATGTTCTAGTAACAGATGTACTTGTACCGGATGTAACTTTGTAACTATATGTATCCTCATGTAAAGCGCTCTGATACCTCCGGGTCTAGCCAGCGCTATATAAAACTTTTCAAATAAATAAAAATAAATAAAAACAATAGATGTGACCTCGTTGTGCACGTCAATTCTCCATTCAGACGGAATAATGGCTGTTAAACATTTTTTTAAAACAAGATCATTGAGCTTCTTGGAACCCTCAGAGATGCTCCTAGAAATGTTGCTATATTGCCTAACCCATAACATCTTCCTCTTTAACGGGTAACTCTTTCTACAAAGGCAGGGGTCGGCAATGGGCACATCATTTGCTCCCACATATGCCAATTTACTCATGGCAGTATGGGAAGCGAATGTACTAACCACCGAATACAAGTCTAACATCAAGATCTGGATAAGATTTATTGATGACCTTTTCGTGGTTTGGGAAGGAGAACAATTAGATCTTGAAAACTTCATCCAATCACTGAATAAGAACAACTACAACTTGTTATTCACATCCACAATCAGTAAAAACAGGGTTATATTTTTGGATGTGGAAGTCTTCATCAAAAATCAGAAGATCTGCACAAAAATACACCGGAAATCGACCGCCTGCAACAGTATACTCCACGCCAATAGTGGGCATCCAAAACATCTGAAGTGGAGTATACCTTACGGAGAAATGCTCCGCGCAAAGAGAAACTGCTCAGAAATAATTGATCGAACAACAACTTGATGAAATGAGCACTCGCTTTTTGGAGAGAGGTTACCCGCTAGAAGTCATAAAAACTGCCAGAACTAAAGTCAAATTTAAATCAAGAAAAGACTTATTAACATCTCAACAAGAAAGACTAGAAGGACAAAAAGAAGAAGATGACACAATACGGCTGATTATAGACTTTAACAATGAAAACAGAGAATTGAAAGACATCATAAAGAAAAATTGGAACATATTGATGCTAGATGAGACATTAAAAAGGAAACTACCTTCGAATCCAAGTATGACATACAGAAAAACAGCTTCCTTAGGAGACATCTTAACCCACAGCCATCTTGAGATCAAGGAACCTAAAAAATCATCCTGGCTAAATACTCCTGGATTTTGGAAGTGTTCAAAATGTAAGGCCTGCGAACATGGTCAAAACACCTCATCATACAAACTTCAAGATGGGAAAACTGAACACATCTTTGACCACATTACCTGTGAATCTAAACATATGGTGTATGTATTGGAATGCCCCTGTAAGAAGCAATATGTGGGGAGTACAATCAACAAATTGAAGCTGAGAATACTCCAACACTTGCGAGCTAATAAAAATAAAGATTTTTCTTATCCAATCTCAAAACACTTCTCTGAACACCACTCAAGCAATAGCCAACAATTGAAATATTTTGGCATAAAAATCGTAAGCCAGAAAGAACGAGGAGGTGACAGAATCATGGATTTAAGGAAAATGGAATCTCGATACATCTTAGCCATTGGGACCGAAAATCCATTTGGCCACAATTTGGATGCAGAACTGCATATACATCTGCAATAATATCGAATATAAGAACCTTTTGATAGTCAAGCAGCTGCATCTAGATTTAAAGGAACCAAACTGTGTACAAATAAATGTAAGATGGTCTATACAGGGACAGACCGAGAGAACCCACAATGATAAAAAGATTCACCATGAATGAACTCGTTAATAAGATCAATACAGGAAGGGGAATTTGGAAAAAACTCAATTTATGAAAAAGGACCCAATTTATGAAAAACGCAAGCAACTGATCGCTTACAATGTCGTTGGGACTTGAATAAAATCTAATGAACTTTTATCACTCAATTTTGGGAGGGATATTATCTTTATTCTTGGATTAAGATGTTTGAACTAGCATCAGGATTGTCTACTATGAAATATAGACTTTATACAGTAGTCTATAGGAGAAAAACAATCAAAAAAAGCACAAAGCACTATTTTTGCTATATATAGACCCCACTTTTTCTCTCAATCTTAATCAAAAGTTTTTATCTCAATTGAAAAATTGTTATGAACTTGCTTATTGGTATTTTGTTGCTATGTCATCCCCAGGAAGATTTGAATGAATTTTTTATGAATTTTTTCATGAAAATTTGATAAAAAGCTATGCGAGTTATCAGTTTTTATCCATTTATCTTAGTACTTTACTGTAATTGATTTTTAACACTTGAACTGATTAACCTCAAATATGCAGATCATGTACATAATCATGAATATTTATGAAATTTGAGTTGCTTATATTGATGTTCTCGTTTTCTTAAATTGAGTATTTTCTTCTATAGAAATTGTATAAATCGCAAATTATTTCCCCGTAAAAAATGAAATCATGCACCTGCACTTTCTGCCACAAAATGATTGCTGAATGTACTTTACAGATAGTAATGTGTGGAAAATGGCAGATGAACATCGCCATTGCTTTAAAATGAGGGTTAGCAGTCTAGTATCTGCACAGTAATAGAAAGTAATAAGGGATCTAAAAGCACTTTTCACTTTAAATAGGCGATCTAGACAATGGGACTCTATGGTCCAGTTGAAGGCGGAGAGCCGAAACGCGTAGACCGTCCATGTTTTGCACTGTGGTGTGTAAATAAACACTCTTAAAAGGTAAAAACTTCCTGTCGAGTCTACTCTTTATGGTGCCGTGAAGTCCTCGCCGGGTGAAGGTGTGGAGATCGTTGGTAATATATGTATATATATATATATATATTTATATTTATATGCATGTCTATTTATTACAAACTAATGTGCAAATAATCTAAGTATTTATTGGTACACTCTGAACTTCAGATGAAGGTTGTATAGGTTGTAATGAGGAACTGTATTACTTGAAACTACTCAATAGTCTGTTCACTATGTCAATTAAGTGGCGTCACTGGTAGGCAGTGGTATTTAGGGAATACGAAAAATGCATTGTTGAACCATATGATCAAGGTAACGGCTGTTACCGAAATGCGTAGGGACAACTTGTGTGTGAACAATAAAAGAATTACGCACCGAAAAGTGGAGTTCGTGCCCTTCTGTTTTTGCGGCCGCGTTGAGGAGGAAGCAAAGGACGGGTGCCGTTCGGTGTTCAGGATCCATTACGAGAGCTGGCTGCTCTCGTCAACGAACCCCCTCGCCAGAAGCAGGCTTCCGGGTATCAGCCAAAATACACAGGAGTGTCGTTTCCGGGAGGAAAATCAATGGAAGCCCCCTGACGCAGCCAAGGAGAGACTTGCCGGCGAAGGAGCAACCGCAGGCTGAGCCAGAGGACTCGCCCGGGAAAACTCCAAACTGGTGAGTGAAAACGGCAGAGGCGCAGGTGGGGAGGTAACGGGCGTATGAGCAATAACCCGCCATCAGTACTAGAAGCTCAAAGCACAAGTGGCGTGCAACACAATAACAAGTATGTCTGAAGAAACAATGTGAGAGAGGAAGCAGCGGCGGAGGAGTTATTTAATAACTTACCAAGCGTACAAGTGAAAATTAAACCTGTGGAAGTAATCGCCAACAGTAAAGACATGAATACAAAAGCGTTACTTAAAGCTTTAGCAAAATGTCTGAAAAATTAAACAACCAAATGGTGGGAACAAAAATCCCTACAAAAATATGAAGAGGCAGGCAGGATCCCTCGTGGACTCCGAATATTGTTGGTCCCGAGCTTTGAAAAACCAAATCCAGAAATGCTAAAGGAATGGGCCGAAAATAATCTTATGGCATCAATGAATCTAGTTTGTATTCTCATTAAATATGCAAAAATAGATGGAGAAGCCCTCCTACAAGAGAATGAAAAAATAAATCAGGAGCTAGCAAAAAGTGACTCACAGGAATAAATTGTCAAAGCAAAAATATTTTTAAAAAAAGGAAATTCAGGAGAGAATAAAAAAGCAGGAAGATAAAATTAAACTCCGAAAGGCGCATAAGTTTGCAAGAGACAAACTCGATTATGAACAAGGACAAATTTTTACTTTTGCGCGAAAATATGATAATGTTAAACGAATACGAATGAATAATATATCTCAAACCACTGAAATGAGAAAAACAACGGAAGAAATAACTGATGAGACAACATCCAACTCAGACTTAAGCTCTGCTCTTAGCGATACCAATTCTGAGGGAAGTTCGACTTCAATCAATATGCAAGGTGCACAAGGAAAATTAAGCCTGGCAGAAGAAATTGATTTTTTAGTATTCAACAGGAGACAGACTTTAAGACCGTGGAACCTAAAAAAACCAATAGAAAACTCAGGAACAAGAGAAGGAGAGCAAGGAGAAAGCTCAGAAAAAGGAAGAAACAAGAAACCACAATGGCGCAAGAAACGGGGCAACAAAACACAGTAGTAAACCTTTCTGAAACCATCTTGAGCAAAGCTGAAACACAACTGCTGGCTCTAGGTCTATCATTTTGCCCTGAAACGAGTTTTGATTAAGCCAGCACAAGAGTTGATGTATTTTAGTTTATTAGGAAACTAAAACTGAAAAAATTCTTCACTATTAAAGAAGGCAATACTGCATGTATTTCAATAGACAACAATCCCATTGGCGGTAATGTCAATCTCCAAGTAACTGATGCATCCACACTCATAACAATGCACAGACTAAATAGTGAAAACAACCAAGCCATGCAAACACAAGCTGAGTCTGAAGTTGGATCGACACAAGAACAATTGGAATCTCTGAATTTGATCAAACCTAGTGCAGGAAAAGTCAATTTAGACTAAAGTCTACTTTCCTGCCCATGATGCCAAAGGACGCCCTTGATATTTTTCATGACAGAGTAACAGAAGATCTCAAGCATCTGAATTATAAAGTAAAACGCAATAAAGGAAAAATTAAATATCGAGAAATGCAATACAATCAGTTAATGCGCAAGTTGAGAAACAACAATGAGTTGGTCATTAACAAATCAGATAAAGGCGGCAATATAGTAATCTGGCTGAAAAAGGACTATATACAGGAAGCATATCACCATCTTGCCAATGCTGAATGTTATGAAAAAACTACAATGAAAAAATATAACACGGCAAAGGAGTGTCTTAAAAAGGATCTGTTACAGTATAAGAGAAATGGCCTGATTTCTAAGGATGAATTCAGCTTCATGCATAATGAATGGCCAGTGTTACCAACTTTGCATTTCATCCCTAAGATACATAAAGAACGTGGACCTGTCCCAGGCCGATCCATAATTTCAGCAATTAAGGGTATCAGTGAGAACATTGCACGTTATATCGATTTCTTCCTTCAGGATCATGTTAAACATCTATCATCTTATATTAAAGATACCGGAGACTTTTTATCAAACCTTAGAAGCATCACATGGACAGAGGAAATGCTACTTATAACCCTGGATATAGAGTCCCTCTATACAAGCATTAATCATGAAGAGGGACTAACAGCGGTCAAACACTTTCTAAACAGCAGACCTCTAATGTATTATAACCACAATATTATGTTGATGGAATTAATCAGATGGTGCCTGTACAACAATTTCTTCCTGTTTAATAAACAACTTTATTTACAGAAACGAGGTGTGGCGATGGGAGCCTGCTTCTCCCCCAGCTACGCGTGTTTGCATGTGGGCTGGAGGGAGGAGCAGGTTCTCAAAGTCACGCACGCCGCAGAGTATAATACCCATGTGATGCACTGGCTCAGATTCATAGATGATGTCTTTATAGTGTGGAAAGGGAGTGATCTCAGTGCGGCTAAATTTATAAATGACATAAATGAAAATAATGTTAATCTTAAGTTTACATCAAATACGAGCAGACAGACAGTTGAATTCCTTGATGTAAAAGTATATATTTCAGACAAAATGAAGGTTGAAACCACCTTACACAGGAAGAATACGGCTGGTAACACCATATTGCATGCAGAGTGCCCATCCAAAACATCTTATAACCAGTATCCCTTATGGAGAATTCTTAAGATTAAAAAGAATCTGTAGCACAGAGGGGGAACTAGTTAAAAATATGGAGGAGGCCACAATAAGATCCCCTTTTGTATCACAATAAGATTCAAAGCGAGAGGATACACCAATAGAGTTTTGACAGAAGCAGCCAACAAAACCAAAACCAAAATCAGAACGAGGGAATCGCTGTTAACTCAATACAGTGAGATAAGTACCAACAAAGCCACTACAATGTCAAATCTCAGTGAAAGTAACAACATGGCAAGGCTTATTACGAAATATAGTGGCCAACAAAGACAGATAAAAGCCATTATTAAGAAAAACTGGCCCATTGTATTGACGGACACAGTTTTAGCTCCTAGATTACCTGAGGTCCCATCTATTACATTTAGAAGGGCACCCTCTATGAGAACGCAGTTGGTAAAAACTAGCCCTGAAATAAGTCTAGCTACCTCGTGGCTTAAACCACGCAATGGTTTTTTCAAGTGCTCATCTTGCAGAGCCTGTAAATTTTGCGTTAACACAACACACTATGAGACAGCGTTTGCCACTGAAAAGGTAGCTATCAAAGGGAATTTCAACTGCAGAACGGAATTTGCTGTATATATTCTCACGTGCACATGTGATTTAAAATATGTAGGCAGCACCAAGCTACAGGTGCACGTGCGAATACTACAACACTTAAGAGCTATTGTCAATAATGATGTGACATACCCTGTAGCCAGACATTTTAAAGCTGTGGATGACAACAAACTAGAATGCTTAAAATATTTTGTGGCAGATTCAGTCCCTATTCTGAAACGTGGAGGCAATAGAGAGAAACTACTGCGCCAGCTTGAAACTCGTTTGATATTAGAGCTGGACAGTAAGACTCCTAATGGGCTGAATAATAATGAAGATCTGCATAACTATCTGTAAACCAACATCGTAGTAGATATACATATATAGTTGAGCTATGTATTTATTATATTTATTGCATTTCTCTATTTTTCTATGTTTCTAGGTTTCTATTTTTGCTAGCATTCCACATTGTGTATATATACATATATTTTTCTATTTTATCTATTCCTCTAAAGCCAGCTGTGTATTTTAACCTAAATTATAAAACGTAAAAAATATTTTAAAATATTTATTAAAAAACCTTTTGTCTTTTAATAATAAAAACTATAAAAATATAAATATAAATCCACCATTAAGGAACATACATCCTTTGCACAATCTTAGGCACATTAGCACTTTTTATAATGCTCTTGTACTTTGAGAAATAGTGAGCACACCTGCACTTTATCCTACCAGAGATTAGGCTTGTAACCTATAGTAGCTGCTTTTAGACTATGGGGCCGATTCCAATCCGGGACGGAAATCTCTCCGACCGAGCCGGACCCGGAGAGATTTCCTGCAGTCCGACCGAACGAGTACGATGCGGCCGTATGCTGCCGGACTCGATTCGGTCGGATTCCCATAGAAGTCAATGGGAGCCGGTCGTACGTCGCGAACAAGGGCGCCCCTACAGCGGGTACGCGTCGGTGCAACCCGCACCGTACATGCATGTGTAAGGGGGACCCATGGGTCCCCCTGTGTGCGACTCGCAAGGCTACGGGTGAAGGGGGGTCCGACACGGACCCCCAAAGTCCGGCTCCGACAGCTCTTTGGAGCCGGACGGTACGAGTCGGTCGGGCTGTTCGAAGCGCGCATCGTACTTGCTCGGTCGGGTAACGTCTCCATTGTGTGGTGCGAGTCGTGTCCGTACGGGTCGGTCGGAGCGGTTCAGACCTGGAAACGAGTCAGTCGGAATCAACGCGTACATTCGCATCGTACTAGCTCATTCGGATAGCTGTACGAGTCGGTCAGTAAAAACGCGCACAGCTCGTATTTTTCCCAGGCAAATCCCGTTCGGTGAGCTTCCGGCCGAGATCGGAATCGGCCCCTATATATTTTTATACATGTTTTTATTCAGCCTTATTGTAGCTTTTAAAATGCATTTTGGACATACGGTTTTGTGTATGACTACTGCATGAGATGAGTATATTTAATAATGCTGGTTCACGCATTTAGGCGGACAGAATCCTTACAGCCAAAGTTGGCACTTTATGCATTTATGCAGATAGAGTCATTATAGTCAATACAGATATAATGTATATTGAATTCAGCCAGCCGAATAAGTGTCAGGATGAGCTTCACTGACTCAATGTAAATTTTACTTAATCCATGTTTTATGATAAAATATATCTATTTATTTATTTATATACATGTCTATTTATTACAAACTAATGTGCAAATAATATAAGTATTTATTGGTACACTGAACTTCAGATGAAGGTTGTATAGATTGTAATGAGGAACTGTATTACTTGAAACTACTCGATAGTCTGTTCACTATGGGGCATAGGACAAGGACTTATCGCCGAGTTATCGCCACCTTAGTGCATCAAAAGTGGAGACAGATTTATCACCCCATTCACAAGCGGGTGCAAACTGCAGACATCGCCAGTATACCCGCGATAACTGCCGCAAATTTTATCCCCACGGGTGACACCACCAACTAACCATAATGAGATGCAGAGTAGGCGTTCCCGTGCAAAACCCACGAAAACACCACTACACCACTTTCACAACGAACTGCCAGATCCGCGATGCGAGTCAAAACCACACGATAAGCCGCGGTAGCAGCAGGTATTTAACACCTGCCTCTTGCTGGTGTTAAGCAGGACGACTACCTGCAGTAGGCAACGGAGCCCCGCACACAGCCACACCGAAGAACAACCGATGCCATGGAGCTACTCATCATGCAGCTTGAAGCCCCAACAGGGCCACAACACCCACCGCCACCACCCCCAGGTCCGCCACCACCCCCAGGACCCGGACTAGCACCCCCCCGGACCACCACAGAGGCAGCGCAGAGTAAGACAGCGGACCTTCCACGACCCCTGGATTCCTGGGTGTTCCTCCGTGGGGATTGTGGGGTTCATGTTGTCCTCTGCAGTGGGTCAGGGTGCATCTGTGGTACTCCGCAGTTCATTTCCTTTTTAGTGCCATTTTCCGTATGCTGTTCTTGTGCTTTTTCCCGCATTACGCATGGGTATTGCTGGCCTCTCGCTGGTTATCACTGTTTTCCTATTGCGTTTGGGCCCATCGTGTCTTTTTACGCATTGGGGTTTGTGTTTTTATTGCCGTCACGGTGGTTGTATCGCGGACATTGGCCGCAGTATCGGGAGGCTATTGCATGGTACCGCCGTGTTGTGAATTCCACGTTAACACGGGGTTATATTCCCGCGATAGACTGCGATGTGTAAAGTTGCGTTAACATTTTTGGGAGATGTTTAGCCCACGTTCTTGTGACTATACCCCTATGTCAATTAAGTGGCGTCACTGGTAGGCGGTGGTATTTAGGGAATGCGAAAAATGCATTGTTGAACCATGTGATCAAGGTAACGGCTGTTACCGAAACATGTAGGGACAACTTGTGTGTGAACAATAAAAGAATTACGCACTGAAAAGTGGAGTTTGTGCCCTTCTGTTTTGCGGCCGCATTGAGGAGGAAGCAAAGGACAGGCGCCGTTCGGTGTTCAGGATGTATATATATATATATATATATATATATATATATACATATATATATATATATACGGCCCTGTGGAATGGGGTCCCCATAGCCTAATGAGGCCCAGGAAGGAGAGCCATGCAGCCCTCCTCTCATTAAAAAACAAAATATGGCCCTAAGGGATCGGGTCCCCAGGGCCTAATGAGGCTCGGGAAGGGGAGCCATGCGGACTCCCTCCCCTTTAAAAAAAAGTGTGCCTTTCCTCTAAAAAACGACATCCTTGGGGAATGAGGTCCCTAGGGCCTGATGAGGCACAGGGAGGGAAGCCCCTTAAAGAAAAACAAGTCCCCGGAAAATGGGGTCTCCTGGGCCTCAGGCCAGGCACCGTTGCTACCCCCTACTGTGTAGGACCAAAGGCCATGTGCAAGGTGGGGTGTGCTGCCTGTGGGGGGGTTTGCTGCATGGCCTGGCCACAGGCCAGGCCCTGCTGCCAACCTCCCGCAGTGCATGGCCAAAGGCGTGGCACTGGCTTTATGTATGTTAATAAAATAATACTTTCCATTAAAAAAACCCTAGGAATTCACTGAAAATATCAAAGGTTAAGATAACATTATAGTTAGGTGTGATGAAAAAGGACTATTTTTGTTTAAAAAAACTTACAAATTTGATGAAAAAAACCAAAGATGTCATCAATGATGTCATTTGAGATGTCATCAGTGATGTCATAGAACATGTCATGACATGTAATATGTGAGGCCTTCAGCAGTGTATGGTGGGAGCCCAAGTTATAGTTAGTACTGCTAACTATAACCGGTGACTTTCTGTGTTTTGTTTTGTTCAAAATGTTATAACGTTGTCACTGACATATTCACCTAATTTTAACGTTACTTCAACATCTGCTTTTTTCAGTGAATATTTATACATGTATTGCCTCCCCCTGTCAACCAGTCAAGCAGAGAATCTAAGATAGGGGTTTTCCTGAAAGCAGACAGTGAACCATCAGATGTAAGATCTTATATGCCACTATCATTGCTGAATATAGAAAACAAATTAGCGAACATTCTAGCCAACAGCACCTAGTACATCATGACCAAAAGGAGTTTATTTCCAAGGGGAATAACTATATTAACCTTATTCATCTTTTCTGTGTTATGGATATGACTCCCCAAATATTGGGGTTGGCTGTGGTCTGCTGACTCAATACTGCTCTGTCCTTACCTATTTGAGGAAAATGGAATTTGATAGGAAAATTATCAGATGAATGCTTCTGCTTTATACTCAGCCACTCTCTAGGGTGAACATATGCTAAAAGTTTTGGAACTGGGGTAATTGGCAAGGGTGCCCCCATTCTCTGATTTTGTTTTCGTTAGCCGTGGAACCCTTGGTATGCCTATTGCAAGACGGGGCCAAGATTGGGGCATGCAGCTTCCATGTAGGCTTTATATTGTCTCCTCTATACTGATACTTATTTTTTTAAAGTTTGAAATGCTTGAAGAAATATATGATAGACAAATCTAGAATATAAAAATTGCAGAGTACTTGATATACATATTTCAATCAAACTACAACAATATAAAGTGCCAGAAAAGTAAGAATATCAAAGTGAAACATTTATATACAAGATCAAATAGGGAGATATGTATGCAGAACTCTAAACAAACAAAGAGTGACTGGAAAAGCAATAATTAATAAATAGCATTTTTGAAACTTTAACAGAACAGGATTCCAACTGTGTGCAAAAAAGAAACCTCATATTATAATGGAGTGCAGTATAATAAAAAGAAAAATAGTAAAAAGTAGAGTTTTCAAAAATTGTAAGAAAAGTAGTAGGAGAATTAGAATTATTAATGGAGGCTTGACAACATCGTGAACATTTTTTAGATAAGAACGAAGTCAAAGGCAACCATAATAGTTCTTTCATAATAGTCGTATGTATAGATGACAAATAATCAGTATCCAACCCTTGGTTATGGCAAATCAAATTCCATCATTGAGGATAGGTAATATTGTTAAGGTTGTTGCAATTTGAAGAAATAACCTGCAATGCAACGGTCAGGAGAAAATCCACAAATCTGCCCTTAGTTGAATCAGTAGGCCAGATATGAGAGCAACTATCGAGAAATATATGTACAGTGTCAAATGTTACATTTGTTTTACATATTTCAGAAAGTTTATACTAGACCTGTTTCCAAACTCTAGAAACTTTGGGACAGTAAAAGAACATATGCATAAACTCTCCACTATCAGCATTGCATGACCAACATTTATTATTAGCAGATACTTTCATATTATATAAAGAACAAGGAGCAAAAAAGAATCTGTTATAAAAGATAAATAATGTTTGGTTAGCACTAGCGGGAAAGGGATGTGGAGTGTATTTTATGCCATAGTCTATTCCATAAAGAGAAAGAGAATGACCTATTCAAATCTGTCTCCCATAGAATTTCAGTTTTAGATTTAGGCCTTTCTATATCAGATTCACAAAGTTTTTATATAGTAAGGATGCTTTGGTCTCAATAGAGAAATCAGAGGGTTGAACAGGATCTAGCAAATTATCATCAGTGGTTAATGAAGGGTCTATGATATTAAGCCTAAGAATTTCTGATAACTGATTATATTTGTCAGGACGACCTGGGGATGTTGAAGTTGAAACTCTTCAAATGACATGAAATAATCGTT
Organism: Calotriton arnoldi; assembly: GCA_963921515.1. Classification (NCBI taxonomy): domain Eukaryota; kingdom Metazoa; phylum Chordata; class Amphibia; order Caudata; family Salamandridae; genus Calotriton; species Calotriton arnoldi. The sequence goes on from CAWUFW010003683.1 coordinate 1,391,622, forward strand.
TAGACAGTAAATGAGAAACACTAGTGATACCTCTTGGCATCCAACTTGACCATAACATTACCTTTTGAGCAATTGTAATCTTTGAATTATACCGGAGAGGGTAAAGTAATAAAAAGTGTTGAGGTGAGTGGGTGCAAGAGAGGAAATGGTGTGCCACAGTACCAAAGTAGTTTAATATAAGAGAGGAAAGAGATGTGGGTTTATGGATAATTGGCACATACTCCATAAAGGAAAAAGATGAGATAAGGACAAGTTTAAGAGTGCTCTAAATGGGAGGATTCATAAGGGAAGAAGATGCCTGAGATATTCATATCTGTTTAAGAACAAAGGATGTGTGATTACGAGAAAAATGTGGAAAATTAACTCTACAGTTGTTTCTAGTTTTTTGAAGTTTAAATAGTGAAATTCAAGGTTTTTTTTCAAATTACATACAAATTTAGACAACATGCTATTGATTGATCAAAGAAAGGTTTGTGGACGTTTAAGCGGGAGCATAGATAGAAAAGAATTGATAATAAGCAGCATCATAAATTTTATTGCACTTAATCAGTCCCTCTCATTAAGAGCACATCGTATTTATTATGATTAGTGACACCTACATTCAACCACCATTTAAGTTGTGATCTCACTTTAAGATCAAAAGGTTCCATTACACCGTTAGAACTGATTGATTAAATGGAAGCACAATCTTAATGACTTCAAAATAGTACATGAGTTAGTCACTTCTACTGATACCCCATGGGTATCAGTGAACATCAATCTCAGTTACTAGTTCAGATAACATTATTCTAAGTCCACCAGAGGCATGACAACATTGATCTAAGTCCCCCAGGGGCATGATTAAAAACCGCTCTTATCTTTCTGCTTTTTCCATCATGATAAATGATACCTGCATTCAACCACCATTGAATTCATGATTATTCTACAAGATGAAAAGGACCATTACACCTGTAGAACCGAATGTTTAGACAAAAGTACAATCTTAATGACTTTCGAATAGTAATTGAGGTGGTCACTATTGTAGATACCCCAGGGGTAACAGCAAACATCAATCTCTGTTTCAAGATCAGATAACGTCATTCTAAGTCCCCGGGGGGCATGATAAAACCACTCTAAGTCCCCCGGGGTCATGATTAAAAACCCACTCCCAACTTCCAGCTTTACCGATTGGGAACACCTGGTGAGGATCACTGGTATAAAACCAGGCAGCTTCCCCCACTTGCTTTAAGATGCAAGCTGGAGAGGACGTGTTGCAGAGTGCACACTGAAGGACTAAGGTAAAGGGAAAACTACAGCTGTAGGGTGACTCTCTAAACATCTCCGCAATAGGTAGAGTAATTTTAAAACCCCTTTAACTTCTTTATCTATTTATAACCCTCCAATTTCCATTTTTTTTAAATATATTTGTTTATTGGCATTTTGAAATACGTAGATGTACAGCAAGTGATATATATTCCAACATTATAATGTAGATAGTCACAGTGAACTAGTGTATAGAAACTAAAACAGAGGCATCACAGTCGCAGGTGTATATGCAAAAATTGTCATCATATTCAAGAAGTTAGACATCATCCATTACATACCGATTATATTGCAAGGGTTACAGTGAGAAGAGTGAGAAAGTAACATAATATATAAAAAAAACAACATTGGAGGGTAAAGGCATCACCGGTAGGATTCTCTCAGATAGGTGTGGCCTCCAATTTCCATTTTTGATAGCTTCTCCTCCCTAATGAAAGGAATAGTAATGCTGCACCTCTGCCCAGTACTATGAAGACCTTCTAAAACAGAAACTAAGGCAGGCCGCAGAAGCCTTACAAGGCAGTTTTCTACCAGTTTCCAAAGGGGCACTAATTGGAAATACTTTACTACTTCACTCTCTTAAAAAACAACGTACATAACATTGCAGTCACAGATTCCTTTACCCATTACTGTTCATTTTCAAAGCAATGTCTATGTTTCCATCTACCTAGACTCAAACTCCTTATAATTTCAAAATACAGTGAGATCTACACAGCATAAGTTGTCCAACATACGCATAGAGGAGTCTTTACCCCCCCCCAAATTAAGATCCATCCTAGTATGGAATACATGAGCAATTATTAGATTTGCTCACATAGGCAAACAACTCCAAAAGGGTTGAAAATGTTCGCATTTAATGGAGCAAAAATACAAATTTATAGAAATCATTGGGTGCAAGTATTATTAGAAATATGGGACAACATCAGTACATAGATTCTAATACATAACACATTGTTCTCCATGTCTTTTTGCCTCCTTCTAGAACTGGACAAAGAATCCCATATGACTAAAAAAGAAGAAAATCCTTCAAAAATTGGAGGGAAAGTTTCCCATTTGATTTAATTTGACTTGATGAAGGGATCCTGTAAAACAACTTTTCGGTCCTGATGAAAGCCATTGACCCATAGGGCTCAAAGTTGGCTGAAACATGTTGGCCTGGATCTTCCAGAGATAGATGTGAGAGAAACCTAATACCGCTCTTTTCACATCTCACATTTTTTAATCATAGCACTACCTGTGATCTTCTTAATAAAATGTGTCCTTTCTAAAGGTAGGAAGTATTTTTAAACCTTTTTTCTTCACATGGTGGATCCCATAAGGTTTGATATTGAAGAGACAATCCCTCCGGGTGGAGAGAAAGACCCAATGTGTTATGAGCCCAATTGTACCCTTATAAAGGCCTAGGTAGTTGCACGACCTTTTACCTACATCTGTCCTACCTTGCTCTACATAACGTCTCTGGCACTGACCTTTTACCCAGTTAGGTGCTGAATACATTTTGTGTGGTTTTCTTTGAAAACTAGCCTCATTTATTATGCATGAGGATTCTTAGTATCACACCAGGATTACCATCTTCTGCATAATAACTTTGTTCAAAAGTCACCGCTATCGTCATCCTTAGCCGACATGCCCACAGTACCATGACACATCTAGGTAGTACCCCTGAGGGTACCTTTCGGGTATATAAGTACCACATCTTCACTGGGCAAACCAGAGGAGAAGCTTCCATGCTGACACGAGATGCTGAAGTCTCTGCACGCAGACACTCCAGCACGCAGTGGTCTGACATCCCTTGCGGGGTGTCCAACTTGAGACCAAAATGGGGTCCTTCATTCTCTCCCATCAGGTAATGTGGTTGGCTCTTTCCTAGGGGGATTTTTGGCTTTACACCTACATATATGCTAGGTACACTTAGCTAGGGTTAGCATCTTAGGAGTACACTTGATTACTGCCATGTATCTATATGGCTGCATATATTCACTGTTTTAACACCATGGTAGAATTGTACCTTTTATTTACTCTGGTGGTGCTTGTAATGGTATATATCTGTTTCTGTCTAATGGTAGTTGTAGCACATGTATTTTATACGAATCACTGACAAAATATCGATTACAAAAATATCGAGGTACAAAAATATCGTGACAAAAATATCGAAGTCAAGAATATCGACATCCTATCTACATCATGGTAAGTACAAAAATATTGAGAAAAAAATATCGATGTCAAAAATATCGTTGTAAAAAATATCGTTTTTTTTAAATGTTAAAAATAATGTAAAATAAAGTAAATAATACATATAATTAAAAGAAACATAATTAAAAATATTAATTAATGTTTACAATTAATAACTAATACATATAATTTTAAAATAAATTAAACGTATACATATAAAATATAATATATATACTTACTTAATAATATTCATAAATAATTATTTTAATAACTTATAAATTGTTAAAAACATTTTAAAAATTATAAATACATATATACACATACAAAAATAATATAAATAAAAATATATATAACAAATTAAAAAACTACAATATTTTTAATGTTGTTAAAATAAATTATACACAACATTAATTAAAAAATACAAAAAAATATTGGATAACGGACAGAAAAAAATTACTATTCCCACTCCAAAGAGTGCAACAGTAGGGAAAGTGTTGGATAGCGTAGGGGTAAAATTTACTATTCCAACTCCAGAGAGTGCAACAGTAGGGAAAGTGTTGGATAGCGTAGGGGTAAAAATTGCTATTCCCACTCCAGAGAGTGCAACAGTAGGGAAAGTGTTGGATAGCGTAGGGGTAAAAATGATTATTCCCACTCCAGTGAGTGCAACAGTAGGGAAAGTGTTGCATAGCGTAGAGGTAAAAATTACTATTCCCACTCCAGAGAGTGCAACAGTAGGGAAAGTGTTAGATAGCGTAGAGGTTATAATTGCTATTCTAACTCCAGAAAGTGCAACAGTAGGGAAAGTGTTGGATAGCGTAGGGTAAAAATTACTATTCCAACTCCAGAGAGTGCAACAGTAGGGAAAGTGTTGGATAGCGTAGGGGTAAAAATTACTATTCCAATTCCAGAGAGTGCAACAGTAGGGAAAGTGTTGGATAGTGTAGGGGTAAAAATTACTATTCCCATTCTAGAGAGTGCAACAGTAGGGAAAGTGTTGGATAGCGTAGGGGAAAACATTACTATTCCCACTCCAGAGAGTGCAACAATAGAGAAAGTGTTGGACAGCGAAATGGTTAAAATTACTATTCCCACTCCAGAGAGTGAAACAGTAGGGAAAGTGTTGGATAGCGTTGAGGTAAAAATTACTATTCCCACTCCAGAGAGTGCAACAGTAGGGAAAGTGTTGGATAGCGTAGGGGTTATAATTGCTATTCCAACTCCAGAAAGTGCAACAGTAGGGAAAGTGTTGGATAGCGTGGGAGCAAAAATTACTATTCCCACTCCAGAGAGTGCAACAGTAGGGAAAGTGTTGGATAGCGTAGGGGTTAAAAATAACATACTTATCAATTAAATAGTTTTTTCAATTAAATAATGATTTATTAATAAAGTAACGATAAATTAATTATAAATACCAATAAATTAAAATTAATAATTACTTTAATAACATTACTTCCCACCCTATTCGCCAATAAACACACAACCCACTCCACATAAAATTTAACACAATTAATATAATTATCAATTAATCAATTAAGAAAAAATAATTACCAATTAATAATTAATAAACAATAAATTAATTATCAATACCAACAAATAATAATTAATAAAACAATTAATTAATAATTAATTAACAATGAATTAATTATCAATACCAATAAATAATAATTAATAAAAATTAATTGCCTATTAATAATTAATTAACAACAAATTAATTTTCAATAGCCAAAAATTAAAATTAATAATTACTTCATTACAATTAAATTACTTCCCACCCTATTCCCCTATAAACCCACAACCCGCTCCAATAATAAATTAATACAATTAATATAATTATCAATTAATCAATTAATAAAAATTAATTAACAATTAATAATCAATTAACAATAAATTAATTATCAATACCAATAAATAATAATTAATTAATAATTAATTACCAATTAATAATTAACAATTAAATAATTTTCAATATCCAAAAATAAAAATTAATAATTGCTTAATTACAATTAAATTACTTCCCACCCTGTTCTCCTATAAACCCACAACCCGCTCCAATAATATATTAATACAATTAATATAATTATCAATTAATCAATTAATACAAATTATTTACCAATTAATAATTAATTAACAATACATTAATTATCAATACCAATAAATAAAAATTAATAATTACTTAATTACAATTAAATTACTTCCCACCCTATTCCCTATAAACCCACAACCCGCTACAGAACTAAAACGCAAAATTTACTTAAAAATAATTAATAATTCCTAAAAATTATTATTTAATTTACTATAATTAAATTACTTCCCACCCTATTCCCCTATAAACCCACAACCCGCTACGGTACTAAAACGCATAATTTACTGTAAAACAAATTACTAACTTCTAAATATTTTATACATATATTTAAAAAACAGTACAATACTTAACAAAAAATATAGAACACATACATATAAAATACATAGTAAAATACATAACACTAATATAAACATCGATATTATTAACATCAATATTTTTGCTATTGATATTACTAACTTCGATATTAATAAAATCAATATTTCTTACGTTAAGGTCGATATTCTGGTCGTCGATATTCTTGATGTCGATATTCTGTCCCTACGATATTTAAAACTCGATATTAATGTAGGTCGATATTAAAAACTCGATATTATGTCTGTGCACCATTTTATACTAGAATGATGCTGGTTCAATAAATTCTTATCGAAAACATCCCCACCGTTTATTCTGTGTATCTCTCTGAGACAAAGTGAGCATGAGTGACAGAGCAAAAAGTACTGTACTGTTTCCACGATCCCTTAGGGATCAGGGTTGTCATGTTCGATAGTTGCCAGAAACTATTTGCTTCTTGGTAAGGTTGTGGGGCTCATAGTGGCACTGTGAGCTAGCTGGTCTACAGACTAACATATCCTTTGGGGGTGTCTGGAATCAGTCTGAACACCAGTCCCTTAGTTTATGTTGTATAAATGCGCAGATCCTACATAGATTTGTAGGTACTACACAACAAATGATGTAGCAATCAGTGGCTAAGTACGCTAACGGGAGACCTGCCTTTGGCGGAACAACACTGTTGAGGGTCTCAAAGCAATTTTGGTGTTGCCCTCCCCCCTATCTCAACACAACTCTTCTACTCCTTTTGATTTTACATCTAATCAGTCCCACCAAGAGAGAAAAAGAGGAGACTACAATTGGACAAGGAATTAATTTTATTTTTCAAATTGTCCAAGTTCTAAAGGATGGTATCTTTAATTGTTGTGGCACAAATTATGCCAAGACATTTAATAATGTCAGTTTCCCATTGAAAGCCAGAGTTTTTGAACATATGTTTGAGGCAAAATGTATTTAGAGGTAACAACTCTAACTCATCAACATTTAATTTGTATCCAAATAGTGAAGAGTAGGAGTGAAGAATCAGCATATGCAGAGAATTTTACTTCCAAATGTTTAGATTCATAACTGGAAATGGCGCTAGATCTACAGATTGTTTCCCAAAAAGATAGTATAAACCGTAGTGGCGATAAGGGGCACCCCTGTCTTTGCCTCTTTTAAGTGGGATATAATGAGATTGAGAGCCGTTAGCAAAAACTGATGTGGCAGTGGAGCATTCAATATACTAACAAATTTTAGGAATTCAGGACCAAACCCATGCCATCTTAAAGATCAAAACATAAACTCCAGTTTACTCAATCAAAGGCTGTTTCAGCGTCTAAGGAGACCGCAGCAAGTGGGATATTATATCTAAAAGTGACATGGAGGATATTTTAAAAATCTCTAGAGTTGTCTGAGATGTTACAGCTCTTAACAAAACCTGTTTGTTCGGGCCGACGAGATGTGAAATAAAATCATTGATACATAGGTCTACAATTTTAACAAATATCTTGCAGGCAGTATTTATAAGGGAGATTGGTCTGTGATTTTTACATTCAGAGGGATTGTTTTTCTTTTTTTGGAATGAGACAGATCATGGCCTCTGGAAATGATTCAACTGAACCATTTCTTGAGAGAAAAAGTTAAAAGTCTTGAAACTAAGAAATTAGAGAATTTGGAGTAAAACTCGACTGTGAAGCCACTGGGCTTAGGTGCCTTATCTTTGGGAAGTTTAGATATTGCATTTAGACTCTCTTCGCTAGATAAGTCCATTTCCAACTCAGAGAAATTCAATGTGGGATCAACAATTTTAGGTATGGTATGAAAAAATGCATCCAGAGCGACCTCACTAGAAGAGGATTCATCTGTGTAGAGTTCAGAGTAGAATTCAGTTAAAATGATTAAAATATCACAATCTTTATATAATGTGCTACCATCATTGTCATGTGAGCTGTTTTTTTGGGGGTTTTTTCTTGACTTTTAATTAGTTGGCAAGTAGTTTACCTGCTCTATTAGAACCTCCATAATATTGAGGATTGATTTAATAAAGTACTGCATGCATGCTGAATGGAGGTTTTGTTGAACAGTAACTTTGCTTTGGTGAGGGGAGACAAGGTATCTTTATGATTAGTTAAGTAATAATTGTGTTCTAATATTTTAATTTGATTAAACAAATTTTAGCATTTTTAGATACAGCCTTTTTTTGTGCAACATAATTTACAATGGACCCCTTTGAAGTAGCTTGAAATTGATCTAAAAAAAGTGAAACTGAGAACTTGGAGTGATATTTACGTGAAAAATGTGGTTATAATTTGTTGGAAGCCCTTGACAAAGTCAAAGTCTTGCAATAAATAATTGTGAAAATACCATCTATTGGTATGAGGTTGAACATGAAGAGTATCCAGATCAACCATGAGTGGGACATGATCAGAAATCAAAATGGCACCTATCTCAGCATTAAGAAAATTCTGTGTTAGATTTTTATCCAGAAAAATATAAACTATATGAGATTTTGAGTGGTAAAATGAGGAATAAAAAGAGCTTTCTAACAAATCTGGATTATAAATGTGCCAAGCATCAACCAGGCCCGTGTTAGAGACCATACGTTGAAAAGCCTTTTGCATTTTGTTAGGGATATACTTAAGTGTTCAACTTCTATCGAGAATGGGATCTAACAATTCATTACAATCACCTCCTGCAATAAGATTAGCAGTAACAAAGACATTAGTCTAGTTTGTATAGATTCCCAAAATTGGGTGTCCACCTTGTGGGGCAATAAATATTAAGTAAACCATGTGAGGCTCCAACTATCATAGTTTCTCTATACAACTATCGCCCAACATCATCACAATCCTGTTTAATAACATTAACTGATAACTTTTTATGAAATTGGATAATAACCCCATTCTTATTTTGTGAAGCTGGGGAGCAATAAACAGGGCCCACCCATCCTTTACTCAAGAAGGCAGCCTCATTTATGAAAGGTGAGGTTCCTCTAGTAAAAGAAATACGACATTTTAATTTCAAGAGATGAGTAAGAGCTCTCCGTCTTTCTACTGGACCCTTAAGACCTTTGACATTCCATGAAACAATTCTGAGAGTATTCATCTGAAATAAGTAGACTAAGTTATGGAACCATGCCTTTAGATATAAACTAGGTCCAACAAAAAAGTGTATCTGAAACATAAGTATATCACAACAGAATGAGCAATGAGCAAAAATTACATGCAAGAAAAAGTTGGAGAGGGGGAATGAAGAGAAAACAATAAACTTCAAAACAAGGTACAAAGAGAACCCTAAATGATAAAAGAATAAGAGTATGGTGAAAAGTCAAAAGACCGAAAGAATGAGGAAAAAGCAAAGAAGCAGAGAGAATTGAAAATGGGGAGTGGAGAAGCACCATGTTGAGAAACCACTCCGAAAGAGGAAAGAAAAGGAGAAGAGATTCTGAACCCCTAGAAAACAATAAGAAAAAGTTAAAAGACTGGATATCGAAAAATACAAGTAACAGAGGAATAAATGAGTACCATTTAGAGTAGGACTGCAGATAAAATAAAATAAAACGGGGGTTTACTTCAAGAATAAATAACACTGAAGGGGTTTCCTTTAGAGGGCCCTATGAAACAGATGCCAAGACCTACACAGTTTGAGGCACTAAATAAATGGGATTGAATGGCAACTGAGAAAGAAAGGAAGAAAAATTCAAAGCAGGTGAATGGATCATTTAAATAATGGTTAGAGAAGAAATGGGATCAACAAGAAAAATGCTGGAAGGAGAATGCCATGAATGGGGTGAGAGTTTATCCTGCTACAGTTAAAAAACAAATGACCAAAGCAAGATGAAAAAGGAGAGAAACTAAATGATGAATCTCATGAGGAGGGCAATTTTCTTAATGATTTTTTAAATTTTAGATCTCCTCCATATACTTCTAGAGCAGCAGGGACAGATTGTTCTGGTTCACTTCGGGGTCTGACATGGGAATGGGAGGAGATTGCACTACTGTTCAAGCTTCTACAGCGGTGGTACTGAGCACATTAACTGAGTCAGCAATGACACCAATGCCAAGTATTAGCAGGTATTGGCGGCATGTTGTACAGATTCAAGTCGATTCACCTGAACGAATGACAGTAGTTGAAGAGCCTTCTAAAGCTATTAATGTTGGCATTTTGAAATTCAAATTGGGTGAAATGTTACAGGGAATTATTGATTTAAAAAGGTTGCTGACATGCAGTACTGATTAAAAGAGATATGTAATTAAAGAAACAGCCAGATGTGCAAACACAGTACATGACATATTAGAGGAGCTAGCTGATGAACATGTATGGACATCAACAACATGAAAATGTTAAACAAATTAACAAAATGGATATGACGCATGATGAATTTAGAGAAGTGGGCTTGATTACTTTGAGAGCTCACATTAAAGATTTGATTGAGAAAACAAGGGACTGGGCTGACTTGAAGAAATACAAGGAGAGATGGAACAGGGGTACAGTGAGTAAAAAAAGTTAAGAGAGCAGAGGGAAAGTCTACTGAAGAGGGAACACAACAAGTATTGTTCAATAATCTTTTTCTCACAATTCGGATTAGTTCACAGTTTAATCACATATGTTTTCTTCATTTGCTCCACATTAGAGGAGGGAGCCATATGATTTCCAGAACAAATGTATTTATTAATGTTTCATCAATATTTTGCACTCCAGCCCAGCCAACGTGTTTCATCCTGTAAAGGAGTTCATCAGGGCTGCAATATAAAAATACATATATACTTTTTACCAAACAATCATCTGTACAAAAATTTATTAATTGCATTCTTATATACATTCATATAAACAAACATTAAAAAATATTTTTACAAGTCCTGTATAGAAACAGAAACCTTTAACCCCTTCGGTGCGCGTGACGCAGCTCAGCTCGTCATGCTGCGCGGTAGCGCTGTGCGCATGACGAGCTGAGCTCGTCACGACCGCACCCGCGATCGGAATGTCCAGCACACGAGCGGAATTCCGATCGCGGTCAAGGGGTTAAAACTCCCCACATTCTCCAACAGTACACAATCACAAGACGAACATTCCCCACATGTATTGTTTATATATTACACCCAAGTGAATAATGTCACTTTGTGTAATTGTATATAAATTCTCTAACATAAGTAGAATCTGTTTGAATAAGGCATTGAATGGGCAGTATCTCCCACTTAAAATCTGGGGAGAAGATCAAAAAGAGAAGGGCTTCTTAACAATATGACCACTCATATCTCTATCTCAGTTTGAACTGATCATTATTAGCCCACAGTTGATAACAAGCGGATAATATTTTGATCAACTCACTTGGTGTAATCATGAAAGTGTTCTCTGGAACTGGGTTTAGCCAATATAAAAGTGAAATTGAACGGGTGGTTTCTCCCAAATGGGATCCGTAAAAAAGGGAGCCAAAGAGAGAGGGACTCCATAACTATCATGGCCATTCATCTTTCAACCTTAATATCTAAAAGTCACTTCTCACTTGAAAATACTCCATAATTATCCTGACCATTAATTTCTCAATCTCAATGTCTACAAATCATTTCTCACTTGGCAATCGTGCAACATGTTCAACACATTTAACACTGATATCTAATATAAATACCACACGGTCATATTTCCAACACATATTACCTCTATATTATCTTTGCGTGATCATTCACTCATGCTATCAGTTTCTCTCAATTCCAATCACTATCTCTCCACCATAATTCACTCCTTTAGTTGAATCTTCCCTCACCTGCTGAGTAAAGCAGTCTGGCGAGCGACACAGCTGTTGCAAAGCAGTGGCTTCTCGTACAACTTATCAGCATGCATGTGCACATTTTATAAGGAACATTCTGCAATCAATCTCTCCCAAAATTCCCTATGTTGTTAAAATTCCTTTCAGACAAATCATCTCACACCAAACATTGTTGTTAGGGAATGATGTCAATAAGTACTCATTCCATTCTCGTTGGTTCTAATGGCACGTATGTAACATTCAATCAGAACAGTGAGAATTTCAAATGAGCCAATCTCCGAGTTTGCCTGTATAGAGGCCTCAACCTAAACATTGCCGTTGAGTCAGTTTAATCTGCCATCAGGTTTTCCAATAAAGAGATTGTCATCTCCAATCGGCCAGGCTAGAGATTTCAAATAAACCAATCACTGACCCTGATCTGATAGGAACTCTAACAACGCAGTGATTGGTCAATAATGGTTTTTGAGAGCTCTGATTGGTTGGCAGTCTGTGTTCAGATTTGAATTGCATTTGATGGATTTTCATGATATTACCTATATTCAGGGATCATCTTAAATTAGAGGATATGGCTATTAAGCTAATATTGGGTTTTACAATAGGTGTGGTAATGGTCAAAAGAACAGAATGTTGCCTTTTATGACCCAGGACTTGGTTTATTAAACAGTGTCAGGGATTGGTTTATTTAAATTCTCGAGCATGATGATTGGATATGATGTTATCTTTATTGGAAAGCCTGATGGGATATTAGACTGACTGAACATCTATATTAAGGTCGAGGCCTCTTTATGGGCATACTCGGAGATTAGCTCTTTTGAAATTCTGAGTGTTATGATTGAATGTTACATTTGTGCTGTAAGAACCAATGAGATGGGCATGATTGCTTACTGATGTCATGCCCTAGCAACAATGGTAGGTGTGAGATGATTTGTATTAAAGGAATATAAACAACATAGGGATTGGTTGCGAATTTTGGAAGAGACTGATTGGAGAATGCTCTTAATAAAATGTGCACATATGTGCTGGAAAGTTGTATGAGAAACCATTATCCGGCAACAGCGCTGTCACTTGCTAGACTGCTTTACTCTGCAGGTGAGGCAAGATGCGACGAATGGAGTGAACTATAGTGGAGAGATCATGATTGCAATTTAGAAGACCTGATAGTATGAGTGAATGATCATGTGAAGACAATATAGAGATAATATATGTTAGAAATATAATGGTGTGGTATTTATGTTAGATACCAGTGTTAAATTTGATGAACATGTTTCATAGTTGCCAAGTGAGAAATGATTTGTAGACATTGAGATTGACAAATTAATGGTCTGGATAATTATGGAGTATTACCAAGTCAGAAGTGACTTTTAGATATTAAGGTTGAAAGACGGTTGGCCATGATGGTTATGGAGTCCCTCTCTCTTTGGTCCTCTTATTTCCACATCCCACTTGGGGAGAAACCACCCGTTCAAGTCCACTTTTATACTGGCTAAACCCAGTTCCAGAGAACTCTTTTATGATTACACCAAGTGAGTAGATCAAAATATTATCTGCTTTTTATCAACCGTGGGCTATTAATGAATAGTACAAACTGAGATAGAGATATGAGTGGTCAGATATTTATTGAGCCCCTTTCTTTTCGATCTTTCTCTCTCCAGATTTTAAGTGGGAGCTACTGCCTGTTCATGCCTTTTTCAAACAGATTCTACTTATTTTAAAGAATTTATATATGATTACGTAAAGTGAGTATCCTTGGACATTATTTACTTGGGTGTAACATATAAATAATACATATGGGAAATGTTTGTGTTGTGTTTGTGTGCTGTTGGAGAATGTGGGAAGTCTTAAAGGTTTCTGTTTCTATACAGGTCTTGTAAAAATATTTGTTAATGTTTGTTTACATGTATGTGTATTAGGATGTATTTCATTAATTTTTTTATAGATGATTGCATGGTAAAAAGTGTATATGTATTTTTGAAGTCCCTTACAGAATGAAACACGTTGGCTGGGCTGGAGTGCAAAATATTGATGAAACATTAATAAAGACATTTGTTCTGGAAATCTTATGGCTCCCTCCTCTTATGTGGATTAAAAGAAGAAAACATATGTGATTAAACTGTGAACTAATCTGAATTGTGAGAAAAAGATTGTTGAACAATACTTATAGTGCTCCCTCTTCAGTAGTTTCATATATGTATAATTGCTCCTGGACAGTGGAACCACAAGAGGTTGAAAACTATTACTGGACATTTACAGTACTAGCACCCATATGGTCGATCTAGGGCCAACACTGATCAGTTTTGTTGTTCTTAGAGCAGAGGGAAAGGCAAAGGGAGCAGCAGGTGATTCAGAGTAAAATACATGGAGGGAGTCTGGCCCATGTGCCACGGTCAAGGGCTTATCTTTATGCTTTCACTACAAATTTTACTAAGTTGCAGAAGGAACCGGAAAGACAGTATAAAGAGGTGCATATGTTGACAAACATATCACAGGTGCTGTGGGCTGATTTGAATTCATTATCTGAAATTGTAGTTCCTAGTGTGTTCTGGGTAGAGTTTAAAGCAGTGGTGCTTGGCCAAATGAACACCCAGCAAGGGTTGTTCCTACTAATGTTCCTTCTGAAGAAGTAGCCAACAAATACAGACAGGTGATTGAGTACATGAAAAAGAGGGTGCCACTATAGAATATCATTTGGGTAAAGATTTAGAAAAATCTCACGGGATCCAAAATAGTCAGTGCATGTCTTTTATGAATCATGTATGCAAATTCTCAAGAAACACAGTGGAGTTTATGATCCAGAGAAAATTGATGTCAGTGGTTACTTGTCTGCTTTCATCATGGGTTTGATACCAGAGCTTAGTAATCATATACAGCAGATTGAACTGAACTAGCAGACAAAGAGTAGTGATGAGATTTTGAATGTGGCTCTAAGCATATTAGTGATTACTTTGATACAAAGCAGAACAAGCATTTGCAATGTAATAGGTCTCGCATTTACGAGACTTTGAGCTATTGGCATTGTAAATGTCAATAGCTTAAATTCTCGCAAATGCAAAACCTATTGAATTGGAAATATTTTTTGTTTCCAAGCGTCCCATGTCGTGCTTGCATGTAAATAGAGGCCCTGCCCCTTACTTTAGATGTGCTGTGTCTAAACAAAGGGGAGCGGACACCATTAAAGTGAAATCGCGGTATGGGGCGTATTTATCAAAAAAGCATTTGTTTAAAAAATAAATGCTTTTTTTTAGTATGTTGTGGACATTTAGAAAATGCTGTGAGAATACTGGATTTAGAAATGTAGCTGACAACATATGTTCTAGGTACTTGGTGGGCCAGAGAAATAACCAAGGGAGAAAGACCCTCACAGTGATGAATCATTTGCAAATCAGAGGGCCATTTATGAGACTCCAGGCAGAATTTATAGAGATGCCATAATATAGTATATAAACTTTTGTTGAGGGTGTTAATTCCAAGATATGGCCTTCCAACCTCAGTTGAGACAAAAGGTGTTACGGAATGAAGTTTTCGAAATCATCTGTACGTATTTCAGATTAAGCAGAAATTCCATTGTAGTTATCAACCACAATCTAAAGGAGTGGTTGAGAGGGCTAATGGTACTCTCAAAAATAAACTGGCAAAGGTATGTGCTTCATTTGGTTTAAAATGGCCTGATGCACTTCCTCGAGTCCTGATGTGCATGAGTAGTACACCTGACAAAAATACTTTTTTATCACTCCATGATCATGGGTAGGGCAATGAGGCTTGCATAAGCTCCTTCAGTGGCACTAGTGTCAGTAACTGATGACATTGCACTAGATTACTGCAAAGGTCTGGCTGATATGGTGAAACCTGTACCTCACCGGGTGAATGTGGCAACAGAAGAAACAAGAGACATTGCTTGTCACAACCTCAACCCAGAAGGTTGGTGAAGAAAGACATAAAATCATAACGTTTCAGGTCAATGAAAGCTCTGAAGAAAAACCTAAAAAACCTGAAAAGCCTAAAGTCCAGTTTCCAAACAGGGATCAGAGTAAAGGGATGTTACAGTGCAAAAGTCAAAGGCATGAGTGGCAGCAAGAAGAAGTAGTCTCTAATTCAAATCATGAGAAATTGCAATAGCAGATCCAAGTTACTCGAACCCCCTGAGGAAGAAAGAAGTTTGTAGTAAGTTGATCTAAGTTCAGGTTCAAGTGCAAGCTCAAGCTAAAGTCACAATGAGAGTAAAGAGACATTAATAAAGACTGTAGGTGAGCAAAATAAAGTTGAAGAAAACATCCCAAGACAGAGAACTTGTGAGAGAAAGCAATGTAAACCAGAAACGTTTGAGAGACCTATTGAGTCTGAAACTAGTGGGAGTGAATCACTTGCTGCCCAAAGATCAACGAAAAGAAGAGTCTGGAGTAGAAAATATGCTTCACCTGAATAGATATATCTAGCTACAGTCTCAGGTGAAGAGGAAGATGAAGCAGAGTTGAGAAGTAATGAAGCTGTTAACCCATGTTAGTACTAGTTTGAGAGTGAATTTGAGAGTGAAATTGAAACAGAAGAAACATCTTGAATTCGTGAAAGAGACTTTTGAGAAAGACAAAGATCTAGAGACAGCTGTTGAACTAGGATAAGTACTGAAACCTAGATATGAAATGAACGTTTGTCTGAAATAATCTTTAGGCAAAAAGGGCCTTAAAAGATTATTTTGAACCTTTGTTTTTCATTATTGTTTTATAAAAACAAGAAGAAAAGAAGAAATGTATTATTGGTTTAAAGAACATTTTTGTTTCCTTTATATTTTTGACATATTGTGGTTATTTTTTTTTGTCTCAGCTGGAATATGGAGTACAAAAATGCTGTAAAAAGTGCTAGTGATAATATTAATAGTTTTACTTGGATTGTTGTTGTGTTTACTTACCCCAGTGGTATACGTTTCTAATCACGTTGAAGTTACTATGGCTAGCATTAAATTGACACAAGATACACCATTACATAAAGAAAATGTAGCTTGTAAATTTCAGGATAATATTTATACTAGAATGATTCTTGAGTATACAGATATAATAAAGGTTAGTGGGTATTTTGTTTGTCCTTTCCTTCCCACCCCTGCTGGGGAAGGAATAACATATGTACAACTTCCAATTTCATATGCTCTTTCCTGCAATGTATACATTCCTATTTTTAACAATGATGAATTTCTTTCTCTTTTCCCTATTTGTCTGTTTTTAATGTGTCTTTAGGGGATCTACCTATAAAAGGTAATAACAAAGAAATTGAGTGTAACAAATGTTTAAGGGTGATTGCACAAAACAAGTATAAGACTAAAATTACTAATCAAAGTCATGTAGGCATTTTGAGTAGTGAAGAGCATAATTTTATTAGAGAATACAATGAGAGGGGAGTAAAGATTATGAGGAATTGGGAAGGAAACTCTGTGGAAGAGCAAGCACAGAAAGAGGAGGAATGTAAGTTGTCAAGTTTGCATCCTAGGTTAAGAATAGAGCCGAAACGAAGGGGTGAGTTGTGTATTGTAAGGTGAAATCCATTGAAAGGAAGAAAGGCTGAATTTATAGGAGAAAATGAGAGTGAGAGAACTAGTGAAGTAAGTGGAAACCTTTTTCTGAGTGAGGAGCCACCTCTCAAAGGGATTTATTATGTTTATGTGAAGACTGCTCATTTTAATTTACCACAGAACTGGGTTGGATCTTGTAATTTAGATTGAGTGTTTCCTACAGTTTATCATGACTGAAATAGATAGTGAAATTAGTATGAAAATGGTGAAACAAAATTTTGGACTACTAGTTTTAGATATATATTCCACTGTAAATAGCCTGGGGAGGGTAATCCTGGGCAAATTGGAGGACTGAGCAGTGGCTAGCTCTTTTTCCTACCCTGCCCAGTATGGCTTCCGTCAAGGCCTACAAACTGTAGAACTAGCCCTTAACCAAACTCTCATCATAGGCAAATATGCCAAAGCCAGGAGAGGGGCCATACATATGGCATTTATGGACCTCTCCTGTGGTTTTGACCTTGTAGATACGAGCATATTATGGGACATGATGGAGCAGGCGGCTATTGATCCCCATCTAGTGGATCTGGTAAAATGCCTGCATTGGGATTCCACAATGAGGGTGTGCTTTACACAGAATGGGAATTGTACAGCCCCAATAAATGTGACTAGAGGGGGAGTCAGGGTTGCATATTAGCGCCTTTTCTTTTTTTTATTATACATCAATTCCCTAGACACCACTTTAAGGGCTTGCTGTGACGATGTTCTTAGGATTGGTATGCAGGCAGTCCCTGTGCTGCTCTATGCGGATGACGCAGTGCTTTTAGGTCTGACCGCAAGTGGCCTCCAAAAGCTTCTGAACCAGTTTAGTGA
The DNA here is from genome assembly GCA_963921515.1 of Calotriton arnoldi. Taxonomy (NCBI): domain Eukaryota; kingdom Metazoa; phylum Chordata; class Amphibia; order Caudata; family Salamandridae; genus Calotriton; species Calotriton arnoldi. The sequence continues at coordinate 1,409,619 of CAWUFW010003683.1, forward strand.
TTTTATGCTGAGATTAAAACTTAAAGTAAATTAGTCAAAATCTTTTATCAGAACCTGCGGTCCAAAACACACCAAGTCAAAAACCTTTTTTATTGGGGGGACACAAATTGAAAAAGTTCCTTTTTTCAAGTACCTTGGTATTTTATAGGAGGCAAATGGATCATGGAATAGGTTACTTATCCAAAGGGCTCAAAAGAAGCGTGCAGCTGAAGATGCAATATTCGGAAATACAAAAAGGTTAGGCCACAAGCCGGTATACGAAATGGTCCAACTTTATAAAAGCAAGTGCCTATCGGTGGGCACTTATGGAGCCAGAGTCCGGGGCTGTACTGCCTGCACAAAACTTCAAGTAGACGAAAATAGGTTTTGTGCAGGCTTCTGGCCATTCCTAAATCCTCCTCAAGCCTTATTTCACATTTGGAATTGGGTATAGTGTTCATGGAGGACCGGATCTCCATGGCACCCCTTCTATTAGGCATAAAGCTATGGAGCTCCCTGAATGCAGACTTCTCGTGGAAGGTTTTACTAGATTGTTTAAAATTAGATAACATGACTACTATCCCATGGTTGGCTTATGTGTGAAACACCTTCTATAAACTGGGGTATAGTCATCTCTTTGAGTCACCGCAAAGTATAACACCTGATCTTAAAATGGAAGTCAAGGAGAGCTATGAAACTTACGAAGATGGAGTTAGAGTAGAAAAATCCTTGATAAGCCCACACTTACAAGATATATGCAGATATCGCAACATCTGATATTGAGCCTTATCTGAACTGGATAGCAAACCCAGAGCACAGATTTTATCTCCTAGATGTAGACTAAATATAGTTCATTTCCTTGTGGCTTTTCCAGTAGTCGGCTCCTGGTTTCTCTCCCTTCCACGTTGCCCCTATCACTGTGTTACTGTTCAATCAGCTGTTCATTTTATGTTCTTTTGTACTTTATATGACTCTCTTAGATTGCCCTTTTTATGCCCTGCCCTAATACATAAGCACTTTAATTCTTACAAAAAGGGCTTGATCTATGTGCAAAGCTTAGAATCACACAATGTTTGCACTGCTGTTCTCAATTATATCACTGCTGCTATCAAATTGAGAAGACTATGCATTTTAATGATTATCTATTTTATGATGTTTTTAGAGTGTTATTTATATTTTATGAAGATGTAAATATTTTAGCCTGTGCTTTTATGGTCCTACAATGACCGAATACAGATGATTTTGATTTGATTTGATATATATCAGGTGCTATAATTCCTACTGTAGTTGTACCAATGAATGATGTGACAATCAGAAGTCTCTCTATGCTTGTAGGTAAGCTTGCTGCAGATGCAGCAGAATCATTGAAATAAGTAAATGTAGAAATGATGGCTATTAGAGCCATGGTAATGCAGAATCGCTTAGCATTCGATATCATCCTGGCAAAAGAAGGTGGAGTTTGTAAGGTTTAAAGGCTAAAAGATGTTGCACGTTCATACCTGATAAGAGTAGGTGTATTGATTCTTTCATTACTAATATGACTAATCTTTCACCTGAAGTTTTGTCTTTTGAAGAGCATGACTTATGGGAAAATGTAGGTTCCTGTTGTAGTGGAATAGGTAATTGTTGAAGTAAGTTGGTGAATGGATAGATAGTGTAGAAGGAAGTAGTTTATGTTTAATCTCAACTCCTGTAATAATGAAAATTATTAGTGCAATTTCTTGTTTCTTTTCTTAAAATGTTTTAGATGTTTGTTTAGAAAGTGAAAACTGAAAGAGAATAGGCTGAAAAGGAAGAAACCGGAGGAGCACAAGATGGAAGACTTTAAGGATTATATCTACAACCAGCTATAAATGTCAGCAGAGAGTTCCAGAAGGAAACAAAGAGTGATGTCAATGGATTGATTTTCCTGATGACTAATAATGTTAATAATTAAGTATTAGTGATTATATGTAAGCAGAGGGGGTATTGGTTAAAGTTTTTTAAAGGTTGATATTTCTATGTGAGAAATAATACTGAGTATAATACATTTTATGTTGGATCCAATATACATATGATGAAATATTATGAATGTTCTTAAAACAAATGTAATATGAAGTTTAGAAGTGTGCTTATTAACATGATTTAGTTATGCCACATTTTGTTAAAACACCAAGTCATGTTGCCTCTAAAATATATACATTTTTATTCACCACGCCGCCTTTGCAGACTACGGTTACACAACAGAAATGGCTACATCATTTTGAACATGACCTTTTTAAACATATTTCACCAGAAATCTGGCAACTTATTGGGAAATTTTCCCTACGAAATAAAAATGCTCCTTCTCTTATTCAGTCTAAATGTTTCTCTCTCAATCTTTTACATTGGACCCCGGCTCGTTTGTATACCCTCAAACTCAAGGATAATGATCTCTGTTGGAGTTGTAATTTAGCTGCTGGTACATATCAACATATGTTCTTTGAATGCTCTTTACTCCAATCCTTTTGGGAGCTGGTTCACAAACATCTCCTAATAATTTTCAATATTCAATTTGAGCTCTCGATTACCTCTAATTTTGTTGGGCCCATGGGCTACAACATCGCCATTGCCTTTGGATCCTCTTGATATGCAATTGCTAGACTTGTTGTTGTCAATTGCGGTCAAGATTATATTAACAGAATGGAAATCCTTTGGGTCCATATCCTATCATACATGGTGGGCTTGGGTATCTTTTCTCCGAGGGCTCATACTTCTGTGGAGGAGAAACACTATACACCCTTTGTTTCTAGTGGGGTCTGGAGATCTCTTGATAGATATATGAACTTAGCCTTACAAGGCCTGGTGGCGCAATATCCCTTTGTGTCTTCTCCTTAACTTACCCTCCCTATTGTAGCAGGGGTCTCGATCTCTCTCTCTCTCTCTTTGTTTGCTTTATTTTTACTTCTCTTTCTCTTCCTCGATACTTTCTTCTCTCTTTCTTTCTTCCTTTCTCTCTTTATCTTGCTGATTGATTTATACAAGTGATACAACTGATTCTCTCGTATTGCTTCTTTATTGCTTTTTCCACCATATTAATTGATATGTCGGTGATATATATGACATTGATTATATCTATACTGATGAATGCTTATTTATCTATTTATTTATTGTGTAACTCTCTTTTTGGTTGTATTGCTTATTATGGTATTTTAATTGTTTATATTTCTACTCTCAAACTAATAAAGATATTAGAACAAAAAAAACACCTAGTTGGATAAAATGGTTGCTGTGTCTGTCTCTGTTCTCTACTCCTGCATTCACCCCATCCCATCAGGTTCACTGCGCATTTTCTCTCCCCAAGGGCTCTGCAGAAGTGAAGACAGTTGATATACTGATTTTCTATTAGTGATGAATACCAAGGCTAATTAATGATGCTTTTAGTGTACTACATAGACTGCAGCATTCAAGAATTCCTCTGCTGTGCTTCTATAGTCCAGTTCAGTTTTGCAAATTCATGAATTGCCTTGGTTCAAAGTTGCATATTTTGTTCAAAACGTCTCCGGATCACAGCGATGTAGAAAATCAAGATACTTTCTTAGAAATGGGATAGTATTAACATATATTGCCACTGACATGAATTACTGTGATTCACCAAAGAATTGTTGCATAGGATCATAACATGCTGAATCTGTGCTTTAGCTAATTTTCTATGCAAGAACTATGTATAAGAACCCCTTTGATTTGGGGGTGAGACAGATTTTAGAAGATTTTTGAGCTTTCCTTGATGTTAATAGGAATGCTGCTCAACCTTTCCTTGATTTTGCTGCTCATTTGAGACTTAGAATGATTTCTGATTTTTTATTTATTCTGTATTAACTTTGCACTTCGAGCCTTCATAGTATTGTATTCTTTATTGGTTGATTATGAGATTTCTGTAATAAAAGCTTTTAACTGTTTCCTTATCTAGAATTCAGTTATTGAGTTTTCCCAGTTATTTATTTTTGATACACTGCTAAACTTATTTTGGGTGGGGCGTTCTTTTACACAAGATCAAACCAGAGTGGAACTTCCTAAGGTAAATGGTGGAGTTCTAAACATTTTGAGGTGTCATGATTATTGGGGTACAGTCCTAAAAACTGGGGTACGGGATTCTACTTCGACAAACCTAAAGTGTAAGAACAAAACAGCAAAAATGCTTTTGAAGGGGAAATATATATGTGTGTTTGTGTGTGTAAATGTGTGTGTGTGTGTCTGTGTGTGTCTTTGAGTATGTGTGTGTGTGTGTACTTGTTTTTGCATGCTAATCCAAGTATGATTTCCCCTTTTCTAACTTGATTTTTAATAGTTGTTCAATTCCCTCTCTCCTTGATGATGCTACATTTATTTTTATTTTTCCAATATAATATTTAAGGCATGCTTACAGATCCCCTTAATTGTAAACTTCCTTGCTCTTTTATATGTTTTTCACAAGGCGAGTGCCTTTCCAAGATCGTCTGTCCATGTCAGATGGATGAGAAGGAAATAAAGAGAAACGGAGCACCACACAGATCGGACAGAAGCTTAAAAGACACCCGAATACCCGCCCTCAGACAATAGCCTGTGCAAATGAGAAGGTGACCATCTTTTCAGCTTTTAGTTAAGCGGACCTGCTCCGCTGGTTTTAATACTGGCGTTGTCTCAAATAACACGCACCATATGTCATAGTGAACGATTTTAAATAGAGTGCAAAGCAAAGAAGAGCTTCACCTCACAGAGTGCTATTTTTACTGAATGTAAAACGAAATGCAATGTGCATGCAAAAATCTAGATAAACTTTTGACTTCGTGCGTTTGTGCACTTTTAAAATTCTGAGAATTATTCAAAATTGCATTATGCATTATGGAGGCCAGACGTATTATGAACAAAGTAAACTATCTTGGTTGCTTATTCAGATTCCTCCTCCAGGTAGAACAAAAAGTGTAAATAATCATGAAAGCTTGACTTATGTACATTCTGTATCATGTGACCAGATGTGTTGGTTTATAGTGACACTGTCATTGGCTCAGTGAGCATGAACTGAACTGAGTGAACAAATGTTTTTGCCCGGCAGACATCTTTGAACCGATTTGCCTGAGTCTTTTGTACATGACTGGAAGACAAAAAAGCAAGCACAGTGAAAAAAAGAAATTTAAAGAGGAAAACACAATACGTTCAAGTGGTGAATCTGGACTTCAAAGAGAACTTTCTTGGTTGCAAAATCTGCAAGTTAGCATCTGGACCTCTATGACTTTTGAGCCTCAAGAGTGTAAAATGACACATTTTTGATCATATGGTGTTTCATTTGCTAAACTTAAAAATCCCTGTCAATTCCAATATGTGGTTCGTGTTAAAATAAGCAGTGCGGTCTCAAACGCTATTTCACAATACCCTGTGTGTATATTACATCAAAAGCAATGCTGAGATGGCCACTAACTGATGACATCCATTTGGCCTTGAAGCTTCAATATTGAATCCTGGCAATGCCAACTCAGTTTTACATCATTTCGAGGTCGAAACGTTTAGCATCATTACGTTTGATATAATCAGCACCTAGCTAAACACAGCCCTGCAACTGCAATATTAGGCACTGTATGTAAAACAAGTTTTTTACGTAAGTCATTTAGGGTTTGCCTCTAGGCAAAATGGTTTGTTGAGGTTTCATGAAAGAACTATACATCACATTACCATGGAAGCTGAAGTACTGTTGCCATGCAGGAAAAGAAATAAAAGATTTCCACGTGTATTGCAAGGGTAAAATATTGCCTCTCTCAGCATAGCTAAAGACGAATAAAGAATCAATTCAATTCATTCAATATAACTTTATTCGGTCTAAAAACAATAGGCCATAAAAGTACATTAAAATATTGCACGTAGCTATAATCAGACACAAAAGTTTTAAAATGATCGTACATTAAAAAACAGTTAAAAAATAAGTGCATGAAGGAGTTTAGAGTTCAACAACACATCAAATAATACATCATATAACCATACTTGAAGTGAGCAGAAAAGTGCAAGTCGAAGGCAGATATCAGTGCTCCATTACAGTATTATAGGCAGTGGCTACATTTGAAAGAGCATGAAGATGTGATAGAGAGAGGATAAAGAATCAGTGTTGGGGTGGGCTGGCAGAACTACAGTCACCATGGCACAGTTATTTTACCTGTGCATCCAAGACAACTGCTGTAGACTAGATTGTGGGCACAGGAACTGCTTGTTGCATTTGTCGACTTCCTTGCCATGCAGAAAGGATCACTGATGTAGCAAGGGGGAGGGAGGGGGGAGCACATGTTTTGGGGGCAGCGGCCTCCCCTCGCTTTAATCTGTGGCCATCACTGGGCGGCACACACAGGAATTGCCAGCACCCCCCCTTGCCTTGCAAAAGCAGGGACCACAACGGGCAGAAAAAGGTCTAGCTACGCCACTGGAAATGATGAAAGGTCCAGAATCGTAATAGGCCCAGCCAACCTGTACACACCAGAGTGAGAGGCTGCCGCTGTCACATACAAAATAAAAAACATGGGACAACCTGGTATTCCTGGGAATCAGAGTAAATCAATGTTAAAAAACACAAAGCGTTCATTCAGACTGACTTTGAATATTACATTCTAAATCAGGGATGCAATATAAGTGCAACAACCCCATACAACAATGAATCACAACAAAAAAGTCTGACATATATAATGTACTGGGGGGATTATATTGATTCAAATGCATAAACAAAAACATAGCCAAGTAGGTCCTCCGTGAGAAAGCGCAGTTGAGGTGCTCAGTGACAGAACAGTAAATGTGCAAAGCAGAATAAATGAAACAGAAAAGAACTGCATCATTTGGTCGACAAAAAGTCATTATGCAGGCAATAAATAAATGAAGAGTTCAGGTCTAGACAATACACAGTTACATAGCCAATACTGTAAGCTCGCTGACGTTTCAACCCAAGGAACTGATATATTACAGGGTCTTCATCATGACAAGAACAGTAGTGACATATTTAATCCATTGAGAAACCTGTAGTGGGAGAAAACGTCAATAATGCAACTTTCTATAAAAATATCAGTGCAGCACATATATTGGGTCACTTCAACAGTCTTTAACTCAAAATAAAATATTTAGGGGCAGTTTTGAGTTGCACTGTTCATTGTTCAGATGCTGAAGGGCTTGTAACACGAACCCGAGGAGGAGTGAGGAGGGCTTTAAGAGGTGCAATGCTGTCACTTCGCATTAAATAGACATCGCAATGACACCTGACACACCTGTTCTCCCAGAACAAAAGCTCCAATTCCTTGGGCAGCCACAATTGGCGACCACTGGCTCCATTTGGTAAGTGGTCTGACCTGGCCTCCAGGTGGGCACTGAGAGTGAGTCCTACACATTAAATTCCTTGGACACTTGGCAGCCAGAATAACTTTCAAGTCCACCGAGGTTCATCTGTTTCAGGGTCATTTGTACGGCACCAATAGATTTACAGGCTTGCATTATACTGCAATGGCTCTTGTCGAAGAAATGGTAGCGCCAGTGTTGAGTAGCCATTGGAATCTATTGGAAGTGGTAGGGCTGGCAAATGGGTGGTGGGTAGGTGTGCCTCAAATAAAATAATAAAAAATGAAATCCACTTACCTTGCATGGACGACACGACCTCCTCCTCGCAGCACATCCTCCTCCTGCTGTGCTGCAGTCTGATGTTCAGCTCGGTCCCCAGCCAACTGCCTTAACCAATCCTGGCGCTGCTCTCAGCAGCATGAGAGAAGTGCCAGGATTGGAGAGAGCGGTCTTTCTCACATCTCCTGAGGACACTGAAGCCCTGCACATGCTCTAACTCAGCTGTCTTAAGACAGCTGGGTTAGAGCTTTCAAAGTGGGCATAGCTGGCCATCACAAGATAGTCGGCTAAGGGAAATGCGCACTTTGAAAAGTGCCCAGGCAGCCCACCATCCTCCCTGCTGCTACCATGCAACAAGCCCCACCCCATCCTGACATTCGGTTCTGGATGGGGAGGATGAAAGATAAAATGGTAATAAATTAACCTTTTTGCCATTTTATTTTACATCTAGGGGTTTTTGGGGGCATTTTACTTGGTGGGCGATACTCCTCCACTCTAACGGAGGAGCCTCCCCTATCAGTGTCCCTCCCCTCCTATCAGGACTGTGATGCTGGAGCTGGCCAGTGCATACAGGCTCCAATTTCTTTGACTATTTTATGCCTTTGTTCCACAAGTCCACCCTGATTTATTGGGTGGACATGTGGTGGGAGAGAGGGAGGTGTACTGATACAACTTGCTCAGCATGTCCGTTCCCATGGTGGGGTCTTTGGAGCATAACCCAGGACTCCGTAAGCTAGTGAGGCCTACACGATCTACTGTAGGGGGGACTACATGGGTCATGGCTGTATGTAGTTCTACCATGTGATGTGGTGTGGTGTTCAAATCAAAAACAGAAAGTGTGTATGCTGCCTGAGTTTGTACTCAAGCAGTAAGCATTCTGTATTGTTTTTATACTGAGCTGACTAATGTATTGTCCCATTCCTTCCCATGTCTCATCTCAGTTGTCCTGGCAGATAGGCTGGGCCAAATTTCTATAAGTTTTCATCTCAAAAAGACTTTCAAGGCAAATACAATTCATTGCATCTGGATGCACTGTTCATGGACCCAGGGTAGAAAACACCTGGTCATAAGTGCTTGATTTAAAAGTGGTGTCAGACGTAAAATCTTAGTGGTGTTTCATGAGTACATGCACTTTCTTATCACAGAAAAGGTGTCATGCCTACAGGGTAGAGTAATTTTCTCTGATTCTTATAACCAGCTTTCCACCGCATTGCTGACTCTCTTACACCTTTTGGCGACCTCTACATTTTAGCACCTGCAACGGCTTTTAAACACATATAAAACATTTTTAGTTACTTATTGGAGTTTATTTTTGGTTTTACTTAAACCAACCAACCATTCATTTCAAATGATTCACATTTATCCCATATATGCAGGCACAAACACACAACTTTCCTCTCATGCTCCCCTTCAAACACATGCAATATCCCTCTCACTCAAATCAGTAGTGTAATGCAAAATGATGGGAGTCCCCTACACAGTGTGGTAGTGGGCCTTGAAACATCCATGTCTATCAGGTCTCCATGGGTCTTGACCTGAATTGGGGGCATGCTGAAGGGTTGCATCCCCTGTGCCACAGGGGCTGCAGAGCCCTGTGTTAAGCCCCGGACTTAAATAAACACCAATGTTCACAAATTCTGGCACACTGTCCCACTATACCTCCCACCCGCTTTCAATACTCTCATATTCCTAACTGTACTGTAACAGTCTCTTTCCTTTTTATATGTTTCCACATATTCCCATTTCACTAAGTCTGGGCGGTGAACTCCGCTCTGCTCGCGGAGTTTGCTGAGATTTCCGCACTACGCATTACGCGTAGCTCGCGGAGTTCAGAAAAACTATGCTCCGCACAGCGGAGCAGAGTTTTTTTCCTTGCTCGCTTTCGTCAACATCAAGTTGGCGAGCACGAGTGAGGAAAATCCACCTCCCGGCGAGATTTTTCCTCGTTCGCTATCATCAACATCAAGTTGGCGAGCACGAGCGTGGAAAATCAATCTACCGGCGAGATTTCTCAACGCAGGCGGTCAGATTTCTCATTGCGCGTGGTCGTGTATGCTCGCGACCGCTCACGTTGGGAAACTGTCCGTTCGCGTTGAGAAGCTGCCGCCGAGTAAAAATCTACTCGAGCGGCAGAAAGGAAGCAGCGCCCGCTTGCACTGTGCATGGTGCCGTTTGCGATGATTGTACAGTGCAGACAAGCACCTGGCACTGAAATCACCGCGAACAGCACTTAACCAATGCACTGCGGAGCTTTGCGGAGCGCGGCAGAGTTTTTTTTGCACTTCGTGGAGTTCCGTGTAGCAGAACTACACAAACTCCGCCCAGGCTTACATTTCACTCTACCTAACACACTCAATATTTCTCCAAAACCATTATCACACTCTCCATCTCACATGTTCTAATCCACTCTCACTCCCTCCACGAACACACACACACATTTTCAAACTCCTTACACTCTCTGACAAACACTTTTCTCTCTCTTGCTCTCTCTTTCTTCTGAGCTCCATATTCTCCCTTTCACACTTGCACAGTTTTTAGATCTTGCCTGCAACAGCTTGCAAGACATATTGTATACAACAAGGCACTTGCACCCACACATTGTTTAGCATTTGTTGCCTTAATTTTCACTCTTATTTGTGGCCTTCTAATTGGCCAGCATATGGTGGCTTCACTTCCTATTCTTTTGGCTGGAGCACAGAAGAAGTACTGATTGATTTAGCTTGATTGATGTCCTTCCACTGATCGCGCTGCGATTGAGATACTACTTTTATATTTTCTTCTCCCCTGCTGTCATTGTTGGAGCTCTTGCCATTGATAGCTAAATTTTTAACATGCCACACACATGTCTTAGAAGCCCTTTGCTTCTTTGAAATACATGTTTATTATGACAACAGATGGGAAACAGCCTTTACAACGAGGTATTTACCTCGTTGTGCCTTTACCATGCATTTTTTAGCACGCATATTTTTACCACGTGTATGCCTTTACAACGCATGCCTTTACCGCGCATTTAAGGTAAGTTAGGAGGTGTGGGGGGTCTCCCCTCACAAATAAATTGTTTTTATATATAAAAACAATGCGTGGTAACGGCATGCATTGTAAAAGCGTATGCATGGTAAAAACTAGCGTGGTAAAAAATGCATGGTAAAGGCATGTGATGTATTTCCCTGCGTTGTACCATTGTACAACACAACAGGTGATATCTGTTTCCAAATTCATTTTCACTAAGACATGGACTTGGGCGCAACTGCTTTCTTTATGTGATATGATTTTTTGCAAATGTAATTTTCTCTTTTTCACACATAAGTAGATTAACAGAATCACAGGGGTGTTGTGCCAAGACCTAACAAGCATTGGCAAAGCCAGTAACTTTTTCCTTTGAGACGATTGCCTTTGCCATTGCCTTTTGTTCATGCTGTACAGCATGGGCATTGCTGACTTTGGCAAAGATGTGTAGCCTTGCTTTATAGCAGTGTGGCTGCAGTGCAGCTTGTCTAAAAATAATAAAAAACAAGAATTGGCAAAGCCAATACATCTCACCTATGCGAGAACTATTGGCTTTGGCAATGTGTTTTAGCCATGTTATACACCAGTGTGGCTGCTGTTCAGCATGGCTAAAGGTTAGTAGTGTGGAGTGGGGTGGGGTGGGGTGGAGTAGAGTGTAATGGGTTAAATTGGGTAGAGTGGAGTCGAGTAGTTTGGAGTAGAGTGGAGTTTGGTAGATTTGAGTGGGTTGATTGGGTGAACTATAGTAGGGTAAAATGAAATAGAGTGTGGTAGATTGGGGTAGTTTGGAGTGGGTAGATTGAAGTGGAGTGGGGTAGATTGGGGGAGTGGAGTAGATTGGAGTGATGTGGGGTAGATTGGGATGGGGTGAGATTGATTGGGGTGGGGTGGATTGGAGCGGTGTAGAGTGACGTAGATTAGAGTGGAGTGGAATAGATTGGACTTTCTACATTTTGTATTGTGGAAGAATAGTGCTTTCTGGGACAGAAATATGCCACACTTTGGAGGATGTGGTCATACACCTGGGTGGCACCCTGGATCCATTGGTCAGGGGTGCCCCTCTGCTTGACACCCAGGAACACTGAATAAATATGGGAGAGTTGCCAAGCAACTTAGATCTACTGTCTGAAACAAAAACGAGAAGAAGGACTGCCCTGCTGGAACCCTGATCTGCACTTTGAAGGGCTGCATCTGCTGCACAATCTGGTACTACAACCCTAAGGACATTGCCCTGCTTCACAAGGATTAAGGAGTGGACTCCTTGGAAGCTGCATGTTAACAGGGCCCACTTGCATAATTGCCACCAAAACGTTTCCATCCTGGAGTGCGTCCAGTGGACTTTTAAGGATTCTGTAAGGTACATTGTGGAAAATGTAGACTTAATATCCCAAGGACCATCTGAGAGCTTCTAGATCCTTGGATTGGTATTTTGGACACTTTGAACCCGCAAGAGGAACTTCAGGAAGACGTTCCAGAAGTTTGGAGCAACTTTTGTAAAAAGCTTCATAAGTTGAATAGGTGCATTCTGGGAGCTGTAGTCCCAGACCCCAAGAAGCAAACCAGAGCTTCTGAGCCCTTTGCTGGTGCTGTGGACCACTTTCCTGCATCAAGAAACACTTCTAAAAGAACTCTTGACTATGTCCTGGTCCAGCACAACCTTTTTGAAACCTTTGAGCGCTATTTGCTTCTAAGCGCTAGTTTTACATTTAATCTTCAAAAAATCATATCTCTGGTTCCCTACATTGGATTTTTACCCTTTTGGTGTCTATTTCTTCATAAAAATATACCCTATTTTTATAAATTGGTGTTGGATTTTTATTGTGTATTGTGCCTTACTTATTTAATGTAGTGGTGTTTTTAAATGCTTTACATGCCTGTCTCCTAAGTTAAGCCTGCCTGCTAGCAGCCACCTAACAAGGGTTGAGCAAGGGAATAATTTATTGAGATTTTGACTGGACCTTATATTGTGATTGTGGCTTTATTGCTAGTGGTAGGTACCTACTTACCTCTATTAATAAACCACTTTCCAACAATCATTATGAAGCTCTCACACAGGGGATACTACAGGAATATCGTAGATGAAATCACCCTACAAAAACATTGTGGCCAAAATATCGACTACCAATATATCGAGAAGTTAAGTATATGTATGTATTGTTGGTTCACTACTCTTGACTCCACATATATGAACCCTGGTGACATACATATTGTCAAGGGATGTGGTGGTGGACTTAAGAATAGCAAATCTATGCTGGTCTTCCTATATGCTACCTTCAAGATATTTTGGTTCTGAATATTTATACCATGGCATTTTTGTAGGGACGATATTTCTGTCCTCAACATTGTGTTATATAGCTACTAGTCAATGCCATTACACGACCAATGACTGCATAGTTACAGTAATTCCATGCACAAATTTATGCCTGATTCATTTCATTTAGCAGAGCAACCCAAGAGGCCACCACACCAGAGCCAATGGACTAGTCTGTTTATTGGGTTGGAAATCTTTGAAGTGCAAACTATTTAAAAGCGTCTTTATCATACTGTGGTGTAGCTATTCATTAGTGGAGAAGGTGCAGTGGCAATTGGGCCATGAGATGGGACTGGACACATTGCATCTCAGTTAAAGTTGCTTTTTTATTACCTAGGGGCAGGGCAGAGGTTGAATTGTCCTTGTTTGAATTAGTTCCCAAGCCATGCCCCTCTTCCTACACTCCTGTTATAAAACAATCTAGAACTCCTCTAGCGCTGGTGAACTTTTGCATGTTTTGCCTAAATTATGATATGAGTGCAACATATGTGCTGCCACAAACTACAAGTTACATGTATGATTGTTCGAAATTGTAATCGGAAAAAAATGAAAAAAACAAATTCAAGGGGCAGTGGTTTCGCTAGTGTGTCATGGGCCCTAGTGGAAGAAAAAAATTCGGCCCACTGGCCGCAGTTTGAACTGTGAAATACAGCAATAATTAGGTTTCAGCGGGCCCCTCAGGCCTCTGGGCCCCGATGCACTGCATGTACTGCACCAATGGAAGCAACGACCCTGGTGGGTGGGAAGGGGGCATCCTTGTAATTACAATGATTGTTCTCTAACAGAATCACAGGACTGCTACTTTAAACAATTTGACACAGATAGCTGGTGGACAGTGTCTTGCACCATTCTTTTCCAGTGTAAATACATTAGCCACATGTTCCAACATATAAATTATTATTTCATACCTTATGTATTTTGGAGGTAAATTATATTTTTCTACCTTCCTTTCAGTAATTAAAGATGGATTACCAGCCTCAATGCACTATTTCGGATGGGTGTATCATTCATTCATTCATGAAACTTTATTTCGGCTATTACGGCCATAAAAGTACATACATATACACAACCACTTAAAATTAATATCAAGAAAAAGTACGATGTCGTAAGAACCACTTATTATAAAATAGTACAAGCATAGATAGCAGTAATGATCGCTCATTGGGAAACAGGGAAATAAAAATGATAATCATCACTATGGGCAATATAATCACTGCAAGCCAATCATAAAAAATATAAATTAAACTAAAAATATTAAAAGAAAATTCACAGCCTATGTTTTTATATAAAACCTAAGTCGCGGTAGCAGCCAATTAAAAGCAGGTCTTAATAGATCTCGTATCAGTTGTTTGATAAAATACCTACGCTTACAGGCTAGGTTTTTTGCCAAAACTAGGGTCACAATGGTTGACAGACGGGAGCGGGTATTACTAATTCTCACATCGATTTTTCAATAGATACCTTCGCTTACACCACATTGCAAAGAGAAACTTAGAGATTGCAACAACAAAAACCGGGTTCGTATCAGATTTTAAAACCCTGTAGGATTCCTTATAATTTCTAATACCTAGGTTCCTACACAGTTGAGTAACCCACTTTAACCTTGCCCTCTTATATGCCAAGCAGAAGAACAACACATGAATTACAGTTTCTCCTCTACTAGGCACCCCGGGCAAAGGTGGGTGGTAGCGCCTGCCCATTTGTTGGTGAGTGCATGGAGCGGCAGCGTCCCATATCTAAATTGCAAAAACTGTTTTTTTGCTGTTGGCGGTTGAATAAAATCCAACACCTGCTCCAATTTATATTGCTGTTTTATATCCAGGAACCCATAGGTTAAACTAGAAGAATTAGCGGTCTGTAAAATGCATGACAATTTATACCCCTTCAGTACACAAACCAAGGATTTTTTTGAGATAGCTGAGCATGACTCCTCCGGTGCCGACCATGGGTCCTCCCTTCCTATCGCACGGAATGAGTCTCTGATAAAGGATGGGTGTATCAGCAAGTCCAATCCTCTCCGAGATTTTGAGGGAGGGTGGTATACCCTACGTCCCATGAATATAGAAATATGAGTGTTTGAACAGCGTAAAATGGGTCATTTTGCAGCACATTATTCTATTATGTTTGCTAAAACAAAGTAGTTTACAGTTGGTTAAGGTTTTCATTAAAAACACATTGTGTACTGTAATACTGTGGGACTAGCACTGTTTGTACCAAGCAGTATTATTTTTTGCCTCATAAAACCATGTAGTTGCCTACTCTGAAACTAGGTGCAATTCCCCCAGGATACTTTTAGCTTGGGTGCACTGAGAATTTGTCAGCCCATCAATCCCTTGAAAAGAACCCAATTGTCCCACGCCTCATCCAGGCAGGGCTTAATTTGAGCCGGTGGTTTCCAGTGCTCTGCACCAGCACTTAGTTTTCAATATCAGTGGTTGTGACAGTCTGCCACAAGGTGGCGCTGTTTTGCTATTTAGAGATGACCTCAACAACAGTCAACTATCAATTTAATATACATTAAAAATGACTATTAGATGCTTCCCAAACCATTCTTTTGGCTTTGGGATCCTGGAACAGTCCGAATTGTCACACTTGTAGGAGTATGACAGCTAGCAGTTGTGTTGTTACTATCATTGGCAGCATGGCTGGGGCAATTTGTGGTGCAAGCTGCAGTGACCTCCCGACAGACCCTGGCACTTATTCTTTTACAAATTAAGCACTGCATCCGGGTTTTCCACGGGTCCTGCACTAGCCAGTATGTATTGGTGGCAGAGGTTGGTTGATAAGACTGGGGCTGAGAGAGTTCACGTGGGTTGAGTCAACATGGGAAGAAAGTGAAAATGTAAACAGATTTTTTTTTCAGGATGCTGCTGTGCATAATTTATAGCAAACTGCTTTGAAACAAGCTTATCGTAGACACTCAGCACACAATTCTGGAGCCTCTGTGTAACCGATGTGATTTGCGGTGATTCAAGAAATGTTTTTTCGGGGTTAAAACAACTGCATAACTTTAGATGCACATTATATGGAGTATATAGTCAAAAACGGTATAGTGACAGGCTGCCTTGTTCTTAGGAAGGCTTTCCCATAGAAAAATTCGCTTAGGTTTTTTATGTGGAAAGTGTCACTGCTGCCAGCTCATACGGGCTCACTGTGCTGAGTAGGGACAATCTTAAAAGCCCCTCTGCGATCTCAGTGGGTGGTTTGTCCACGTGTGAATCCGTGCAGAATCCTGGCTCGACCTTTGAACATCGTAAAACATCCCTCTGAAGGAGCGAACCCGCGCTGCTTCCTATCCAGCGCCCGTCTGGGCCGCTGCAGCAGCGGCTGGATATATTGAGAGGGGCTGCGCGTGAGGGGAGGAGTTGTACTGTAACAAGGTGGAGCTGCATCTTGTACAATTTGACACTGGCAGTTAAGCCTCCGTGGAGGGGAAGGGCTTAATCTCCAAGCCAAATGCCAAGAAGTCTCTCTTATTTACGCCTTGGTCTCTGCCTTTGGCAACGTGACTAACAACAAAGCGAGCTAACAGGAAAGACAAGAAGGAGCGGCCGGTAGCGTGGACAGGGATTGCGTCTGGGAGGCAGGGGGGCGCAGTCTGACCTGCTCACACGCCCTGCTGAAGGGCAGGCTCTGCGCCGGCTGCCGGGCTGCTCTCTGCTTCCAGAGGCGTCCTGACAACTCAGCATTACCGCAAAGTATGCTTTGAATCTTAATTAAGAAAGTCAGACAAATGCTGCTGGGCGCTCTGGCGCGCGCAGATGGTGATATTTTCAGTTCAGCGCGCCTCTGCTCCTTCTCGCGAGCCTTCACCGGAGTCCTACTTTTGGCCGGACTAGTTGCGGCGCGTGGAGGCGCACGGAAGCGCGCACCTTTGCGTGACACCTTTGGATCATAGAGCAAAGGGCTTACAGGGAAGAGAACGGTTCCGCACCTGCGTCAGTTTCCGCACCCCTCTCTCTGGTAGAGTGTCTGTCATAACTGCAGGTACTGCTGCCTCTGGATCCAGAACGCAGGTAAAGAAAGACTCGTTCAACTATCCAACTGCCTCTTTTTGTGAAAGTGTGCGCTTGTCTAATGAGTCCCTTTAACTCAAGGGACACTGTTATTTTCAAACTCTTGTGCAAATAGAATGCCGATGTGTGTTTGACTCATTACCCCTTAGAAAGAACGATCAATATTATCAGTATCGGTTTCTCGGAGATGTATGCGTCTGGTGAGTTCGGTTCATCATATGAAAAATTGAAAGGCACGCTTCTGTTTGTATTGTGACTTCTAGAGGGGTTGTTACTTGTCATTTAACTTATACATTACCTGCCACCAAGTGTTCTCTGTGTTCCTAGAATTGACTTCCACTGTGTGAAGGTATATCATATTTATATGTCAGACATGTATTGGTATACGATGGTGATGTATACTTAATGTCAGTATGTGTGTGTGTGCTGTGTTAGTGTGCTTCTATCTGATATGTTTGTGCCTGCCACCAAGAGTTCTCTGGGTTCCTAGAATTGGCTTCCATTGTATAAAGGTATATTATATGTATTACATGTGGGACATGCATTACTATGCTGTGTTGATATATACTTCATGCCAGTATGTATGTGTGCGCGTGTTTGTGTGCGTGTGCAGTGTTAGTGGGCTTCTGTGTGATATGTTTGTGTGTGGGAATGTGGGTTCGAAAATGAGTGAAGTGTGTATTTCTGTATGATTGTGTGCGTGTGTGGTGGTAATGTGTTTTCGCATGTGTGTGGTATGTAAGCGTGCTGTTGTGTGTGGTTAAAGACAGCACGGTTTGCGAGTGGATATGCATTATTTGTCGCTCTCTGTAAATATTTGCAAATCAGCGTCTCTTTTTCTACTGAACAAAGTGCACCCGCTCCAAGGGTAGACGATTAGGGCACCCATGCTGGTTCTTATGTGATGCAGAAACATATATTATGTCTACACAGAAAATGAACAAACGATTGCAAGCGGTAAATGTCTTCCGGAACTCGAAAGAGTCTCCTTAATTGGCTCTACAGTTCCATAATCAGATTCTTGGCGTATTCTCTCAGAACAGATACAAATGCCTATCATTAAAATAAATAAAAAAATACTTCAAGTAGGACAGGGCGCCTCAAGAGAATACTTTTTAAATCGTGCTATTGGAGGAATAATGTATGCACAGTCTGTGTCAAGCCTTCTCTTCCCGTCTTCCAGAAATCATGTCCTCACCCCTGGGTTGCCCGCAATGGCAGGTTGAAGAGAGCTGCTGCTGTGCTTTCTCATTGCTACATGACGCCACCGCAGAGAGCAGCGAAGGGGTGCTTGTCAGTCACTGCGCCGTCGCTCTGTTTTGGCTGAGCTCTCTCATTAGTTAAGTTGGGCATTCAGCGCGGCAGTAAACATCTGCCTTTCTCTTCCACGGTTACTACTGGAAACGGAAAATGGGGGCTAATTACCGCCAGCGGGGATTGCGGACCTCCCGTGGAAACCCTTGATATGTATATTAATCAGCAGATATGTCTGGAATGAGCTTTACGCGGGCTGGGTCGTGGCCGGTGATTGAGAGAAAGCACAGAATCTCGGACTTACTTTATAGAACAGCAGCAACTAATTGTAGTTGGGTCCGGATTAGGTGGTGTGTGGCCGTCATGTACACCCGCACACACTCCATCTTGGAGGCGTTTATTATTTCAAGATAATCTTCTCGGGGTTTAGGCAGCTCCATTAAGAGTGCATGGGGGGGAGGGGGAGACAGCTAGAGTGTTATCGTTATCAACATGAAGGGATCAGGGAGTGAATGAAAAGTGTGAAGATAAATCTCTTCCTCTTATTTTTTTTACATTTGCATATATTTTAATTGGGTGTCAGCAGTTCATGTGTAAGTTTTCTGAAGATAAATAGAACAAACTTTTACTTTTTCGTAAGCATAGCTGTCAAATAGACTCGTGACAACTTAAGCCTGTCCTGGCTTTTCGGATGCCATATTAACGCTAGTGGGGGAAAAAGATCAAATAAAACTGGACATTTCGGAATGTTTAGTCTGCTGTCTCCAAAAGTAGGTGTCGCGCATCTTGAGGGACATTTTGGGACGTATGTTCTCTGCAACGCTTCGCATTCTTGCATAGTGATTGTTAATAAAGACTAACTAAGGCACTTTACGTAAATAAACACCTGTGTGTCACTGGGCATGGCACATTTGTTCCGTATGATTACTTTTACTAATCCGTTGTCGAGTTTAGGATGTGAAATGCGTGCCAACGTCATCTGCAAAGTGTGCTGGCCAAGAAGGGATAGAAGTAGGAAATGCATACCAGACCGAAGGGCTTCCCTGACTTGATGTGGTGGACTGAACCGTTTATTGAATCCTGTCTACCCCGTCTTGCAGTTGCCAGATGTTAGTTATACAGTACAGTGGTTCCAGAAACACTAGCCCCCATCACCACCGTAAAAGATTTGAGCTGCCATAAAAAGGGACTGCGGATTTATAACTCCAGTTTAAAGAGAGCATGCTTTTGGTTAACCTCTGTGGGCACGTCGCAACCCATTTACAACATTTGTAGTACCCATGTGAAGTCGTCATTTACGTTACGAAAAATACCCCTGATTTTATAACGCGTTCGAAAATCAGGCCCTCATTCTGTTCTTGTTTTGCTTCAAGTAGATGTTTGTTGTTCGCTTATGTGGCTCTCCACGACCCCTGTGCGCTGTTAATACCTGAACACACGCGTGACTGCGACTCACTGTTTCTCATGCATTGTTTTTGCTGGTGTTTAGAATTCGGAAAGAGAACCTGGTTCTGGAGGGCAGTGAACGGAGCCGGCTCTAGGACGCAGCAGAGCGCCTCAGATGCCGACCGAAAGGCCATTTCACAGACTGCACACTGTTAAGCCCAGCTGAGTGTAAGTCCCCACGTTGAACTATCATTGCCTCTGTTCAGGTTTCTGCTCTGCCACACAGGCAGAAAAGTCCTTTTTTGTTGAGTTGGCATCTTCGTCCTGAAGACTGGTGGGCTGTGATGAACCGTGCATGACGATAGCATAATTTTTGTAGCGTCCCTTGACATCAATTTTCCAGTCAGTGCCTGTTGCAGCTTGTCGTAGGAGCTCACTGCGTTGTCTTCGCATATATCTATTTTGCTGAATGTTCTTTAAAATGCACGTTCTCCCTAGCTGGCTGTTTATTACCATAAACATGATAACATATTTTAACCGTAAAGAGGCAAGGACATTGATACCATAAAAAAATATCTAGTTTAAGAGATGAATCTTTTATCATGGAATTAAATAATAATGTATTTTTTTTTTCACAGAGGCAAAAAACTGTTGTGTAGAAGCATGGAGGTGCGGATAGTTATACTTTGCTCCATCATGGTCGCTTCTGCTTCCCCCGAAGCCTTGCCGGGCAGTGGATCTTGTGAGGCACTCTGTTCCTGCGAGGAAAAGGACAGCGTACTGTTTGTAAATTGTGAAGAAAGAGGTATCAAGAAGTTATCTCAAATACAAGTCCCACCTTCGCTGCCCTTTCATCTTAGTTTGTTGAACAATGGCTTAAACCAACTGCGTGTCAACGAATTTTCCGCCCTCACCAACCTCATCTCGCTGCACCTTGGATTCAACAACATTGTAGATATTGAGCCAGGAGCTTTCAATGGTTTGAGCCTTCTTAAGCAGCTTCACATCAATCACAATTCTTTGGAAATTCTAAAGGAAGATACCTTTCAGGGATTGGAAAACCTTGAGTTTCTTCAAGCCGACAACAACTTTATCACGGAGATCGAGTCAAGTGCCTTTAGCAAGCTCAACAGGCTGAAAGTTCTTATCCTGAATGACAATGCCATCGAGTTTCTCCCTGCAAATATTTTTCGCTTCGTGCCACTCACCCACCTAGATCTTCGAGGGAACCAGCTCCAGACACTACCCTACGTAGGATTTTTAGAGCACATTGGTAGAATATTGGATCTTCAGCTCGAAGACAATAAGTGGGCCTGTAATTGTGAACTGCTGCAGCTAAAAACCTGGCTGGAAAATATGCCCCCACAGTCAATAATAGGGGAAGTGGTTTGCTACAGCCCACCTATTCTGAAGGGAAGCATGCTAAGTCGACTGAAAAAAGAAGCAATGTGCACTACCGATCCAATAAATGAACTGGAAGATCCTTCTGGGCTATTGCCAATGGTTGTAACTGCATCTGCAAATGATGGGAGAATGGGAAGCAAAGCAATACCAGTCCCTAAAGCTCCAACAAAGGAGTCCCCTGTGGTTCCGCCCGCCACAAAGCCAG
The DNA here is from genome assembly GCA_963921515.1 of Calotriton arnoldi. Lineage (NCBI taxonomy): Eukaryota > Metazoa > Chordata > Amphibia > Caudata > Salamandridae > Calotriton > Calotriton arnoldi. The sequence continues at coordinate 1,430,755 of CAWUFW010003683.1, forward strand.
CAACTCAGCTTCCAGTCGTGTACTGTCCAGTGCCATGCCACTGTACCAGCCATATTCACTCAGGGCTTTTAATACATTGCCAGGAGAGAAACATCGAAAGCTTGTCAGACTTAGGGCCACCACCTCTCAATCCCAGAAAGTTTATTCTGGCTGGAAATATTATCCAAACTGTGATAAAATCAGATCTTGTGGAATATGCATCTTTGGAAATGCTTCATTTAGGCAACAATCGCATTGAAATAATCGAAGAAGGATCGTTTGTGAATCTCACCAAGTTGCAAAAGCTTTACCTGAATGGAAATCACCTGACAAAACTGAGTCAAAGTCTCTTTCTTGGTCTGTTACAGCTTGAGTATTTGTATCTTGAGTATAATGCGATTAAGGAAATATTACCAGGGACATTTAATACAATGCCAAAACTAAAGGTCCTTTACCTGAACAATAACCTCCTGCATAATTTGCCTGCGAATATTTTTTCAGGCGTTCCGCTGGCTCGACTATACCTAAGAACTAACCAATTTGCACATTTGCCTGTTAGCAATGTTTTGGATGAACTGGACTTGCTGGTCCAGATTGAACTTGAGGACAACCCTTGGGATTGTACATGTGATTTAGTAGGCCTAAAGCAATGGATACAAAAACTGGGCAAAAACACGATGATGAACGACATTTTATGTAAATCCCCAGCAGCATTAGCAAAAAAGGAATTAAAAACTCTAAACAATGAAGTTTTATGTCCGGGCCTGGCAAACAATCCAGTCCTGCCAACACAAGTAAGTTATGTGGTTGTGCCAACACCAGCTACAACAACCAGCAGCGCTGGCAGCATTCTTCGGTCCATCACAGACTATGTGCCGCTCTCTGTTTTAATCCTTGGCCTGCTTATTCTCTTCATAGCGGTTGTATTTTGTGCAGCTGGGATAATTGTTCTTGTTCTGCACCGTCGAAGGAGACACAGAAAGAAACAAACTGAAGAACAACTACGGGAAAATAGCCCTGTTCGTCTCCAGTATAGTATGTATGGCCATAAAATGACCCATCACACAACAGAGCGACCAGGATCAGCACTCTATGAGCAGCGCATCATTAATCCTGCAGTTCATGTCTACCAGGGCCCACCATTCAGTCCAAAGCACACAGCCCATGAGGAAGAAGCAGATGAAAAAGAGCCAAATGACCAGAAGCATCTCCGCAAGAGTCTGATGGAAAGAGAGAATGATTCACCACTCACAGGCTCAAACCACAAGTTCAGAGCTGAGGACCAGTCAGCAGAGTTCCTATCCTTTCAAGATGCCAGCTCACTGTACAGAAATATCCTTGAAAAAGAAAGGGAACTTCAGCAGCTTGGCATTACTGAATACTTGAGGAAAAATATAGCTCATTTGCAGCCTGACCTGGACGCCCATTATCCTAGAACGCGTGAGGAACTGAAGTTAATGGAGACATTTATGTATTCCAGGCCCCGAAAAGTCTTGGTGGAACAGACTAAGAATGAATATTTTGAACTTAAAGCCAACTTGCATTCTGAGCCTGACTATTTGGAAATTTTGGAACAGCAAACATAAAGGAATATATTTATCTTTAAGTGTGGCCAGGGACAGAGGTGCAGGAATCTTGGTTCTCTCCAAACCTTGTAAATACAAGTGCCTTAAACACATTCATCATCAAATGGAACCTAAGCACAGCAGCAATCCTGGAGCAACTCAGGGACCGCTGTGAGAAGCCATTGCGACACTGAGCAACAAACAGTCAGTCAACAAGGAAAGCATCACCATGAAGTAACTTTGTTTGAGAAAATGAAGTTACAAAATTTTACTAGGCTTTAAAAAACATCTAGTTGGCAGTTACCATCCTGTGTGCCAGTGGATACAAAATGTTTTATTGTGTTGATTTTGTGTACCATGGCTTCATGAATTTGTTTGACTTTAACATGGAGGCCATAGTGGTTAAGGATTAGCACCAAATGGAACATAGGCAATTTGAGACTTTTTTTGCAGTGGTTGCAATCTATGGTCCTACTCAAGATTTGAAAATCTATGGCAAACTATACATCTGAGAATATCTGTGAGAAAAGAGGTAAACTACGTTGGTTATTTGAATTTTCACTATGGTTTGCTAAACGTAGGTTTTCAAGACATTCATTTGCCTTCTTTCAAAAATGTGTCAGATAACTATTGTGGCTTACCCTATGCCCAAGCTGCTTTTCCTGTTGGTAGCCAAGCAGAGATTTGAGAAGTTCTATCTTACAATGCTACTGTACACCCATTTTCCTCACTTGTGTTTTGGTTTCGGCTTCTGCTCCACGAATGCTCAAGATATCCAGAAAGAGTGAATAAGCTGTAAATACTGTAAATGTACAGATTCTATGTTTATTTTTTTCGATGTAGTTGGCTCCTGTGGTGGCTTTTTTGTTTTCTTGCCGATAGAGACAATTTTACTGTGGCCTGTACTCTCCAAGTAAGAGTTTGCCCTTTTATTTTGTTTGTGATTAAGAGGTTGTTTGCCATAAATTCGTAGAAAACATGCACTTATCATTTTGAGTGGTGGACGTGGCTTGGAGTTTGAAGCACTGCAGCATTATTCACTAGAAAGGTCTGGCAAATTTATAAGAATTATTTATTCTGTACAGTTTTGTATCATTACATTTTGAATCACAAAATAATTATTCTTGGGTGCCTTCTAAGCAGATTAAAAGAAATGCTCAAAGCAAATAAATCAAAGAGTTTGTTGAAGCATTTGAATCCTAAACATGGACAGATTTTTTTGATTATTTGTTCGAGCCATTGGCAATATAATTTCTCAGCCACTCGTGGGTGCAATGACATATGGCAGTTCATTTGAATTGCATATGATGCGATGATTAGCCAATTGATTTTGGGTGGCTACATTTTCTAATGGTGTTGTGTGTTTGATGTAATTGCTGGGAGAAGGGTTGGAAGACACAACTGGCCTCTGTGATATTATCTAAAATCCCTTTTCTCCAATTTGGGATGCACGTGACATGTATGTGTGTACAAATGTGTAATTCTCCAGATCAGGAAAAATGCATGCATCTGTTACGCACACCCTGCACTGCAGCTGCCAATACTGCTTAAGATCTGACTCAGTGGTGTCCACACAGATCGAAGAATATGTTTAGGAACCTATATTATTTTAGTCTTGTTTTTAAAGATGGGACATATTCCCATGAGAACAGATATTTTACTCAGTTCACCATAACACAGTTTAGTTTTGCAAAGTTCATAAAAAGAAAGATTTTCCCAAGAAACGTCAAATAGTGATTTCTGAAGTGTGGCTTTGTATTAACAGACAGATCATATTTAATCTGTTGACTAAGTAAATGTAACGTCCTTATATTGTTTTCACTAGCACACAATTTCAGTTAGGAAAAACGATTATTCCCTGTAAAGTTGTTATATATTTGTTTTTATTTTTTTCTGAGCAGAACGTCTCTTGTTTCATTCAGGTCGATGTTGTCAAACGCCATTGATCAATAACTCACAGCGAAGATCACAAAAACATTTTGATCATCATGAGTCCAGTGATGGAACCAGTACACAGCAGGCAGTCTTGTAGGACACAAGGTCGCCCCTCCTGATTAAGGCCCCACCTTTAATTGCCCCACACTGCAAGTCATAGTCAAAGCACATCCTCCTGCCAGGGGATTTATTTTCAGGAGCACTGTCAGGGGTGGTGAGGGGCTGGGCAAGGTCATTAATACCTTTCTTTTAAATCTGCAAGGAATCCGTCATAAAATGTAAAATTAACCCATATAAAATTATGTGTTCATTCCTTCAGATAGGTAGGCATCTTGGTGAAACACTCAGATTAACGTGTGTGTACCACACGAGCTATTTATTCACTATAAGAACATGGGCTTGGTAGAAATTTGCTAGACATTCTCTACCTTGCTTGACAGGATTGCCGGTGACTGCTGTATCCACGGTGAAGTCACAGATGGTTAAAAGGGTATGCACCCTACTAAATTTGTATGCATGAGAGTTTGAATATTTTTATATGTCTAAATGAATATTTATGTGTGTCTGTGTGTTTGCCAGTGACAGTTTAAATAGTTTTTAAACAGATGCTGCTAGGCATCTCTTGACATTTCCTTGAAGAATGGACATATCTGCCATTTATGAGAGCAGAGTGTTGTGGCAAAGATGCTCCTCTGTAAATGTCAACTATGCACCACTGTATTAATGAAGAAATGTGTTAGAATTGTGTCAGCTGGAACTAAGGGCTCACATTTTGGACAGTAATGCTAACATATAGATATCTGTAGGCTCTAATTAGATGACATGTTTCCTTGAATACATATGATGGGGTTTCCATTACATCTGTTATGGAGTGCATATGGAGCAAATGTGGAATACAGTGGGATCCAGAAGTTCAAAAGACTGATATTTCGGAATCGAAGTAGCTTAAAACCGAGACTGTGATGATTAAGGAAGGAAAGTGTCAATCTCCAAATGTGATGAGGAAAATCAGTGAAATCTCAAACAGAAAAAGTAGAAATGAAAATTAAAACCAGATTAAACAGATGTAAAATGGATGAATCCAATGAATGCTTTTGAGATAATTCACACTTAAACAGTGGCTATCTGGACGGTAAATTATTTGGAATTTGGCAAGAAAGGATATCTGAAGGTAAAATAGACACATTTTAGAGTTGAAATGGACACAATCTGTTCCTCAAATGCATTCAATACAAAGCTCGAAATGTAGGTGTCTAGGGACTGCACATGCAACACAAGCTTATTTTAAATCTTTGGGAAATAGATCAAAGATGTGTAATGCTGCATCCCAAATGTGGTAAATTTTAATCTCAAATTTTGTTAACATGATCCCTTATAGCGAACAGTATTTGACTCAAGTAGTCATGACTCTCAAGAGGCAAAGCCTTGAGTGGGTTATGGTGCCCTTTCCAGGGCAAGGGCAACATGAGTGAAGGAGAACGATGTCAGGAGGAGAGGGCCAACATGATACTCTTGAGGCTTCACCTCTCATAAGCCATGCCCTCCCCACAAGCCAAGAGGTAATACACTGCAAACCTGCATGAAGGCACCTTCAATACTATCAATACTAAATCACCTTAAACATCTGTTTTGCTAGCAAGATTTGTAAATATCAGCTTACCACAAATACCACTAGTGCTAAGTTAAAAGAATAAATACAAAAAAAAACTGGGATAGCGGTGTAGATAAAATGATGCATGTACACATTGGCATACATGAAATTTGGGTTAATCTCATGATTAAAAATCAAACATTGAAGTGAGCCGATTTATGGTCTTGCAGTGTTATAAATATGGTCCTACCAAACAACAGGCAGGCGTTTCAAGAATCCTAAGGAATTTGGCAGATACTTGACCTCAAACTTTGAGCAGGTGGTCAGGGGTGCGCAACATTATTTGGTTCAGTCCAAAATAAGTATTTCCTATTTTAGGAACCATAGTCATGTTTTCCTCTCACATCTAATTTATCATGGGAATATCATTTTACTCAGTCTAGTACCATTATTTTGGTTTGGTTTTAATCTATTCATAGAATTGAAAGTTTTTTCATGAGTCATGTCTGCCAGTAGACTTTGCTCACCACTCTGAAAGTGCTTCTTGAATACCTGCCTCTTCCCCAAAGGCCTTGTGCAGGGTGTCCTCTATGCATGGAAACTAGATGCAGGGCATGTACAAAGGTGATGGCCTGCCTCCACAGCCTGCTTTGCATATCAGCACATGTATAATAACTCTGGAGGCAGGTGGTAAGAGAGTTAGGCATGGCCAAAGGGCACACATTGGAATCAGTACCATATTAGCATGGCAACAGTCTTTGCACAGTGGCATATTAGTTAGGCTAGGAGCCAAAGTATAACAAAAGAACAATACATTATTAATAAACCTTGATGCCAGGAAGTTCTTATTCTTTACTCAGAATTCAATGTCTATCACTAAAAACATGAAAGAACCATGAAAAGTCAGGTAAAACTCTGAGCTGAAGGGACCTTATGGGAAATATCAAAAATATAAAAGTAGTTTATTCTTTAAAATATGGTGATCTATGTAACCCTTATTCCATTCCAATTAATTGTCCATGTCTAGGACTGGGCATAAAATTCCCATCAAACGTCAAAATAAGTGTAATCTTCCATTTTTGATTGTGGAGCTAAAGTGGCTTTCTCTGCTGGCAAACAAAAATAAGTCAGCATAATCTCAGCCATGCCCTCCCCTCTCCCCCAGACCCTCTTCAGTCCTACCCTCCTGTAGACAAACACTTGTCCCCAGTGCCACTCCCATCTTGGCTGATTTGCATTGGGGTGCACCAAATGCACCAGTCTGTTGATGGCACCAGCACACAGAAGGCAGTTTTTTCACACTCAAGTCACCCTCATGATTCGAGTCTCATCTATAAATGTCCCAGTGTGAGTCTCAACAGCACATCGTCCTGATTGGAAATTTCTCTTCAGGCACACTGTCAGAGGCCTAGATGGGCCAATATGGGCCCCACAAGGTAATGAGATTTCCCACCTATTGTCATACTTTTCTGGCAATAAAATATGCCCTGACTGACAAAAATGCAACTGGACAATTGAAGGTGGAGTCTTAAATCAGGGAGTCGAAGTGTGGTATCCGTCCCTGTAGAAATGACTAGACTGCACATGCAGTTCTCATTTCTCACTGCGAGAACTGACAACTATTTTTATATTCTATTCCTTTCACCCATAGATCACAGATTCTTTCGGCACTGTGTTATGTTATGTTAGGGGGTTTGTAAATCACTTGGTTATTCCATATGGAGTGTCCATGTGCTAGGATTTCATCACTAGGGCCTCTTGTTATGTCTGTTCAAGTTGTGGTCATAGACTGGGGCCTACAACATTACTTACTTTTGCCGGAATAGTCAGGTCTTTAGATTTTTCCAGAACCGAATTTCCAATGGTAGGTGGATGAACGAAAAAAAGAGTATAATTGTGAGAGGTTTCACATACACGTATTGTTGAATGAAAAAACTACCCACCTTTATTCATACCTCATACTGAAGTGTCACAATAACATCACATGTTTGCTAAAATCGGTCAAGGTCATCTTCATTTATAGTTGAGTTGGGTAGTCCCTATCAACTTGAAAGGTCAGATTACCAGTAATTTTCGTGACATTTAATCATTTGCGTGAAATGTGCCAGAGTCCTGGGGCTGTATTACATAAGGTGCCCCGGGGGCGCAACGGGCGTTTGCACCCGCTTTGCGCGCCACCTGGGCACTTTGGTATTATAGAAGGGGGCGCAGACACTTGTGCGTCCCTTTCTATAATACCGATAGCGCTGGCGCACTTAAAGCGCAAGCGATATCAACAGAGGGTGTTCCCTCATTTGCATAGGGGCATGCTCTATGCAAATGAGGGCATTACTTTGAGTCTGCGCCAGCCCCATATTACAGGCGCAGAGCAAAGAAGCCCTAAGGAGGTGCACTGACAGTGCGCCATTTAAAAGGTGGCGCACAGTCAGTGCGCCTCCTGACAGCAGCCCTCTGCAGGGGCTAAAGGGGGTCCCATGGACCCCCCAGACATACCCTTGCACCCGTCTGCGAGGGGATCTCTAATCCCCTATGAAAGTGCAGGCGGGGGCCACCTGCCTTGTGAAAACACGGAGCGGCTGCTCCGTGTTTTCACATTATTGCGCTGCCCCCAGGGCAGCGCGAGTTCGCGGCTGCACTGGGGGCAGCGCATTCACCATAATGGGGCGCAAACAATGCCAATACGTACTATGGCCCCTTGTTTCCTCAAACTAGCTTCTTCATTCCTATAGGCCAAGTAGTGGCAAAGTTATTGAGGTTGGTGGTCAATTAGCATGTCCATTTTAAGTCCCATAGGTGCACCAAACTTGTATTAAGATAGATTGTTACTCAGAATAGATTTGTTTTTTTTTGTTAAGGTAAAGCTCCATATAAAAGTTTATAAGATGTTTACATTAAAATGTACTTTCAAGTTCCATAGGCATTAGTTTTTTCATGTACAGCAAAACATGCTGAAGAGAATAACAAAACATATAGCTTGAGGTTCGAGCATTACTCGGATTGGATCATTTTATTGGTTTGGTGGAAATCAGAATAAAATTATCTGAGATATTTGCTTTACAAAGTATGCTTTGAGCAGTTAAGCATTTGTATATTCAGGCCATTGTGTTCATGAACCGTTTGCAAACTAGGCAATTAATGGACTGCTATTCAAATGTAAATTTTTATTGTCTGTTTTAGAAATCGAGTTCCACTCCAACCAGTTTAGGGTTTTATGACTCAAAAGGAGTGCATTGTCCTCGCAATATGATTGGCTGCTTCAATGTAAAATATTTGTAGTGACATGAGAGTGCATAATGCAGAGTACGATACGTGCAGCACAACCTGGGGATAAACGGCTGCCTACAAGCCGTGCATCAACTGCGGACCCAATATCAGAGCCCAGGACATAGGTAGGGTTGAAGGGCAGGTTTAAAGACATCACTCTGCACCCAATCACCCCACCCTCGCATCCGCAGTCCACAGTTTTGGCCACATGCAGAGTGCACTCTATGCACTGTGACGCTTTGGGCCTTTTCCAGTGCTCAGTCCTTATGTCCCTAGAGCCCACGGTGTGTGGTATTTGGCTGTAGACATGGGTCACTGGGCCTAGGGTGGTCTTTGGTCACACTCACTATCTAGTCGTCTGTCCCCAAATTCCACTGCACACTGCATTTGGCCATATGCAGTCACCAATGGGCACATGGAGCTGCCTTCGACCTTTCCCTGCACCTATTTACTGTGACAACAGAAGGAGCTGTGCATAGTCTCCAACTATGAGCAATGGACTGTAGCGATTAGGCAAAGCATTTAACCACACTTTATGCCCTTTCCTGGTGCTCCCAGAATGCACTGCACACGGCCTACTGCCTAGAGAATTGGGCCCCTAGTGCAGTATCTGTACTTTGGCCACATCTTGCCAGCTGCTTTGAATCCCTTGAAAACAGTTGGCCTGACCTTTGGCCTTGCATTGCAGGTTCGGGATGCAAGACATGGCCCACACTCCCTGCTCCCACACCTGCTGCACACAGATCTAATCTGTGTGCAACGGGCACTCTGTGCAGGGAGTAACTGTAAGCCATGTAAAGCACTCTTAGCAATGCTCTAAGTTCCCGATACTCAAACCTTTTATCCATGTGAGAGTGGGGGGCAGACAAAGGGTGCAAGACATGGACCTATAACCTTGCTCCCAAAACTGCTTTTTTTCAGCATTTGGTCTTGTGCAGGAGATAGTGTGCAGGGAGAGGCCTTTAATTCTCACCCTACTCAGTGTCCCAGTTCCTCGGATCTAGATGTGCGCATCCTTGGGCTATGTGCGTTTGGCACTGGGCACAGCGCATGCACCCAACATCAGTGCCACTATATAGGGCTGAGTACAGACCTGTGTCATGGATAGTGGGTCATAGGGGCATGGCACGTCCCCAGGCCAAAGTAAGTTATATTGTGCACAGCCTCCAGCCATTTACAATAGTTCCTGAGCAGAGGGCAAGGCCACCAGCCATACCCTATACCCAGCCCAGTGCTCATGAAATCATCCAAATAAGGCATTCAGCTGTTTTCAGAAGGGTGCAGGGATGTGGCTGGGGGGCAATGTCCTGTTCCCAGCGTGTTCCCAAATAACTAACTGTGCATGGCATTTGACCAAGCACAATGTACTCTGAATGCAGATCATGGCCTCCCACAAAATCCTCCATCTAAACCCAGTGTCCCCATAGCCATCAGCCATATGCAGATTCTAGCCATGCCATGTTACCAGCTTCCATGCCCGTAGATTCCACAGTAACTTGTTCGTTTCTGACTGTTTTCCGTTTTCTTTGCAGTTTGAGCATTCTTTCAGAACCAGGCCAAGACCATATTTGGATTCTTGAACTTAGCCTGTTGGTTTAAACCAGTGCTTAATTTGAGCCTGTGGTTTCCGGTGCTCAGCACCAGCACTTAATTGTCAACACCAGGGCTTCTACCAGCCTGCCATATGGTGGGGCTATTAAATATGACCATTGACTCCTGCCCAAGCATTTCTTATAGCTTTGGGGGCCTAGAGTAGGCAGAATTGTCACACTTTTAAGAGTATCATGATTAGTAATTGTGTTGGTACTGCCTTTGGCAGCGCTGGCAGGGCCAATGTGTGGTACAAGCTGCAGGGACCCCCTAAAGAGGGCCTTGCCCCCCTTTTTTTTATTTTTACAAATTAAGCACTGGTGTAAACCTTCTATAACAAAGACAAAGGGCATTTTCCACCATTCGAGGAGGCCTACTGCCCCCCCCCTGGCGTTGCTGTGGGATACCCTTAACGAAACTTGACCCCCACCCCCCAACCCCTTCTCCCGACCCCCCTGCCCCCCCCCACCTTCCCAAGGTATTGTTTTTCTGACATGGGCTTGTGGATGCTGTTTAACCATTCGTATTTTGTAAGGGAATCTGGAGGGGCATTTTCAATTGGTGGCAGCCAATCCAGCAGTGGCAGCTCTGGAACTGCAGGTGCAATAGTAACAAGCATTGGCATAGCCAATAGGTCTCGCCTTTGGGGCCTTATAAGTATTTAGTTATGCAGCACAATATCCTTGGTGCAACATCAACGGTTGCATAGCTAAACACTTATAAGGTCCCAAAGGCGAGACCTATTGGCTATGCCAATGCTTGTTTCAATATGGTGTTGATTCAGCGACTTAATGTGCAAGATGTCCCAATGTCGATGCACTTAAGTCAATTGATAGGATGTATTTGAAACCGTGCATACACTTTAAAACAGGACCTGAACCTCAAGCATGGCAATGCTCTTTTTCTGGTGCCTTTAGTAACCATCCTTTCGTCTACACATAGAAGGTCTGCTCCTCACAAATCAGGTAGAAGGAGGCACACATGTTTCAGGGCTCAATAGTCTCGTGGAGAGGGGGCATGGACTAGTGGTTCGGGACAGAAGGATCCCTTTGAACAAGGATGAATGACTTTTTATAAAGTTGTGCTCTTCTGTAACAGCACAGACAAGCTGCATATAAGCCAAAACGGGCCTTTCCTGCATATTACTGCTCAGAATACTAATGAAGAAGTCTCATGTTAACCAAGACTGCGGGAAAAAGCATATCTGAACTCCACTATAGGCCCAATGAATCTCGATTCTGGAGTCTGTTGAGGGCACCTCCCACTCTCATCTCCCACACTTCCCAGAACATTAGGGATGCATTCGGATATGCATGGCACATCCATATAATGTATGCTTATTTTCCAATCAACAATGTTAAACAACTCAATCTGGCAAGAAGCAAACACAGCTGGAACCCAGAAACGAGAACTAAAGCCTTGAATCAGGAGATGAGGATAAAGAAAGCGAGGAAGAGGAGAGGTGACATAAGATGCGTGGAAATATGTGGAGGGGTATATTCTGCAGCATTGTATTAACTTCAACACAGCAGGCTGAGAGCTAATGGCAATGAAGCACCCATATTGCAGAGAACTGAACTGACCTGAGCTGAAGTCTACTGTACCAAGTGGGAAACAAGAGATTGAGAAGGACAGTGGAGCAGAGGAGGGCAGTGGAGCAAAGACGGAGACAGCAACAAAGACAAGGGGGGTAAAATGGAGAGAAAGAGATGGTAGAAGTAATACCAGGATAGATGGAGTCCTCGGCTGGCAAATGCATACTCTTTAGAGATGCTGGTAAAATTAGGGTTTGTCCAATTTAGGCATCCTCTTTTTCTACTTTAACCATTACAAATCAATCCCGATAAGTAAAATCTATTTGAGGCATGGCATTAACAGATGAGTGACTTTGGACGTTAGCCCCAAAGCCATCATTCTGTATTGTGTTATGAGCTAACCAGCTTACGTATCTCCTTGGCTTCTTGCAGCTACGTCCAGCTGTCATGGTATTTGGATAAGCGTATGCATGAAATGTTGTACTTTTGCGCTTGGTGATGACTTCATCAGCCTTTGGCACATAATGCCTTCAACATTCTCCTCTACCTTATTTTGGCAAACTCTTGATTTGAACATTATTGGTGAAGCTTTGTATATATTAGGTGTGTATAAAGCATCTGAAGGATGAGGTCTTGTAACCAATATTTTCTCTAGCACAAGAAAACAAGGGCGACCATAGTACTGAAATAAGTGGTCAATCCTAGCAGACCCAGGCCTATTGCAAAATGAAGGACATATGTCACAGGGGGCACATACAGTGTAGACAAGGCTGAGGAGTGGCCAGAGAAGGCATGTTTGAGTGGATTATTAAACCTTTGCTCGATTACTAGCACTGCAAGCGTGTACAGAAAACCTTATTTATAGAACCTCCCGATCCTGCTGCCTTTGAGGGACACCTGCAGCTACTACCACGAGGGAGACACGACCACGTATAAAAATGATCATTCTACAAACAAGTCATTTTAGGCCAATTTACTGTACTGTATTGAATTTATTCTCCATTTTTACCTTCTAAAATAGTGTGAAAACCAGCATATGTTTCACAATCTGGAATTCTCCGTTTTTCTCGGGACACATCTCCCTTGAATCGCGGATAATCCAATTACCAGCTCAGCACAAAGTGTGTAGTTAGCAAGAAGAGCTTGGTGGAACTGAAATCCAGAGAACTCCCTGTGACTCATCTGCAGAATATGGATCTGGAGGCTAAAAGCTGAATCTGCTAAGGAGGCAGGCAAAAGTGGTGCAGCTGAAAGAACAGGAGAGGATATGAAAACAAGAATGGAGGGAGCTTTAAAATACGGGGGAACTCCAAAGATACACTATGGTCTTAAAGGCAAGAAGCATTTATTTGTTTAGGTAGAATCTCAAAACGACAGAACTGTCACTCTGAATTTCATGCCTGAGAATGGGACAGTTCACAAACAAACAAACAATGTAACCTATCCATAACGTAGTGAAAACAAGATTTAGAAATGTGAAAAACATATTGAAGGAGGTGAACAGGAAAACACTTAAAAAGGTAGGAAAGAAAGAGGAACAATTGCATGCCTGTGGTGGGTCCCTCCAACCATCACCTTCAGTAGTAAAAAAGTGGGGAAAGGGGATTAGAAAAACGAAAAAGAGTGTTGCAGAGACAAGAAAAAGGAGAAGGGTGAAAATGAAAGAGAAAATGATGTATGAGAGATTAATAACATTAATCCACCTACAGGCAAACTCGATCCGTTTGGTTCAGTGGCAAAGCGTTACCCGGAGCAGCAGCGCAGCTGAAGGATGTGGACCCGCCGCAGGACTGAAGGCTACGTGGCTCACAAGCCCGGCACAATCTCGGTGGCTCACATTCTGCTGCGCGGGTGACTGTGGTGATTTTCGAAACCCCCGCCTTTTTGCAAAACACTAACCGGTGGCGCCGCATCGGCGGTTCCGGCCTCAGCTCCCTGCAGCGGCATCGATCAGAGGGGCCGAAGGACGACGTGCTCCGCAGCGACCTCCGGACTTCGCGCGCCTCAGCTGCACAGTCTCCCGAAGAAGAGAAGGATGAAGCCCGATGCGGAAGGGATCGAAGCCTCGAGGTCGAGAGACGTAATGACCCCAGCTCCCCAGGCAACGGTGGAAGAGGAAGAAGCTCCTGCGACGAACCAGGCTGTGCAGGACAATGGCAAGGGCAAGGTAAGGGCTCAACAGGCATGGGGAACATGCAAGGGTTGAGCCTGGAGGCGAAGAGAGTACTTTCTTGGTTAATTGTTAGGATGTGCTAAGAATGCTTGCTGCGGTCGGCGCAGTTATGTGCGACGAGTTAGGCGTCTAACCTCGAAATAATTATTTCCTGTCCTCTAATTTCGTACAAATTTCAAGTAACTTTGCAGCATAACTTTATCATGTTTAAAGATGTAGACATTTTCTCTACACATTTTATGGTGACAGCTGGTGAAAGGAAAGCTCCTTCAGCGAGTGGTGCGCTCGTGAGAGAGAGGGGGAGCAGGAGGTGAGCCCGCGAGTGGTGTGCGCGCGCGCGCTTGGGAGAGATGTCTGCTCATTTTAAAGCACTGCACTAGTGCTTGTGGCGCGCCGCTGCTCGCTCCCGCAAAGGTGGATGCCGCCAGAAGCACGAGTGTGTGCTTGAAAATGAGCAGAGCGACGGCTAAAGGCCCTCCTACGCAAAGCATGCGCACTGCGTAGGCGAGACCTAAAAATAGACACTTCAGCTAATAGGAGGTGTTTTAAGTCCAGAATCAGTTCCGAACTGGTAGATCTCAAAGTAAGGGTCTAAATACACAAAAAAAATCATTTTGACGCCATACGGTGCGTTTTTAGTATAATGTACGAAAATATATATATTTTTTCTAGGCTCCTATGGAATGAGTGTGTGCCATGGTCGCACAAAACAGGCGGGGGAGAAAAGGCATTTGCATCCTATAGGGATGGCTGAGGCTGGTTCATCCAATCAGCAGTACCTAAACGTTACGTTCAGTAAAAGTGTGACGCAAGAACATGAATCAGTCAGGGACGGAGGGTGTGTGTTTAAGCACAAGGTATGTGAGTTTACGAGATGGATGGTAATGCTTCCATTTCTAACGATAATGGCATTACTCCTAGTCCTACTCCCTCGCCTTCCTTCAGCACAATTGAGGCCCCGCCTCCCATCCAGACCCACCCCCAGCATAAAAATCTCTGCCCGCCCCCACCTCCACCTGTACGTAAACAAGCCGAGCTAGCACTCAGATGAACCGGACCGGGAGGGAGGGAGGGTCCTTGAAGGAAGGCGAGGAGGAGGACTAGGAGTAATGCCATTATCGTTAGAAATGGAAGCATTACCTCCCGTCCCTCCTCGCCTTCCTTCAGCACAATTGAGGACATAGCAAGCAGAAGAAAACAGAGACGGACAGCTGAGTGCGAGAGAACACCAAAACAGAAACAGTGCCCCAAACACAGCAGATCAACATCCCAGGAACCCAGCGGCCCAGAACAGCAGACAAATGTCCCAGACACGCAAACGGACAGCGCCAGTCAAACGGAGAGGGAGAAGACCAGGACGCAGGCCAACAGATCCCACAGAGGAGCCCACCCGACAGGACACCACAACCGGCAGGGAGCGCAGCAAAGCACGCCTGACATCAAGCAACGCAGCCACCGAAGCCGCCAAACAGCGAGAGGAACACCCCCGGACCCCCACAGGAGGAACCACCCCCAAAAGACAGACAGTCAGCAAGACCGGGGACCAAAACCAACGACCCAACAGAGCAGAGGAAGGCCAAACAACCACCGCAACCGGATCAAAGCAAAACGGGAACCCACAGCCGAGCCAACACCCCAAGCCGTAGCGCAGAGGGGATGGCAACCAAAAACAAGGCCCAAAAGACAAGAGCCGCAACCCGAGACCCCCAAGGGGACCAAAGGGAGGACAGCCAATACCAGCAGCCAAGACCCCGAAGGGAAGGACCAGACAGGGCGAGGGGGCACCAGACCCCGCCAACCCGCAAGAACGCCAGGAGCATCAAGAAGCCAGAGAGCCGCCCACAGCACCCGCAGAGGAGACACCGACAAACCCAGAAGAACCCCACCCGGAAGGAATCGCCATGCCAAACATAGGCCAGCCACCACGGGAACAACACCCAGAGCAGAACACCAGTCCAAAAGGACCGCCCATGCCAAGCCCAGGACAGCAGAGAGGAGGACCGACGGGAAGGCAGCCAAGCAACCGCCAAACGACCAGGAACCCCCAACCCAGCAAAGCCCAGACGCACCACCAGGCAGCAGGTGAAACCCCCACACAGAACCCAGGGGAAGGGCCGGAAACATCAAAGAGAACGGAACCACCGTAAGGACCCACACCCGAACGCAACAGAAGTCGGACAGGAGAGGAGACCAAGGCACCCCAGGCCAAAGGGGAGCAACCAACAACCCCCGAGCACAGAGCCACCCGACCAGAACCAGAAAGGCCCCGAGCAGCGGAAAAAAGGGGGGAGAAAGGCCCCCAGAAGATCCCGAGGCACAGGAGAGGGAAGGCCAACGACCCCCCCCAAGCCCCGGGACCCCAGCCCAGAGACCAGAACCGGGCCTACAAGGCCCTCCCGGATCCGCAACAGGACCACCACAGGGAGGCCCCAAGGACCCACCAACAGGCAGGCCACACAGGGAAGAAGAGAGAAACGAGGGAAAAGGAAGGACCCAGTACAACAGATCCGCCAGCCCAGAGGTCACCCGCCGAAGGGAGAGAGCCAACAGTCCCAGCACCCAGACCGGAGCCAGAGAAACAGGACACCGGCAAACAAGGAATAAGGACCAGAACCTGGACCCACCCAAAGGGCGGACAGAGGACCACGCCCCAGAACGCCAGACCGAACCAACACCCCAGGGGCCCAGCAGAGAGCCCCGGAAGAGCACCGGGGCAAGCCCCCAACAACTGCCAGTAGGAGGAACACCGGGAGACCAGCAGGGACAGCACCCCGAACCCGAACAGACCCCAGCCAATCCCGCACCCGGACAGGCCGGGCGGCCAAGCCACCACAAGCGGAGCCGGAGGAGGCAGCAAATAGCCAGCCAGAAAGCGACGGAGGGAGAGCCACCAGGATAGCTCCCCTCGACAAGGACCTAAAAGGGCAGCGGGGACAAAAGACCCCAGAGACCAACCCAACAGGATCCAGACGGCCAGGCGGAGAAGAAGAAAAACGAGCCCCGGGAACTGGAAAACCCCCAGAAGCCAGGAGCCCCATCCCTGTAGCCACAGGACCGCCGGAGGAGCCACCCCGGACAACAAGGCCCGAGCCAGCGAAGGAACAGAGACCAGACGCAGGCAGGACAAGGGAACATGGCCATGCAAAGGCCGAAAACAAGCCCCAACGAACACCAAGCCCCGAGAGGGGACCAGAGAGACACCCCCCAGGCCACCAACAAACCCGATCCCCAGAAGAACCACCAAGGTCCCCCGAACAGACCGAGCAAAGACACGCCGGCCGCACACAGCAGGCCGACTGACAGAGAAGGACGAAGGAAAAACCCTCGCATGAAGGAGAGCCACGAGAGGCACCAGGACCCGCGGGAAGACCCAGGGCGAGGGCCGGAGGCCGAAGGGAAGGACGCAAAACCGAAAGGGCATCACCCACAGCGAACCGCAGAAAAGAAGCGGCAACTGGGAAGCGGAGAGAAGCGTCCCTGAGACCCACGGCACGCCAAAAGAAGTCAGGCAGAACCAGAGGAACGACGGACGAAAGGGCCAACACCAGGAAGGAAAGGGCCGAACGCAGGAGCAGACCCACAGGAGAGCCAGGACAGGCCGAAGCCGCCGGACACCCCCAACCCCAGAAACAGAACGGAGAGGGCCCCAGGCCCGGGCTCCACGATAGGAACGCAGCAGACCGACCACAGGGCAAGCCAACAGGACACCCCGTCCAGCAGAGCCACCACGCGGGGACCGGAGACAGGCAGGGGAGGCAACCGAACCCCGAACCCAGAGGAACCTGCACCAAGACGACCCTCAAAGTACACAGGACCCAGCCAACAGAAAACGGGCCACCGCCACCAAGGAAGAAAAGGCCGCAGAGGACCACCCACCGCAGGGAACCATCCAGACAGCAGTGACAGGGACCCAGGCGAGGAAGCAGGGAGCCAGGGTGAAAACAGGCCAAAACCCGTACCCACCGGAAAGGCGGAGGAGACGCCCACATCGGGGACAAAGGAGAGGCCCCAGGACAAGGCACCTCAGAAAGGCAGGACGCCCCACACAAGGAAAGGCACGCAGAAGCCCCAAGGCGGCCAGAAGGACAGAGGACATGCAGCCCACAGTACCGAAAAGACCCAGGCAGCCACCCATCCAGGCACGAACCAGGCCTGACCCCGCCGAACAGCAGAGACCGGACAAGAGCGGGGGGGGACCAGGCACCACGGCCGGAGGCCCTAACAGCCGCCGCCAAAGCCACGAAACCCCACACCAAGGAGGGCGCAGAAGAAGCCGAGAACAGGCCAGCGCCACAGCACCAGCCAAGCAGAACAGCCGACCCGCCAAGCAGTGCGGTCAGGACAGAGTCCAACAACCCAAAGGGAGGAAAGGAGCGAACACCCCCAACAAGCAAAGCCGCCGGAGGAAGCAAGGGACCCGCAGCACCGCAGGAAAAACCCACTGATGCAAAAGAAGGCGTGAAGGAACCTGGAAACCAATCAGGACCAACACAGCACAGAAGGAACGCTCAGGGCTGAGGAAAAGAGATCGCACACAGCAGGCTCCGCAGGCAACAGACAAACAGTCGCCAGCCGGGCGGGCCACAGTGGAGAAAGCAGCAAGTACAATCCCCACAAAAAGGGAAAAGAGCACGAAATACAGCAAGCACGGGCAACGCACGCCACTCCCACAGCACCAATCCCTACACCGGGACCGCAGGGCAAGCCCAACCAGAAGGGCCGGGAACACCAAGGAAGAATCCCACAGACCCCGCCCAGCAGGGAAGAGGAAAGCCCAGCCGAACAGCACAGGAGCCCAAGCGACCCTCCACACCCCCCGGAGCCAAAGGCATCGCCAGAGGCGGGAGAAGGCCCAATACCCCAGGACCCAGACGGAAACCAGCCGCCCACAGGATCCGCCGGACGAGGACGGGAAGGACCAGAAGGCAGCGGCCGAGCCCGTAAGCACCGGACAGAGCAGCCTCAATCAAGTCTCGCACCAGCCACAGACATGAGAGGCACCGTACTCCCCGCGGAGCCCATGCGTCTAGGCACCCCAGGGGGACCGGAGACCAAGCAGCAGAGGAAGAAGACACCAGAAGGCCCCCAACCACCTCAAGCGACCCAGGGCAGCAAGCGGAAAAATAGCCCCCAGCAGCCCCAAGACAAGGCAGACAGACGACCACGCCCGTCAAGAGAAAACAGCAAGTCACAGTACATGGTACACCAAAAGGAAAAAGGAACAAATACCGGGTCAAAACCCGGCCTACCAGGTCTCCGTGATGAGTGCAGTCCGGGAGCAAAGGCAGCCAAGCAGGCCCGACCCGGAAACACAGCCCCAGCCACAGGAGGACCGCCAAACAACACAGCAGCTTCCTGAGCCACCGCTCCGCCCCCATCCACGAGGGAGACGAGGAGAGGAGGCATCGCCAGGAGAACTCCGTCGAGGGCACCGCCGCCGCAGAGAACCAACTCGAAGACTCCCGGCACCGCCACAGGGAGGAACTGAAGGTAAGTCCCACTAGGGAGACAGAAAAAACAGGTGGAGGTGGGGGCGGGCAGAGTTTTTATGCTGGGGGTGGGTCTGGATGGGAGGCGGGGCCTCAATTGTGCTGAAGGAAGGCGAGGGAGGGACGGGAGGTAATGTAATTGTCGAAAGCATTCCGGGAATGCACTGACAGTCAAGGTTATTACCTGGGTGTGGTGAGCGTCTGCACCCATTCCCTCCCCTGAATCTTCACAACAACGTGCCCATGACTCATTATCCTGAATAATATTCATGGCCCTTTTGAGGCAGAATAATGCTGGAGGGGGGAAAGGGAAACCGACTGGAGGAGGCGAGGGAAAGCTAGAGGTGAGAGACAGCGGGAAAGAGGGAGAGGTGAAAACAAATGGGAGGTAGTGAAATCAAATTGTTATTGGTAGGAGGAGAGAAGGGGGTGTGAATGAGCTGCGCATTTTGAAAGCGACTCCCAAGTAGTAAAAAAAAGTGAAAGGCATTGACAATGTCCTAAGGAATCTTATAAGGAAATTCCTCATTTAAATAGAAACTAATCCGAGAAACAATTATTAAGGGAAATATATTTTGGAATTTTGGATTCTGAACTCCTTTTGGTAAACAAAGTGGCATCCTGAATTCGTAACCAATTATTTTTTAGGTGCAAACAATCTTAGGGTGAGCTTTGTCAAGCATATTCACAATGTGATCTTTGGAAAAAACAGTTGACGAAGCACCACAGACCCAATTTATTTTATTTTAGTTTAGTTTCATTTGTGTTTTTTAAGTGCTACAAGGTACCAATTGTTAGCTTTAAAGAACACTGGGTGGACAAACAGGAATGGGGCTAAAAAGTCTTGCTAGTAGAGGGGCAATCAATCAGTCATCAAAATGGTGGTGCTTGCTGGAGGCATCCTTCATCCAAGACTCCGAGGGGCATATTTACAAAGAAATGATGCAGCATGGCGCTGCAAGCAATTTAGCAGTGCAACGCTGCGTCATTTAAAAAATGCAGGGATGCACCGTATTCACAAGAATATGGTGCACCCCTGTGTTTTCCCTTGTGCCTGTGCAAAAAAACTGCCCAGCGCCAATGCAGACACACTTGCGCCATGGTGCAAGGGTGCCTGCATTGCAGGGATGATTGTTTATATGCAGGAAGGGACACATTCCTGAACATAAACAATCAATAAAGGCGTTTTGCTCCTTCTATGTATGCTGCAGAATGCATCACACATAGAGCAAAAAACAAGGAGAAATTATAGTATTTCTCCTGGTTGGGCTGCTTTAACGCCTGCTTTTCAATGGTGTTATTTTCTGGCGCTGCCTCAGATTTACAGATCCATGTAAATCTGGGGCAGCTTCAAAAAGCAATGGATGTTGCAGTGGAACGCCCACAGCAACACCCATTGCACGCACCTCTGACTCAGAAAACTGTGTGAAAGGGTACAATGTTTACAATGCGACGTTAAGGCACTCAAAGTGGCTTAGCACCGCATTGTAAATATGGAGCAGGGCATTGCGCCAATGGAGCGTCCTGAAAAGTGACGCTCTTGTGGCGCAATGCCCTTGTAAATATGCCTCCAAGATTGATAAAATGGCTATGTATGTCATAGGTGGGAGCACACGCATCAAGATATGTGTCCCTTTGGCTAAAGAACCTAAAGAAACCAAGCAGTAACAATGTTGACAAACCAGACCTGACATGCAAAAACTAACAGCCATCTAAAATCACAGGCCAGGCTGCTGTTACAGTGTTTCCATTCTTCAGCTGAGCTAACTAACCAAAGCGAGTATAAACAGGATCTGTGGGAGATGAATAGTTTGTAGTGCCTGCGGTCACTTTGGGAGCTTTTTACTCGTCTCAATGCTAGGTGTGTCTTTGAAACGGCTTAAAACTCTTAATTTCATAATCTAGCTCATAGCTAGGATATTCTACACCAGACAAATCAGTTGGTTCAGTGTGTGGATTAGTGGATCGGCATGATAGCTTTTTTGTGAAGCAGGGAGCGCTGTTGCAGCCACTACTATGGCTCAGAGGAGATTTGTGAGGTCAGCAGTACATCACTGACATATTAAGAGCAGCTTAAAGAAGTTGCTAGATTTCTGAAGTGAAAAGCAGACTACAAAAGCCTTTGCACGAAAGCGGTTCGCCTGGGAGGCTCGACTTTTCGTTTTCGCATGCTTGGTTTTGCCTGTTAGGCCCTTGATGAAAATGGAGCCTGAAATCGTGTCGCTGCCTACGACCCCCCACGGTATAAACCGCTCCAAGCATGAGATGTATTCGAATTACAAGGTTTCGTCGAGGAAGGCTTCACTCTGCTTACGATTCAGTTTGATTGCGGTAACCAGGCTTCTCCAGAGGGCTGTGCCGTGTGATTGACGAAGAAGGTACTTGGAAAAAATGTGAAATGGGAACATTGCTTGAGGACAGATCATATGGCATTACCTGTTTTCAAGCAAAGTGTTTCTTATTGCCATATGGTGATGCAGTGCAAACGCTGTATAGACATCTTGAGAGGTATCTGGAGAATATCAGTGAGCCAAAAGTGAATAGTTGTATATCAACTTTTTTGTTTTCTATGTTCTATTTTTTAATTTATTTTTATTATTTAATATTTTTGGATCTAGCGCTTTATTTATTATTTTTAGATCTAGCTCTTCAAATGCTCCACACCAGCTGGTGGCAGAGCGCTTCACAGTGCAAACGGATCAGGAAAAAAAAAACACAAGAAATCGGAATCTTCTGCTAATTAACAGCAGACATGGTTGCTGCACAGTTTCAAGCAGAAGAGGTGGCTCGTCTCATGTAATAAATATTAGAAGAGGGGGGTGAGGTGGGAGGCAGTTTGGAGAGGAGAGTGACGCAAGGGCTTTTTTAAAAGGTGCTTTTAAGGTACGTCTAGAAGAGATTATAACTTCTGTTATACATATAGAAATGCCACTGTTATGATTGTGAGCGTCCCACGTGGGCGTCAGCTCGGGGAAGTCAGAGAAAGTAGTTACTGTCTAGCTTTGCAGTTTGTTCTCCTGACACTGCCCTGCTTAACTCTTGTCTCACTGATCATGGAGTCAACAGCAACACGTAAACATGCCTCTAAGATCCCCATCGATTTCCTTTCATCAACTGACCTTCCAGACAACAAGGTATAAGCAGTAGCGGCTCCTCGAGGGAGTGCTGCGGGGCAGTGGGGCGGGGCGGCGGAGGGGCAGGGTGGGGGGTAGTAAACTCTGGAATTGGGCCGAACAAAGTTGAGTAAAGAAATAAATAAATAAAATGAATTACATTGCACTCTGCATCGCCGATTTGGCGTTGCAGCGCGCGCAATGTAATTCGTTTTGTTTATTTATTTCTTCACTCAACTTTGTCCGGCCCAATTCCGGAGTTTACTACCCCCCATACCTGCCCCTCCCCCACCCCATCGCCCCGCAGCACTCCCTCGAGGAGCCGCTACAGGGTATAAGAGGCTGCTTACTGGGTGAGCGTGTACTGGACCTGGCCGTTCTTGCAGGTTTATCCCCAACTTTTCTGTCTTCTCCCTCTTATTTTTTCTGACCTGTTTTTTTGTTTGTGGTCCACGAAGATAATTGGGAAACTGACACAGGGAGTCATATTCCTTGTGGTGGGAGATACATTTTACTGGCTCTAGAAGGGAGTGACAGGGAGAGGTGTACCCCACTCGAGGAAGTCCTGGTTGGGGAATATGGAATCACCGCAGAGGGGAGTAGGTTGAGTTTCTGGGCAGTCATTCACTGTCTCAACACATGGGAGGTGATGTGGGGTAATTTGTTCAACATGAAGGGTAGTATGTTGAACACACGTGAGGGGCTGTACAATTGGATTGTAGGAGAGCACATGTTCAATCACTGTTTTCCAGAGCTATGCCAACAACTAGTGGAGTGTGAGTTCTCTGACCCCAGGGAGTTTGCACTGGAGGCAGAGGGTCTGAAGAGGCATTTGGGAGTGATCCTGAAGGAAGTGGCTTAGGTTTTCCCCAACCGAGGGAGGTGGGGGAGGATCATAGTAGCCCAGATAGGTTCCAGTGGAGTGGGATGGGTAGAGGGTCCCATGTCCCTTCTCAGTGTAGGAAGAGAGGTGGGGGGGTCAGAGGCCCAGGTTGTCCGAGCATAGTCCCAGAGCCTGGATGGTTCCCAGAGGGACCACCAGGAAAGGGGTTGTTAGACTTGGCATCTTTTGGCGTGTTTCCCCTGACTTTTTGCTTTCTGACCTCCTGGTTTTGACTCTGTTTTTTCTGGTGTAATGATTCTGCGCACTTTCCTCACTGCTGTCCAGTGGGAAAGTGCAAGTGCTCCTGTAGAAAATGTGTTATGGATTGGAGTTTCCATGATTGGCCTATTTGATTTATGTGTCAGTCCATAGTAAAGTGCACTGCGAGTGCCAGGGCCTATAAATCAAATGCTGTTGGTGGGCTGCAGCACTGGATTGTGCCACCCATGCCAACAGCCCGTAAAGTGTAACTCTGGCCTGCCATTGCAGAGCCTGTGTGCAGCCTGGGGCTGCCATGTCAACTTGGCAAGTGCACACACTTGCAAGTCCCTAAACCTTCCCTTTTCTACATGTTAGTCACCCCTAAGGTAGGCCCAAGGTACCCCTGTGGGCAGGGTGCATTGTATGTGAAAGGTAGGACATGCCCTGGTGTGTGTGGCATGTCCTGATAGTGAATTACAGCCTACTTCGTTTTTCACTATGGCAAGGCTACCTGTTCCCCATAGGCCAGAATTGGCAGTTTTGATTATTACATCCTATGATCCTAACTGACCCAGGGAACATGGTAGAAATTCGAGTTTAGTATGCCTGAACTCAGAATGATAAAATGCATCTTTTAGTGAAGTTGGTTTTAACATTCTGTGTTTGAAAATACCACTTTTAGAAAGTAGGTATTTTCTTGTCTACCCATCCAAGCCTGCCTCTGCTAGGTTGTGTATTCCTTGTCTGGAGTGTGAGTGACAGGGGCTGGGGGATTCCAGGAGACAGGGTGAGTCAGCACAGGGCTGAATAGCAAGATCTACCTGTAGATGGGTGGGAGGAGTTGCATCTGGGACCTGAATAGGGCTGTGCCTTCCCTCCACAATGCTGGCTCCACCTCCTGTGGTGTGTCTGATGTCCCTGGCCTACACTGCAAAAGGAAAGACGGAGACTTGTCAACAAAGTGCTCCAGGACTGACCAGAACTGGTTTGGACTAGGCAAAGGCCTCTCTGCCTTCAGAGAACAAAGAGAAATTGAGGATAAAAAGGGGGACCCAAACCCCAGAACTTTAGAACTCTTTTGGATCAAGAAGACTGCCAAGAAGAAGATCTGGAGAAGCTGTGAGGAGGAACTACCACTTTGCTGTGTACTTTGCTGTGTTGGCCTGCAGTGGCTGCTTCTGTCTTGGGCAGTGAAAGGACTGGACTGAACTTTCTGCAATCTACTTTGTGAGTTTCTCCAAGGGCTTGAGGGAGAGCTTGCCCCCTGTTCAAGAAGTCTCAGGAACAGCAAAGACTTCAAGCCCGACGCCGCTGCCGACTCCGTGTCCTGAAGGCACCGCAGAGGGCACCGCCACAACGCCGCACCGCAACCTTGGTCTCACCGACGACGCCAGCTGATGCCGCCACCGAGCCGCTGCTCGCACCATGACCTGTGGGCACCGCCTCGCTTCACGACGACGCCTTGGTATGCCCGATGATGCCGCTCCACACCGGACTCGACGCCGCTGCTTGCACCGTGGTTCGAGGGCACCGCTCGTACAGTTACACGATGCACCGCCCTCATCCTGCACCGCAGCCTTGGCCTACCGACGCCGGTGCCATCGACTCCAGTTCGTCAGCCGACGACAGCGCTTCAGCAACGACGACGACGCTGCTGCACCGTGACCTGCCAGCACCGTGACGAGCACCGCCTTCATCTCACACCGCTACCCTGGTCTCACCGACGACGCCATCTGATGCCGCCACCGAGCCGCTGCTCGCACTGCGACCTGAGGGCACCGCATGCCGCACCGCTGCACTGCGCACCGCAGCACCCGACGCCTGCCGACACCAGCGCTCCTGACTTCAACAGAGAGGAGATCGATCTGCAACGCGTGTGACTTCGAGGGCCCCGACGACGCCTGCACCGACCTCCGGAACCGACGCCTGCGGACGCCGTGTTCTCGGAAGCTCACCCCGAGGTCATCGACGCTCTGCATTTCTGAAAGGTACTGTTTGCAAGTCTTCCCGACACCGTAGCTGACCCGCGATGCCGCGGTCAGCCAGAACTGTTTGGATTTGTTTGTTCACGACGCCGTGATAGCCCCGGACGGAGCTATCGACATCAAGGAACTGTTTTTAAGGACACTGTGATAACTGAAGATTTTTAAAGTACTGTACTGTTGATTTTTTTATCGTATTGGTCTTGTTTTAGGTATATAAAAATATTGGATATTTTTCTAAACTGGTGTGGTGTCCGTTTGTAGTGCTTACACTGTGTTACTGTTGGTTATGTGCAAATGCTTTGCACACTGCCTCTAAGATAAGCCTGACTGCTCGTGCCAAGCTACCAAGGGGGTGAGCAGGGGTTATTTTAGGAGTGTAACTCCCTTATCCTGACTAGGAAGAAGGGTCCCTACTTGGACAAAGGTGCAAGCCCTTGCCAACTAGAGACCCCGATTTCTAACATGGTTGTCAGCGGTGAGGATAGGACTTGTGTTTGCACTTGACTTACAGTGATTGGTGTGCACTACTACTATATCGCAGACCATTAAGTACCACTTACAGGTTCTTTTTCTTTTTGGCCTATTTTTGATCTTGCCAGTTTGAACTTGCTACTTCAACATGCCTGAATCTATAGTATCATCAATTGCACAGTAGAAATTGCCTTTGAGGAGGATCGATTGGAAGCCTACAATGTCAAGGAGTTAAAATCGATTTTCAAGAACCTGAAAGTCCAGGTCAGAGGCTTCACCAGGAAGGATGAGCTACAAAAGGCGCTGAGGGCCTGGGTAGCAGCCAGACAGGCCAGTGAGCAATCTGGTGGTCTCAGTGGAGAGGTGGAGGAGCCTGTTCCTAGGCTGGATGTGCTTTTGGGAGGGGGGGAGCCCTCCAGGCCAGGCAGCAGTGGCTTGTCCCCAGAGGAGCTGGAGGACAGGCGGGAAGTAAGGAGGTTTGAATTGGAGAAACTCAGAATAGAAAGTGAGAGGGAAGACAAGAGAATAGCCATGGAGGAAAGGAAGATGATGTTAGATCATTAGAGAATTATCAAGGAGCTGGAGCTAAAGAGTAGAACTGGCTCAGATGGTGGCAGCAATGCTTCAGTACACACAGACAGGATTGTACACATCCCCAAGAATGTAGGTAAAGAGTACAAAAAGGGTGATGACATACAAAGGTGGTTTCAAGGGTACGAGTCGTCTATTCATATGAATGGGGTCCCTGAAAGGAACTGGGGGGCAGGGTTGTGGCCTCTCTTTCCAGAAGAAGCTAGGGATACCCTGATAGCTTTGGGTAAGGGGCAGGACCTCACCTATGCTGACATGAAAGACGCTCTCCTCACTAGGTATGGGCTCACTCCTGAGAAGTACAGGGATCAGTTTAGGTCCAGTAAAAAGTCTGAGGCCAACACTTGGTTCGAATGTGTGGATATGTTCTGTAGGTCGCTGGATGGTTGGGTGAAGGGCAGTAATGTAACCGATTTTCAGGGGCTCTACAATTTGATTGCATGGGAGCACTTGTCTAGTCTATGTTTTGCAGATCTGCGCCAGCACCTACTTGATAGTAAGCTAACTGACCCCAGGAAGCTTGCTATGGAGGCGGACCGCTGGGTGAGTACCAGGGTCCACAAGAAAGCGTTTGGGGGAGACTCAGCTAAAGGTGGGCAGGGTCCCCAGCAGAAAAGTGGGGGGGACAAGGTAAAGCACAGGAGTTCTCTAAAGGGCCCCAAACTAGTACCCAGGGTAAAGGTTCCCATCCCCCAGGTGATAAGAAGAAAGGGGTCTCTACAGGGAAGCCTGTTGAGACCGGCCCCCGCAAGTGTTATGCATGTGACCAGGTGGGTCACTTGAAGGGGGACCCCAACTACCCAAAGGGGACACAGCCACCCACCGGTGGACAGTCCAAAGTGTTGGCTAGTGTAGCGCTTGGGGAAGAGGAGTGCCCACAGGAGGGTGGGGATCCCGCAGAAATGACCCTCGTCTCACTAGGGGACAGTGAGATGGTCCCAGGAAACCAGGTGCCCCCTAACACAAAGAAATATAGCACCTGGGTGACCATCAATGGGAACATGGTAGAGGCTCTCAGAGATACTGGAGCCAGTGTGACCTCAGTCCGGTGTCACCTGGTCTCTGAGAAGCAGGTAGTCCCAGGGGCATTCCACCAAGTAGTTGCTGTAGACAACTCTGAGCACCAGTGTATGGTGGCGCAGGTTCCCTTTGAATGGGAGGGGTCTCAGGTCCCTTGAGGGTGGTTGTGAGCCCTACCATGCCTGTAGATTGTCTGCTAGGTAACGACCTGGAGCAGTCCTTATGGAAGGATGTTGAGCTCAGGTCTCACTTGGAGATGCTTGGGTTGCCAGAGTGGGCATGCGTTTCTACTCGGTCAATGGCAGCCAGAAAGGGTGATCAAGAGGACTTGGAGCCTGGAACAATGGCCCAAGTCCCTGCCAAGAGGAAGGGCAGGGGGTGCGGGAAACCGGCACCCGATGTTCCCACGGACCGGGAGGAGGCGGACCTCGAGATGGACGCCCCGGTGCCTACAGGGGAGCAGGTAGCCGAACTGGGAGACATCTCTGAGCTGACCCATTGGCAGCAAGAAGTGGGTCCCACCAGGGAGGAGTTCTGCAGGGAGCAGAACGAGTGCCCTACTCTGGAGGGTCTGCGGCGGCAGGCTGCAGACCAGGCAGCTGGAAATCAGTCCGGGTCACATCTGATCTACTGGGAGAATGGTCTCCTATACAGTGAGCCTAAGGTTGCTGAGCCTGGGTCAGCCCGTGTGCTGGTGGTACCCCAGCGCTTCAGGACCTTCCTACTGGGTCTGGCTCATGACGTGCCTTTGGCAGGTCATTTGGGGCAGGACAAGACCTTTGACAGGCTTGTCACCCACTTCTTTTGGCCCCAAATGTGAAGGCAGTCAGATGCACACTGTAGGTCTTGCCAAACTTGCCAGGCAAGTGGTAAGAGTGGGAGGAAGGTCAAAGCTCCTCTCCAACCTTTTCCTGTTGTTGGAACACCCTTTGAATGGGTAGGGATGGATATTGTGGGGCCACTGGATTCCAAGACAGCCATGGGCAACAGGTACATCCTGGTCTTGGTGGACCATGCCACCCGGTACCCGGAGGCAATCCCTCTCAGGACAACGATGGCGCCAGTGGTGGGCCGGGCGTTAATGGGGATCTTTTCCCGTGTGGGCTTCCCCAGAGAGGTGGTTTCTGACAGGGGGACCAATTTCATATCCAAGTATATGACATCCCTGTGGAAGGAGTGTGGTGTAACCTACAAGTTCACCACGCCTTACCACCCACAAGGAAACGGTCTGGTGGAGAGATTCAACCAGACCTTGAAAGGCATGATCAAGGGTCTAACAGAACCAATGAGGCATAAGTGGGACGTCCTCTTGCCATGCCTACTCTTTGCATACAGGGAGGTGCCTCAGAAGTCTCTTGGGTACAGCCCCTTTGAGCTCCTGTATGGCCACCCTGTCAGAGGACCTCTGAGTTTGGTAAAGGAAGGCTGGGAGGCAGCTCCCAGGAAAACTCCCCAGGATTTGTTTAGTTACATGCTGGCCTTTAGAAACCAAACTGCCCGCTTCAGGAAACTCGCTCAGGCGAACTTAAAGCAAGCCAGGAAGAAATGAAGAGGTGGTATGACCAGAATGCCACTCTGGTTGAATTTCAACCTGGGCAAAAAGTGTGGGTCATGGCCCCAGTGGAACCTTGTGCCTTGCAGGACAAGTGGACTGGGCCATATGAGGTGGTGGAGCGCAAAAGTGACGTCACCTACCGGGTGGATTTGCAGGCTCCAAGGAACCCTTTGAGGGTCCTTCACGTGAACCGCCTCAAGCCCCACTTCGAGAGGTCCGAAGTGAGTATGCTCTTGGCGACAGATGATGGGGTGGAAGAGGAGAGTGAGCCTCTCCCTGACCTCCTGTCTACCAAGGAGCATGATGGGTCAGTGGAGGGTGTGATCCTCTCCCCTACACTGACTCAGGAGCAGCAGGGGACTGTCACCAGTTGTTGGGACAGTTCGCCCCACTGTTCTCTCTGACCCCCGGTGTTACTCACTGGTGTACCCATGACGTGGACACTGGTGACAGCCCTCCTGTGAAGCACAAGATTTACAGGTTGACTGACCGGATCCGGGCCAGCATCATGGAGGAGGTCTCTAAGATGTTGGCGTTAGGGGTGATTGAGCCCTCCAACAGTCCTTGGGCCAGCCCGGTGGTCTTGGTCCCAAAGGCTGCTGCACCCGGTGCCACTCCAGAACTCCGGTTTTGTGTGGACTACCGTGGGCTCAATGCCATCACCAGGACTGACGCGCACCCCATCCCCAGAGCTGATGAGCTCATTGATCGGTTGGGAGCTGCCTGGTTCCTCAGCACGTTTGATTTAACGTCTGGGTACTGGCAGATTGCCTTAACCGATGGGGCCAAGGAGAGGTCAGCATTCTCAACCCCAGAAGGTCATTACCAATTTCGGGTGATGCCCTTTGGGTTGAAGAATGCCCCTGCCACCTTTCAGAGGTTGGTCAATCAGGTGTTGGCTGGACTGGAGGATTTCAGTGCCGCCTACCTGGATGACATTGCTGTGCTCAGTTCCAGCTGGGAAGAACATTTACAGCACCTTGAGAAAGTGTTGAGGGCTCTGCAAGGTGCAGGCCTCACGATCAAGGCCAGTAAGTGCCAGATCGGGCAGGGTTCTGTGGTGTACTTGGGACACCAGGTAGGAAGCGGCCAGGTGGCGCCCCTACAACCCAAGATTGACACCATTCTGGCTTGGGAGCCCCCCAAGACCCAGACAGAGGTGAGAGCCTTCTTAGGTCTCACCGGCTACTATAGGAGATTTGTTAAGGGCTATGGCACCATCGTTGCCCCCTTAACAGAGCTGACTTCGAAGAAGCAGCCCAGGAAGGTGATCTGGACTGAGTCCTGCCAGAAAGCTTTTGATGCCCTGAAGGCCGCCATGTGCACGGCGCCCGTGCTCAAGGCACCTGACTTCTCCAAAGAATTCTTCGTGCAGACTGACGCTTCAGAGCATGGTGTGGGAGCAGTGCTCTCACAACTGAACGAAGAGGGCCTGGATCAGCCTGCAGTCTTCCTTAGCAGGAGACTACTCCCCAGGGAACAGAGGTGGAGTGCCATAGAAAGGGAAGCTTTTGCTGTGATCTGGGCACTGAAGAAGCTGAGACCATACCTGTTTGGGACTCACTTCCAGGTTCAGACAGACCACAGGCCCCACAGATGGTTGATGCAAATGAGGGGTGAGAATCCAAAACTGCTGAGGTGGTCCATCTCCCTACAGGGAATAGACTTTATGGTGCAACACCGCCCTGGCACAGAACACGCCAATGCAGATGGTCTGTCCAGGTTCTTCCGCCTTAGTGAAGAGATCTCCCAGGGGGTTGGGTAGTTCTCCCTACTTTCAGCTGGAGGGGACATGTGTTAGACTTGGCATCTTTTGGCGTGTTTCCCTGACTTTTGCTTTCTGACCTCCTGGTTTTGACTCTGTTTTTTCTGGTGTAATGATTCTGCGCACTTTCCTCACTGCTGTCCAGTGGGAAAGTGCAAGTGCTCCTGTAGAAAATGTGTTATGGATTGGAGTTTCCATGATTGGCCTATTTGATTTATGTGTCAGTCCCTAGTAAAGTGCACTGCGAGTGCCAGGGCCTATAAATCAAATGCTATTGGTGGGCTGCAGCACTGGATTGTGCCACCCACGCCAACAGCCCATAAAGTGTAACTCTGGCCTGCCATTGCAGAGCCTGTGTGCAGCCTGGGGCTGCCATGTCAACTTGGCAAGTGCACACACTTGCAAGTCCCTAAACCTTCCCTTTCTACATGTTAGTCACCCCTAAGGTAGGCCCAAGGTACCCCTGTGGGCAGGGTGCATTGTATGTGAAAGGTAGGACATGCCCTGGTGTGTGTGGCATGTCCTGATAGTGAATTACAGCCTACTTCGTTTTTCACTATGGCAAGGCTACCTGTTCCCCATAGGCCAGAATGGGGAGTTTTGATTATTACATCCTATGATCCTAACTGACCCAGGGAACATGGTAGAAATTCGAGTTTAGTATGCCTGAACTCAGAATGATAAAATGCATCTTTTAGTGAAGTTGGTTTTAACATTCTGTGTTTGAAAATACCACTTTTAGAAAGTAGGTATTTTCTTGTCTAACCATCCAAGCCTGCCTCTGCTAGGTTGTGTATTCCTTGTCTGGAGTGTGAGTGACAGGGGCTGGGGGATTCCAGGAGACAGGGTGAGTCAGCACAGGGCTGAATAGCAAGATCTACATGTAGATGGGTGGGAGGAGTTGCACCTGGGACCTGAATAGGGCTGTGCCTTCTCTCCACAATGCTGGCTCCAACTCCTGTGGTGTGTCTGATGTCCCTGGCCTACACTGCAAAAGGAAAGAAGGAGACTTGTCAACAAAGTGCTCCAGGACTGACCAGAACTGGTTTGGACTAGGCAAAGGCCTCTCTGCCTTCAGAGAACAAAGAGAAATTGAGGATAAAAAGGGGGACCCAAACCCCAGAACTTTAGAACTCTTTTGGATCAAGAAGACTGCCAAGAAGAAGAGCTGGAGAAGCTGTGAGGAGGAACTACCACTTTGCTGTGTGCTTTGCTGTGTTGGCCTGCAGTGGCTGCTTCTGTCTTGGGCAGTGAAAGGACTGGACTGAACTTTCTGCAATCTACTTTGTGAGTTTCTCCAAGGGCTTGAGGTAGAGCTTGCCCCCTGTTCAAGAAGTCTCAGGAACAGCAAAGACTTCAAGCCTGACGCCGTCTACGACACCGCTGCCGACTCCGTGTCCTGAAGGCACCGCAGAGGGCACCGCCACAACGCCGCACCGCAACCTTGGTCTCACCGACGACGCCTGCTGATGCCACCACCGAGCCGCTGCTCGCACCGCGACTTGTGGGCACCGCACTCCGCACCGCCTCGCTTCACGACGACGCCTTGGTATCCCCGACGACGCCGCTCCACGCCGGACTCGACGCCGCTGCTTGCACCGTGGTTCGAGGGCACCGCTTGTACAGTTACACGACGCACTGCCCTCATCCCGCACCGCAGCCTTGGCCTACCGACGCCGGTACCATCGACTCCAGTTCGCCAGCCGATGACAGCGCTTCAGCAACGATGACGCCGCTGCTGCACCGTGACCTGCCAGCACCGTGACGAGCACCGCCTTCATCTCACACCGCGACCCTGGTCTCACCGACGACGCCATCTCATGCCGCTGCTCGCACCGCGACCTGAGGGCACTGCACGCCGCACCGCTGCACTTCGCACCGCAGCACCCGACGCCTGCCGACGCCAGCGCTCCTGACTTCAACAGAGAGGAGATCGATCTGCAACGCGTGTGACTTCGAGGGCCCCGACGACGCCTGCACCGACCTCCGGAACCGGCGCCTGCAGACGCCGTGTTTTTGGAAGCTCACCGCGAGGTCATCGATGCCCTGCATTTCTGAAAGGTACTGTTTGCGGTTCTTCCCGACACCATAGCTGACCCGCGACGCCGCGGTCAGCCAGAACTGTTTGGATTTGTTTGTTCACGACGCCGTGATAGCCCCGGAAGGAGCTATCGACATCAAGGAACTGTTTTTAAGGACACTGTGATAACTGAAGATTTTTAAAGTACTGTACTGTGGATTTTTATCGTATTGGTCTTGTTTTAAGTATATAAAAATATTGGATATTTTTCTAAACTGGTGAGGTGTCCGTTTGTAGTGCTTACACTGTGTTACTGTTGGTTATGTGCAAATGCTTTACACACTGCCTCTAAGATAAGCCTGACTGCTCGTGCCAAGCTACCAAGGGGGTGAGCAGGGGTTATTTTAGGAGTGTAACTCCCTTATCCTGACTAGGAAGAAGGGTCCCTACTTGGACAAAGGTGCAAGCTCTTGCCAACTAAAGACCCCCATTTCTAACAAGGGTCTAGTCTGCACCGGGAGGCCATCCACTGAGGGGGAACCCATCGGGTCAGGAGAGTAGTGGGGGCTGTCACAAGTGTCCCACCAGTTCTGGTGTCTGCCAGCCCCACTCCAGAAAGAAGAGTGCAGAAGTCCAGATGGAGGGGTGAGGGTGGGACAGTCCCCAGTGGGAGGACCAGTGGGTCAGGGATTGCCAGCTCTGAGGTCAGGGCACACCAGGACTGACCCTGCTGATGCCACTTCTGGCTTGGGAGGGCTCCATGAACTGTCAGATGGACACAGGGCAGGATACCCTTGCCAGGTAGACTTTTGCACCACACTTACCGTAAGTGTTTTACTTGGGAGGGGGGTAGGAGCACTCCCCTAGAAGTCCTGGCCTGCCAGGCACATGCTCAGCCTAAAGGTACAGACCCTGGGTTTGGGAACCAGTTGCAGGATAGCACCTTTGAACTGGTGGGAGAATTGTGCAGGGCAGTTGCCACTCACACTCTGAAAGTTCTGGATTCTGGGGGTACCTATCCCACAAGGAAGGTACGGGCCCCAGGATAAGAGACAGGGTGAGGGAGAGCCTACCACTGTCTCCTGTCCAGCCTAAGGGTACAGACCCTGAGCTGGAGGACCAGCTTCAGGATACCACCTCTGAACTGATGTAAGGGAGAGTGGACAAAGGGTGCCAATCACCTGGGGCTACCACCACCCACTCTGAGAAACCACAGAGGTTAGAGAGGCCTGGACGGCCTGAGGCCTGGCTCTTGGCACTGACTGCTGTCAGTGGCCACTGTGGGTTGCTGTCCTTCTGGACATAATTGCCCTTGGGTTGGGGACAGGAGTCACACCTCAGGGGTGGAAAGGGCCACACAACTGTGTTGGCCGTGGTGGTACTGTCTGCCCACTGGGATACATCAGTGAGCAAAGTAAGGTTAGGTGCTGCACAGATGGGATCCACTTGTGAAGAGAAGGATTCCCCACGAGTTAGCTTAGTGGGCCCTGCGAATATGTACAGAGGGATCCAACTGGGTTCAGAAAGGCATAGAACTGGAATGTGCCCATGCTGTTGCAGGCCAGAGACCATATTCTATCGCCATAAGCAGGGAAGTTCATCAAGGTTTCAATTAGACTACAGTGGCTTTACACTAGGAGGGAGTTGTGTTGGGCCTGGCCCTTTTTGCAGGGTTATCCCCACATTTTTGTCTTGTTTTATCCAGATAAATATTGGCTATCTTTCAAAACTCATTTGGTGTCCTTTTGTAGAGTTTTCTCTGTGTTACTTACTATGTGTGGATGTACAAATGCTTTACACATTGTCTTTGAGATAAGCCTGACTGCTCGTGCCAAGCTACCAAGGGTGTGAGCAGGTGTTATCTCAGCTGTGTGACTCCGATACCCTGACTAGAGTGAGGGTCCCTTCTTGGACATGGTGAAAACCACTACCAAAGAGAGACCATATTTCTAACAGGGTGGGACAAGGGATCAAACCTGTGGTGAAATTTGAGATTAAAGGGCAACTGATATAATTTCCGGTACGGCTGACATTTTAGTGAATAAATGTTTGTGGTGTTCCATTGCAGCCTTACCTGTTTCAATTTAATACTACATAGATTCTAAGTCCATAATTCGTGTGTTTATTTCAAGTCACCTAGACAATGAGATTGCATTCTTGTTCCAAATAGTTTATTGAACTTTATTAGAACAATAACATAAACAGAAATTATCACCAAATAAGGCAGTCAGTAGTCATCAAAGAATTGCATTCTAACAGAACTAGCCGAATTGCAAATTGCAACAAATTGCAACAAAACGTCACACAATTATACAATCAAAAGGGGTGACTAATAAATGTTTTACTTAAGTCCTTACTACTGGTGGATAATAACATATTTTGGGAGATTCCACTCCTCATTTGTTTTTCTTTAAATATGCTTTCATCCTGTCCCCAGATACCTAACTGGTACCAACCCACATGCATTTTTTAACAGACTCATCCCGTTTGGCTTTCTGTAACATGCCTGTTTCTTTTATTGCAGAGTTTTTGTGGTACTTATCTGAAAGTTGTGTTTTTCTTTGTTAACATAACATACCGTCTTCTCCTTCAAAGAATACATTCCTGATGTAAGGTTACATAACATTTCATAACATTTCTCATTACACAAAAAGTTAGATGTAAGCTAATGTACCCTTCGAAATCAAGGAGTGGTTCTTGTTATAGCTGACAGCCTTGTGGTGGTCTTCCCCCAACTTTTTGCCTCCCTCCCTCCATTTTTCTGACCTTGTTTTGCTGGCTTTAGGACTTTGTGCATTTTACCACTGCTAACCAGTGCTAAAGTGCTTGTGCTCTCTCCCCTGAACATGGTAATATTAGCTCATCCCCAATTGGCATATTTAATGTACTTATAAGTCCCTAGTAAAGTGCACTAAGTGTTCCAAGAGCCTGTAAATTAAATACTACTATAGGCCCTGCAGCACTCATTGTGCCACTCACTTAAGTAGCCCTCTAACCAAGGTTCAGGCCTGCCATTGCAGAGCCTGTATATGCAGTTTACACTGCCAATTCGACCTGGCAAGTTAACCCACTTGCCAGGCCTAACCCTTCCCTTTTCATACATACAGTTAACCCTAAGGTAGGCCCTGTACAACAGGACACGGTGCAATGTATTTAAAAGGCAGGACAAGTACTTTTAAGTTTTACTTGCCTTTGTAGTGAAAACCCCCCAAAGTCATTTTTCACTAATGCAAGGCCTATCTATCCCATAGGATAACATTGGGATTAACTTATTACATTTTTTAAGTACAATTCCCAATTATGAAAAGATAGACTTTTCAACTTTGGTGTGTCTGGAATCATAATTTAAAATCACAATTTAGAGTGAAGTCGGATTGTAAATTGCAGTTCTGAAAAGCCCACATTTATAAAGTTGGCATTTTACTACTTTATTGCAACTGAATGGTGGGATGCACTCCACTTTTCGTTTGTCTTTGTTCTTTCATTTCTTTTTCTGATTTTATCAATTTTAGCATTCTGGCTCGCCTCGTGCTCTGTCCTCATAGCACAGAAATGAAGTTCACATATCAAGCTTGTAGGTCGTCAATGCCAGACTCGAGCCGCTACAGTTTTACGAGCGTTAAATTTATGTAATTCAACATCCGGAAATCAAAGTTTTTACCATTTCATCTGCTTTATTCCTAATTTATTCCATGATTGTTTTGATGCATTTACAGAAACAATGCGACACCATACTTGAAATGCTCCAGAAATGCCAATGCAGGCCTTATTCTGTTGCCTGTTAGAATCCACATTGAATCTTTGGGAATCGTACACATAGATATACCCAATGCCTTTCGGGCTAAAAAGCCCTTCGTCAGAGGTCTGCAATGTAAACAAAGCTGATCGATTACCAAACGTTGTCATCAGTGTACAGAAATTATCGTAAATATACACCATTCGGTTTATTAACCGTTCACATAATGCTTTTTGACTATGCACATAATGCCCTATACTACGGTGTGCTTCATGTTACTACTTTAGCCATTTGGTCCCTGCTGCCTATCTCTGTTCAGTCTGGGTTGGGTGATAGCTGGGTGTTGTGTACTCCCTCTAGGTAGCCACACACCAAGGGATCTTGGGTGTGACTTGATGGGCTATCCTGGGAGATGGGAGGGAGGAGCTGGGCACAGCCACATGCTCACACCTGAATAGGCTGTGTCCCGTCCACACACAATGTGCTGCATACCCCCTGCAGTGAGTCTGGAGCCAGGGTAGGAAGGGAGGACCTCTGTACACTTCAAAGCCTTTTTTGAAGTCTTCCCCACTTTAAGGCACAACTGGGTATACGTACTAGACCCCTGACATTATGACTTCAGTACACTTCTGGACCTGTGAAGACTCTTCCAGGAAGAAGAACTGCTGTGCTGCTGAAAGGACTGCCGCTCTGCTGGACTGCTGTTTTGTTGGACTCTTGCCTTGCTGTGCTGCCCTGCTGTATGCTGTTCACCTGCCTAGGTGAGAAGGACTGGCCCTGCATCACTTGAACCCAGAGTTACGCCAAGGGATTGCTGGCTTGCATCCTGATTTGAGGTCTTAGGGACATAAAAGACTTCCCTCTTACATGCATCTGCACCTGGACTCTGCCATCTGTGAGTCTGCCCTACCAAGTGGTGCCACCCCAGTCTTGGACCCTTGGAGGTGAGGCACAAGGTGCTTCTTCAAGCCAATCCACACATCATCTTTGGAACCGGCTCATCTTTGCCTTTGAGTGTGTCAGACCAGAGCATCCTTGTCGTTGCATGGAGCGGGACCGGAACTTTGCGCTTGGAACCAGTGCACCGCACTTGGAATCAACGCATCCTCTGCTGCAGGAGCAGTAGCAGTGCATTGCATTGAAATCAGTGCAACGCACTCGGAACCAATGCATCGCTGCTGTTGCTTGGAGAAAATCGATGCATCTCATCCACTGCATGACACTTTGCTTCAGTGCACCTCGCATCTTTTTTGACAGCGACGTAATCTGGAATGAGGTACTTTTGTTCAGCGAGCCTAACGGTGTCCTTGTACCCACCGCGCCTCTATCGTGGTTGGCTTGAACTTTGCCCGAGTCAAGCCGGACCAGATATTCCAAATAAGCGCTTATTGCTTTTCAGTTTTATTTTACAGTTTATTCTTTAACAATTCATATCTTAACTTCTACTAATTGGTGTTTTGTCATTTTGGTCTTGTTTTATTTATAGAAATAAGCTCTATTTTACTACCTTGGTATAAAGTCTTTTTGTGGTGTTTTCAGTGTGTTACTTTTTGAAGTGTTGCACAAATACTTTACACATTGCCTTTTAAGTTAAGCCTGACTGCTCTGTGCCAAGCTACCAGAGGGTGAGTACAAGACAATTTAGGGGTTGTTTTGACTTACCCTGGCTAGGGTGAATACCTCTCCTCACCTGAAACCCAATTTCTAGCTCTTCGTCACCCATGGAGAGCATGTTGTGCACCATTCTTCATGTTAGTCTGTAAGAAAACACCTTCAATAGTGCCATCAAAGCAAATGAAGAGTTACCCCCTTCTGAGAAAGAACCCTTTTGTCCCAGAGATCCAGTCCCCATCTGAATGATCACATTGTCACCATCCTCTCCAGTCAAGTAAAAATTGGCAATCGAATGCACTCTCATAAATCCAACTTCATACATTTTTGTGGCATTAAGAAAGACATATTGAAAGCACTGAAAGAACTATTCAGCTCAGAAGGAAATAGGTATCAACTGACAGTACTGTGTTTATTTTTATTTAACGCCAGTAGAATTGGCTAGGGGAGGTCTATAATAATCAATAATTACATGCTATTAATCAGACTGGTCCTAGAATGGATTAGATGCTACCTCAAGCAAAACATCACATTATTTAATTAGCATTGTGCAGTTTCATTCCTCCCATGTTCGTTTCTGTTTCCCACAGTGTCTAAATATTATTTATTATATTGCTCAACATTTACACTGCACCTCACATGGAAAGAGAGCCTCATTAAAGCAAGCACACCCAGTGCAACATGCCAATTGCATCTGTGTTTGGACTCCCACCATAACCTGAAATGTAGAAATGAGTCAAATGTATGCACACAGGGTGTTCTTTAATAATGAATGTGTGGGTGTAAAATTAAGAACCATACTTTTCCAATGTGACAGACTCTGAATTGCATGGGTGTGTCCCTTGAAAATTATTGAGTTGTTTACAGAATCGTGCAGGGACAGGAAGAGATGAGTGAAAATTGTTCTAAATGTGGACCACCAAAGATCAAAGATGGTGGTGATTCAGTGCACTCCCTTCGGGATGCTTTAATATCAGAAATGGAGGGTCCTTTAGAACCCCTGTTCACCCCCTCAATATGGGGAACCTCAAAAGAAAGCACATCTTATCAAATTAATTGCCTGGCCCTCTTTGAAGTTATTTGAGAGGTTGCAGTAGACCACCCTGTCTCTTTATGTTTCACTCAACACAAGTGCATTTTTTGAGGGGAGATTCTGGATCCTCGCAAGATTACCTGCAGCCTAAGATGCATGTGAAGCTTGTTAAAGGCCCTCATCGAAGATCTGGTTACCTGCAGCATATCCTAATAAAGCAGAAGACATAGCTGGAAAATGTGCATTACCCCACACATTTGATCACTCATGACATGTTCTATAGCATCACCGATAACATCACTGCACTTCTGAAATGACATCATTCATGACAACATTGTGCATGGCAGGGACATCAGTTATCATTATTTTAGAGCACAAGTTATATATACTTGAGATAACCACAACAGGTGAATTGAAGTGGATTTTTGAGTTTAAAATATTATTGTCACTGAAATGTCTAGTTATCAATCCATCCATTCATACATACACACGCATGAATATATATATATTACCTACTGGCGGTTGCCAGTAGGTAGTTATAGTTAGGACCTTGTTTCTATTCAAAAAGCGTTTTTTTCTTTTGCCAATATCTTTGGCGCCGTTTGACGAATCTTCGCGAAATTTTCAAAACTAATGGTTCACTTAGGTCAGCTCCTATCCTGATATTATTGAGGTGAATTGGCAAGTGGGGGCTGAGAAAAAGGGGGGTCCAAAAACACGTTTTCCCCATAGGAAATTTTGGAACAGGCTACAGCCCGAACTGCTGAACGGAATTACACCATATTTGGCAAAAAGGTAGCTCTTGGTTCAGAAAGCAACCTTTTTTTTAAATAGTGTAAATCCGTTCAGTAGTTCCTGAGAAATTTAAAAAATAAAAATATCAATATCTGAGCACCGAGGAGGGTTTGCGAACCCTCCCGAGCACGAGCTTCATTCTTATTGACTGCCAACACTCTAAACCAGAGTGTGTTGACAGACATCTTGTGACTCGGTAGAACCGAGTCACATAAAAAAAGGTTGAAAAATGTTGTAAATGTAGAAAACGGGGCAGGGTAGAAATACCCTGACCCCCTAGGGCTGGTCAGGGGTCCCACAGGGATCCTCAGGGCCAAAAAAGGAATTTTTTTAGTTTTTTCGTCGGAAGTCGCGCTGGGTGCGTGAATCTTGTCGAGAAAAAAAATAAAAATAAAGTGCAGTCTCCCGTGCTTCATTTTCCTTAAGCCCCCGTGTGGGCCAGGTCCTGTTGGCAATGTGTTAGGATTTAATTGGGGCTCGCGGGGGCCCCCGCAGCCCCGGTGACCGCCACCTCCCTGGGGCTTTATCAAAAATGTGCAGGGGGGCACGCAGCCCCCCCGCAGCCCTGGGGACCACCACCTCCCCGGGGCTTTATTTTTTTAAGGGCGGGGGCCTCGCGGGACCCCCTAAGCCCCGGGGACTGCCACCTTCCCTGGGCTTTTTTAAAATAGGGTGGGGGGCCTCGCAGGCCCCCCAAGCTCCGGTGACCGCCACCTCCCCAGGGCTTAAATTAATTTATTTAAGTGTGGGGGGCTCTTGCCCCTACCCACACTGCCCCGGGGACCACCACCTCCCCGGGGTAATTTTAAATTATGGGCAGGGGTCCGTTGTG
Source organism: Calotriton arnoldi (assembly GCA_963921515.1). NCBI lineage: Eukaryota > Metazoa > Chordata > Amphibia > Caudata > Salamandridae > Calotriton > Calotriton arnoldi. The sequence continues at coordinate 1,471,487 of CAWUFW010003683.1, forward strand.
GACCACCGGCCCCGGGGACCACCACCTCCCCAGGGCTTTAAAAATGCTGGGAGGGGGGCCATGGGGCCCCCCTCCTGGAGCCCTCGATGGCCCTGGGGACCGCCACCCCCCAGGGCCGGCTCCTGCAATGTCCCGGAGTGCCCACCCCGGGACATTGCCGTTTGGTATGGTGGGCGGGAGCAAACACTGCTTTGTTGAAGCAAGAGCAGGAAACCTGCTCTCACTTCAACGAAGCAAAGCAGAATTGCTTTTGGGCAAGGGGAGCTGCATGTTATCAGCTTCCCTTGCACAAAAGCAATGCCAGCTCTTGCAGGAGGCGGGGAGCCAGCAGGGACCGTAGGGGCATTGGGGTTCCCCCCACGGTCCCCAACGGTGATGCCAGGCCCCAGGGGATGGGGTCCCCAGGGCCACTTTTGGCCTGAGGAGGGGGGCACGTAGTCCCCCTCTTTTTTTTTTTTTTTGAATGGTGGCAGGCCCTGGGGGATGGGGTCCCCATGGTCATTATTGGCCTCAGGAGGGGGGCACGTAGTCCCCCTCTTTTTTATTTTTTAAAATAAAATAGTGGCAGGCCCCCGGGGATGGGGTCCCCGGGGCCATTATTGGCCTCAGGAGGGTGGCCGCATGGTCCCCCTCCTTATTTATTAAAAGAGAAAATGCTGGCAGGCCCCGGGGGATGTGGTCCCCAGGGCAAATACCAAATTATGGAAGTGGGGCATTTTTTTCTTTCTTTCGAGTTTGGATTCGCGACTCCAACTGTTAGAATTGAAATGTCTTATTACCCCGTCTTCCATGATGTATTCTGTGTTATGTTAGCATTCATGTAGCTATGTTGTATAGTTGTGATTTCAATTGTTTATGTGCCCAGCTCTTGTAGGGTAGAGTAGGCCTATGTTAACATCTGAGACGCCATTTTCCTCTTGCAGTCGCCATGTTACGCTGTGAGCAATCCCCGGCCTCTGTGCCCCGCTCTCTGCTTGCCCTTAGCAGAAGCTGCTGTTCAGAAAGTTCCCATATCTCATCCAAGGTCGGAACCCAGATGCACGAAGAGAATAGTTTATTCAGCTCTGCATTCCTATCATCAGACATAGCTATGCTCCCACACCAGAGAGAGCTGAGTCTGAGTAGGATGGTCTTGGGAGCCTGATAACGTGTACCCATTCTGCAGGTGGTAGCTTATCCCTCGGTGCCTCCTTTGTTTGTCTTTGTGCCCAAGCAGTATTTTTCCACTAGGGGCAGGGTTTCAAGAGGTGTTGGAAGGTTTATTTCGTGTTACCAAATGTTGGGAAGTCAGTCCCCTCTGTAGCATCTAAGGAGGCTAGTCAGACTGGACTCCGCTGCAGCTCATTTTACAATAAACTAACTTGGTTTGTATTCTCTACTGCATCACCGACTCTTCATTTCTAGAAAGGCTAAGAGGAGGTCGCGAGTGACCCGGGTGGCCCTAATCGGGTCACTTCCTTCACAACACGGCTCTCAGCATGCCCCCGTGTAATCGCGATGGGTTCGCGACTCCAGGCAAAATCAAAAAAAGAGTATATATGTTTTTGAAAAAGTAAGATTATATGTTGGGTTACAGGGTGGCTCTAAAAAGAGCCCTTGTTTTTATTTTCACTTTGTTGTAGCTACATGTAAGTGCGAATGCACAGCTTAAGGTTGTTGAGGAAGACTCTGTTCCCTTGAACTGTGAAGTGCACTCCATCACTTCTGTAGATGTCGTGTATGAAAACGTAGATTGTTGTTGTAGATGGACCCCATTCTATGATCTCTGAGGTATGCAGAAACAGCTTTATTGACATTCTTTCTAGCTTTCTCAATCTGTGGACAGAATTGATCTGCCCACTTCCATTTCTGTCTTTGGCATATATTAGAAACTACAAAGACAGTTTGAGGCAAAAGCAACATCAGTTGTGAAAAGATGTCCTTCATTAGCATTTCCAGACCTATCCCAGTCAATGTGCCTAGGTCATTGCCACCACAGTGCACAATCATGAGGTCAGGGGGTTGGAGATGCAAAAAGGTTTTAACCAAAGGCATCAATTGGTGCCACTTTAATCCTCTCTGTGCAATCCATTTAATATCCACATTTTGCAAAGCTAGGTCTTTGTCAATACCTCTGCGTTCAGCATACCTTTTGCACCAGAAAACATAGCTGTGCCCAACAATCCATACAGTAAGCATCTTGAAGGGATATCTGGAAGTAATGAAAAGATGTCTGTAGCTGAGGTAGTCAGTTGGTAGAATGAGAGCTATCTAAAATGGTGGACAAGATGATGTTTTTTAAAAAGTAGAGAATTGATTGGCTGCTTAAGAACATTGTACATTCAAAAATAGGGTGCATGTTACTTTCTTTAAAAAGCATGTTTCTTATTGGTTAGTAAAAAATGTTTGAAAGGTACAGTAGATAGGATAAGGTCATTTTTTGCAAACATCAACCACACCTGCTGTTTGCATTTGTAACCTTGTGTGCTGAACCCGAAAATATGGTGAACTTGTGACCTGTAAGTTCAGTTGAATGTTCTATGAACTGTTACTATGGAAACTGGCATTAAGCAGAATGGGGGAAGGGTTCAAACTTAACTCTGGTCTTAAAATGTGAAATTGTAATTTATATATAAGTAATATCTTATTAAAGTAATATTTCCCAAGTGAGTACTATCTTTAGAAGTAGTGTGTTCTTAAAAAATAGTAGCATTTGTATTTGTAATATATTTTTGAACTCCTGTATGGATTTGCGGCTCCATCGCGATGGTGCACGGTGGAGTCGCGACTCCCAAAAATTCCAGAACCAGTTTGGGTACTTTTAGAAGTCAGTTGGTAAGGGTTAATATGTCTAACCAATAGAAATGTGTTTTATAATTTGAAATAATGTAGGAAGCAATGTGATTTGTTACTTACATGTATTTGTGTGGAGAAAGAGAGGGAAAGTTTGCCATTACTGGTTTTACCTTGCTGAGAGTGGTGCATTACATTGATTGTGTGCATAAGAAAATCTTTTATGAGTTTGTGATATTTTAAATTCTTCAAATCAATTTGGAAGGTGAGTTATAAATTTGTGAGGTGTATTATGTATTACTTTTATTTTCAATCTTTAAAAATTATTGATGAACTGTGATATTTGAAATATATTATTAAATGTAGAGATGTGTATTGTAGTTTGTTTTATTGTCGTTAAATGTTGTTTGAAGTAGATTCTGTATAGTAATATGTGTATATTTGAAGATGGATTAGTGATTATGGTAGTTTGTTTTAGTGTGTGGATATGTACATTTGTAGTATACCGCATAATTTTAGCTGTTGTTTTAAAATTGGAGGTGGAGTCTGTCAAGTTTTAAGGTGTGGATGGACTTTTGTCTCAAGTATGCTTCTACTTGTATATGTATTTTCATATGTCTTATACATTTAAAGGTGCATGATATATAACAAAGAGGTGTTGTTGCTTTTTATGTGGTAGTCTCAAGACTGTGAATAGTAGTGGAATGGTGAAGATGCAGTATAATAGTGTGGTTTGAAATATGTTGATATAAAGTATTATTGATTAGGGTTCTTTTTTTAAAAAGTTTCTAGAGAGGTACAGTTGAAGTATGCCACATAATTTTTGGTGTTCCCTTAAAATTGGAAGTTTGTACTGTGAATTTTTAAGGTTTGGATAGTGTTATGTTACAGACATATTCATGGATGCTTTTACGAATATGGTGAGACTTTTATTAAAGACATGTGAAAGGTTCCTGCTTTGTATTTTGGTAGGTGTAACATTATAAGTAGTTGTAGAATGGTAAAGCAGCAGTTTGAAAGTGAGGTTTGAGATGTTTGTAGAGATGTTATTTATTAGAGTCATTTGTATGATGTGAGGAAAGTAATATTTCATATATACCGCATAATTTTAAGTGTCTGTTTGAAAATTGAAGTGAAGTCTGTGAACTCTTGAACTGTGGATGGTGTTGTGACTGAGATATTTGTGTACTTGCATATGTATTATGGTACGTGTTAAGTGTGTGAAAATGATAGAATAAGAAAACATAGTTATACATTTATATGTATATTGCTTTTATATATGATGCTGGTAGCATATGCTGTTATGTACTCCTGTAATTTCCCAAATATTATCCCTGTAATAATGGAATCACCAGCCATTACCTATGTACTCCTCTAATCACCCAGGCATAACTCCTGCAATCATGCAATAATGCAATCATCAATGCGTTAGCTATACACTGGTTTAATCATGCAGGCACTACCTGTGCACTCCTCCAATTACCCTGTCAGGATCTATGCACTCCTCCAATCAATTAGCCAGTGCCTATGCATCCAGGCACTAACTTTATACTTTTTCAATCACTGAGGCACTATCACAGTATTACTCTAATCACCCATGCAGTACTGACTCATTTATAAAATCATGCTGACACTTTCTATGTACCCCTGTGGTCTCCCAAATATTACCTCTGAAGTCATGCAATCACCAATGCATTAGGTATACACTGGTTCAATCACCCAGCTAATACCCTTGCACTCCTCCAATTTCCTTTTCAGGATCTATGCACTCCTCCAATCATTTAGTCAGTACATATGCACTTATGAAATCACCCACTCACTTGGTATGTACTCCACTAATCCCCCAGGTATTACAGTTATGCAATCACTGAGGCACTAGTTTTGTACTACTCCTGCAGTCATGCAATCATGCAGGCTGTACCTATGCACTCATGTAATAACCCAGTCACTACCCGTACAGTTATGCAAACACCCAGGTTCTACTCATGCAGTCTTCCAATCACCAGGAACTACCTAAGCACTACTCCATGTACCCAGGCACTACCCATGTACTCTTCCATGCACTCAGGCATTACCCATGCACTCTTCCATGCACCCAGGCATTACCCATGCACTCCTCCAATCACCCAGATATTATCCCTGCACTCATACAATCACCCTGTATGATATGTAGAATCATCTAGGTCCTACTGTTGCACTAATCTATTCACCTAGGCACTTCTTAGTGAGTCATGTATGTCTTCAAATGCTATTTATACACTTATTCATGCACTGAACTTTTATGTGTGCACTCATGGAATTAGCCAGTCACTATTCATCTTCTCCTGTAATTATCCAGCAACTATCTTTGGAGTCATACAATCACACAAGTATTATCCATGGTGTTTTGCAATCAATCAGGCAGATCTATTACATGTTTCAGTTTCTAGGTTTCACTATATTTAAGAAATATTGTATATATATTTCTTTTAGATATGATGATAATTTGAAAATGTAGAGACATATGTATGCATGCTTTTAACGATATGGAGAGACTTATGGTTGAGTCATGTAATAGTCTGCTGCTTTATGTTTGGCTAGGCTCAACACTCATGCAGTTATAAAACACCCTAGTACTACCCAAGCAGTTTTCCAATGATCCAGGCAGTACATATGCATTGATGCAATCACCAAGGCATTACCCCTGCACTCATGCAATAACCCAGGCAGTAGCTATGTACTCATGCAATCATCAAGGTATTACCCATGCACTCTTTGAATCATGTAGCCACTACTGATGCACTTATATAATCACTCAGGCAGTAACATTCTACTGTTTCAATCACAGAGGCACTAGCCTTGTACTTATGTAATCACTCATACAGTATTGATGGTGTTATGAGATCACCCAGGCACTACTTTTGCACTCATTTATTCACTCAGGCGTTACCTCAGTAGTCCTGAAATCACCCCAGAAATACCAATGCACTTATAAAATCACTCTGTCACTTTCTATGTAGTCATGTAAATCACCAGATATTACTCCTACAGTCATGCAGTCACCCAGGCGTTAACTATGTACTCCTTTAATCCCCCAGACATTACCTCTGTACTCATGCAATCACCAATGTATTAGCTATACACTGCTTCAATCACCCAGGCACTATCCTTGCACTCTCTCAATCACGGAGGCACTCCTCTTGTACTTATGTAATCACTCAGGCAAAACTCATGCGTTTATAAAATCACCCAGGTACTACCTTTGCACTCCTGTAATCACTCAGGCAGTACATTAGTACTTCTGTATTCACTGAGGCAGTAGTCATGGAGTTATAAAATCACCCACTCACTTCTTATGTACTCCAATAATCCCCCAGATATTACCCCTGCAATCATGCAATCACCTAGGCACTAGTTATGTACTACCCCTACAGTTATAGATTCATGCAGTCTGTACGTATGCACTCATGTAATAACCTAGGCACTACCCTTGCAGTCATAGAATTATCCAGGCCGTACTGTTGCACTCATCTATTCACCTAGGCACTTCTTAGTGAGTCATCTATGCCTTCAAGTGCTATTTATATACTTATCCATGCACTGAACTTTTATGTGTACACTAATGTAATTAGCCAGTCTCTATCCATCTTCTCCTGCAATTACCCAGCGAGTACCTTTGGAGTCATACAATCACGCAAGTACTATCCATGGTGTTTTGAAATTACTCAGGCACATCTATTACATATCTCAGTTTCTAGGTTTGACTATATTTCAGAAATATTGTATATATATTTCTTTTAGATATGATGATGATTTGAAAAGGTAGAGACATATGGATGCATGCTTTTAACGATATGGAGAGACTTATGGTTGAGTCATGTGATAGTCTGCTGTTTTATATTTGGCTAGGCCCAAGAGTCGTGCAGTAATAAAACACCCTAGTACTAGCCATGCAGTCTTCCAATGATCCAGGCAGTGCATATGCACTGATGCATTCACCCAGGCATTACCCCTGCACTCATGCAATCACCCAGGCAGTAGCTATGCACTCATGCAATCACCAAGGTATTACCCATGAACTCTTTGAATCATGTAGCCACTACTCATGCACTTATATAATCACTCAGGCAGTAAAGTTCTACTCTTTCAATCACAGAGGCACTAGCCTTATACGTATGTACTCACTCATACAGTAGTCATGGTGTTATTAGATCACCTAGGCACTACTTTTGCATTCATTTATTCAGTCAGGCGTTACCTCAGAAGTCCTGAAATCACCCAAGAAGTACCCATGCAGTTATAAAGTCACTCAGTCACTTTGTATGTAGCCATAAAGATCAACAGATATTACTCTTGTACTCATGCAGTCACCCTGGTGTTACCTATGTATTCCTTTAATCCCCCAGTGGTTACTTTTGTATTCATGTAATCACGAATGCATTAGCTATACAGTGCTTCAATCACCCAGGCACTATCCTTGCAATCTCTCAATCAAGGAGGCACTCCTCTTGCACTTATTTAATCCCTCAGGCAATACTTATGCGTTTATAAAATCACTCAGGTACTACCTTTGCATTCCTGTAATCACTCAGGTAGTACCTTAGTACTTCTGTAATCACCCAGGCAGTACTCATGGACTTATAAAATCACCCACTCACTTCTTATGTACTCCAATAATCTCCCAGATATTACCCCGGCAATCATGCAATCACCTAGGCACTAGTTATGTAGTACCCCTACAGTTATAGATTCATGCAGTCTCTACATATGTACTCATGTAATAACCCAGATACTACCCTTGCAGTCATAGAATCATCCAGGCCCTACTGTTGCACTCATCTATTCAACTAGGCGCTTCTTAGTGAGTCATCTATCCCTTCAGGTGCTATTTATATACTTACCTATGCACTGAACCTTTATGTGTGCACTGATGTAATGAGCCAGTCACTATCCATCTTCTCCTGCAATTACTCAGCAAGTACCTTTGGAGTCATACAATCACCAAAGTACTATCCATGGTGTTTTGGAATCACTCAGGCATATCTATTACATGTCTCAGTTTCTAGGTTTGACTATATTTCAGAAATATTGTATATATATTTATTTAAGATATTATGATGATTTGAATAGGTAGAGACATTTGTATGCATGCTTTTAATGATATAGAGAGACTTATGGTTGAGTCATGTAATAGTCTGCTGTTATATATTTGGCTAGGCCCAACACTCATGCACTTATAAAACACCTTAGTACTACCCATGCAGTCTTTCAATGATCCAGGCAGTACATATGCATTGATGCAATCACCCAGACATTACCCCTACACTCATGCAATCACCCAGGTAGTAGCTATGCACTCATGCAATCACCAAGGTATTACCCATGCACACTTTCAACCATGTAGTCACTACTCATACACTTATATATTCACTCAGGCACTAACGTTGCGCTCTTTCAATTACAGAGGTACTTGCCTTGTACTTATGTAATCACTCATACAGTAGTCATGGTGTTATGAGATCACCCAGGCAGTACTTTTACACTCATTTATTCACTCTGGCATTACCTCAGTAGTCGTGAAATCACCCAAGAAGTACCCATGCAGTTATAAAATCACTCAGTCACTTTGTATGTAGTCATGTAAATCACCAGATATTACTCCTGTAGTCATGCAGTCACCCTGGTGTTAGCTATGTATTCCTTTAATCCCCCAGTGGTTACTTCTGTATTCATGCAATCACGAATGCCTTAGCTCTACAGTGCTTCAATTGTTCGAGGGTAAATGGAGAGACACTGCAGTGGTCACACATGGCTTACCAGCTCATGAGAGCAAGACCTGCGCTCTGCTCGTTCTCTTGAGAAATAAAGGAACAACGGTGTGAAATACAGTGACACTTTATTAAGCAATTCAGTAACACAGAAAACTGTTCAGTTAACTGTTGCTCATCAACACATGGGCAGGATGAAAAATAAAGCATCAACATGTTATAAATCAGTGGTTTAAAATGGAGCAAAAATACCTGTGCAGATATCATTTAATGCACAGCTGCCTAAGGGACAACCCTGAATTTAAAGATGATGAATAGGCCAGTGCCTAGAAGGCAGATCTTAAATAAGAGAGCAAGAATCATCCAAGGCTACACACTTTAAGCTAGAATAAATGCAATGACTTGGGTGTGGATGAGCTAAATTAGAGGGGCTGACAAAGCCAGAAGGCTGGTAATCAAAGAAGAGCATTCCACCTCAGAATAGGCTTCTAGGCCCTAGATAGATCAGTCGACCGGGAACTCAAGTGCTGAGCACTATAGTAGGAGTTCAGGGCCTGGACCTGGGTGAAAACCTTTTATATGGAAAAATGCAGAACTTCTACCCACGTCTGACGTGGGTTCTTGACGTGGGCCCTTGACCGCACGCTTACTGTAACTTCGGAAAGTTGTGAGAGAACAGAGAAGTGGTATCATGGTAAAACAGGGGCTTTTTGCAGGTGGTCAGTGCTCTTGACCGTAAATACCTAAAAAAGATAACTTTTAACTTGCGATGCTCGGAAATTAATATTTCTTACATTATTTCTATGCCAGGCAGCCAGACAGCCGTCGGTTGGTGTCGCTTGAGCAAGCTTGGAAAGTTACTTAACTAAAAATATTGCAAACATTGCTTGTGAAAGACCAAGATGTACCAGCCGAACCTTGCCTACGTGTTATCTGAGCTATTTTTGCAGCTGTGGAAAATTTCCGTGGTTGGCCGGGCTGCCTCGCACTGCTGTACATGACAGAAATAAGTTTTTAAGGTCAATGGGGCCTGGTAGATTTTATTTATTGAAAATGACAAAAGGGGTAATGAGCTTGGGCCTATGTGTGTATGTATCTAAAGAGGTGGGAACTGTTATGGAACCTACTAAATGTTTGAGATAAAATTACGTTAACACACTTCTTAAGTTCTGACTGGTGGGGCCTATATGTGGGTGTCATGCTGCCTGAGCAGAGCAGGATTCTGCATGGGGGATTTGTATATGGTAAAACAGGACCCTGCTTCATCTCCCTCCTCTTGTTCAATTTCTTGAACAAAATTCTTGCACATAGTGTAGTCCCATTGTTGTCACTTCTACAACTTCTATAAGTGCTAAGTTACTCACATTCCCTGTTCTATCCTTGCTCTCCCTTTGCTAATTCTGCTATTCTCGGGAGGTGCAACTGCTGTTTTCTGTGTCTGTAGGCCGGTGTGTAACATCCTGCCCTGTCAACTGTCCCCCTGTCCCTTCTTTATCAATGGCTATTTATTCACTTTGGTACAATATCTCTGTGTCATTTAAGCAGTATCTCAGGTATAATACTGTGATCACAACACACTTTAAGGAGCGTAGTCATTATAATGGCAGCAATGGGGGTCAATGTTGCTAGCAGCACCCATGATCATTTACTCTAATCGTTCTGAAAGTCTTGAGGCATTGTTCCAATCGTTGGTACGTGTGGCTAGTGTGACTAGTTGGAAGAATGTCTTATCTTCTGCTGTACTTTTATTCTTTTCAAAAAGTCTGCTGAGGAATAAGGTAGAGCCTCAGAGATGATACCTGTAAACAGAAAAAGTAACCGTTGGTGCCTATCTTCAAGTAATTTGAGAGGTTACTAGCACTTCTATTACTTAGGCACATTCGATATGAGGAAAACAAAGCGATGAAAAAGGTAAAGATGTCTCGTTGTCACAACTTGTAGACTGAGGGGTTGGGGCATAGATTTTTCCAGACGTCTTTAGTTGATGTATCGTTGGTGTCCGCTTACACACTCTTCCTTTTTCTGTAGCACGTGCAACCCTTCAGGATGAGCTTGGGATACCATTCCCACTTGGTAGTTTCCGTTGAACACATGTATTTTCTGTGTGGCTCCTTGCCCCTTGCACAACCCCTCAATCACATGTGAGATGAACGCCGGTCCATTGTCAGAACCCAAAAGCATAGGTACTTTAAAGCGCGGTATGAACTCTTTCAGGAGGCATTTGGCAATAGTTTGTGTATTGCTGTTCTTGTATTGGCATGCCTCAGTCCATTTGCTGATCACGCACACAATAACCAACACGTACTTGTAGTTTGAGTAGGGGGCATGTTGATGAAGTCCATTTAATGTGGGGAAATGAAGTGGCCTGGGGCAGTGGAAATACAGCATTAGGAAAACAGTCTGATCTTCCCATCACGTCCTACAAGTGATGAACCATGAAAAAGACGGGCCATGGGAGCAAGCATTATCGTTGGTAAACATATTTTTCCATTTGGGCCTATCTGTATTCCATTTCTTTTTGCATACATCCTCCCCTGTTCCCTTCTGCCTTTTCTTCCACCCAGCCCTTTCAATAATATACTTAGGGTCATAGTACATATCATCATCCTTTATCTTTATATCATGATATCATGTGTAGTAGAAGCAATCTGAACCATTGTATACTAACAACCAGTTAATGCTATTCCCTTTTTTGTACATCTGCATCAATAAATTATTTACCAATTGATACATAGTCCTTGGAGGAGGTGTGTGCAGCACATTCTACAATTAAAACTTTGGTAGCAACATGTCTAGCAATAGTTGAGCTATTAATGGTGCACGCTGCATTTGTTGGCCAGCTGAGGTAAGGAGGGGACTCCAAATGAAGGAAAGAACCTAAAAATTATATTGCAATCCCGGTACAAGACCTTAAAAAGAAATTCATTATCTCCAGAAGCAAAAGAAGACTTAAAACATTTTACTATAGCTTGTCCCAACAGCAAACACAGATGAAAATCTCTGTTACAGTAACACCTTTAGGAATCAAAACACTCATAGTTGTCAAACTGTGCCCAGGGATGTGGAATCCCTATAGCCCCACGCCCAGGACATATTGTTTGAGGTCAAGGGCAACAATTTTTCATGCGTATTTTGTCCTTGGGACAAGTAGGCCCAACCCCTACAGCACAAACCCTTTGGCTGCCAGTTTACAGTACCACATTATGGATCAGGGAAAGGCATAGTCTGCAATAAAGGTAATATTTGTGTCCATGTTTTAATGCTGTTCAAACTTGTATTTATTGTCCATTAATGCAAAGGCTTTATTATTAGAGTGAAGCTCAGACTGCACTACTGACAGTTGTTAGAGTATAAAAATGTGTACACATGTTTTCAATATTTAACAATGTGAGGCTATGGATACTGCTCTCAAAATGCTCGGTAAACTACTGGAATATGGTAGGTACCATTTCTTTGCAACATAAAAATAATCAATCATTGGTAAAGCCAGTAGGTCTGAAATTGTTGGTCAGCCTTTTGGCTTTGTCAATGCACAACTTGTTTTGTTTGACAAATCTTTCCTATTTAAATGTTATTTCTAACCAGACAAGAGGTGATGAAAACAATAACATTGAGCCTATCTATGCAAACATCCCGAAGACAGGAAATCCAATACACTTCTTGGAGACGCAGGGAAGACCCTAATAGTCGTTTTGGCTGCTATCTGTGGTAATCTATTCCTACGGATCTCTGGTCGTGGTCTCATATTTTGTATGCTGCACAGAGCTGCACATATCCCACAACTTATTCCTTCCCTCCTGCCACACAGCTATACTCATAGTGCCCCTGTGTTAGGATGGCCTCTAAGTGTCACAATTTTAGAACACCAGTGAATTAAAATTTGATATAAAAGTTACAGTGTCTGTATCACACATACATCACGTGCCAATATAATGAAGGTGATACAGCAAGCTATCTTTTGGCATTTTGTTTTAATTAATATGAGACATCAAGTAGACCTATCTGTGCTATACGGGCACTAGAAGGCCATTTAGTGACCACACAGATGGATATAAACAAATCATTCTCAACTCCCTATCAGAATTTGTACAGGGCAACTTGTTTTCTCGCCTTACAAACAAAGTATGCATTACAGAATGTCTAACCCAATATAGACCACCACTGCTGAACAAGCAGCTTTACTTAATTGAAATCTAGAGGTGCAGGCGGTGCAACTCACTATAAACCAGCCGGTAGGCGGAAATGCTCCGGAGTTATACTCATTACCTTCTGAATTTAACACCATAAAAACGTTCAACACATTGGTGTGGCCCTATCTTTTGTGGTACTGACACAGACAGGGCTTCCTGGCCTCTTATTGCTCTAGATCTAGTTGTTATATATACTATGGATGGCCAGTGTTCGTACCTGGTAGGGTGTATTCAACTGGATGACATATTTTCAGGGGCACCAGTGATCACCACCCATCATATGTCTGGAAACTTTAAAATATCGAGGAACCCAAATTTATTTCACAGAGGAAAAGTTGAAGGGTGGCAATCTAGATAGATGTGTGTCTGGAAGTCGATGGTGGACCATATTCTGGACAATGCTACTGCTGTCCCCCTTGGGCAGAGTGTCAATCATTAAAACAATTGTGTTACTTATACTCTTTTATTTTTCACAGCACGCCTGTTTGTCCACCCCGTGCTATTACTTCCAAAATCTAAGGCCTATCTTGTCAGAGCTGATCTGCCCTCAGCATAAGTGATGTCTCACTCTCTCCATAGAAAAGGTAATGCACCCAATACATGCCTGGGGAATGTGGTCCCCACCTTTGAAATATACACAACTTGGCACTGCAGATGATATTTATAGCATGATGGCTGGCTGTGGACATAGACACTGAGCCACTAGACCTGCTAAATGACCTGCTAAACATTGTTGGAAACCCTGAGTTATTACATGTACTTTATGCCAAAAGTGGACAATATCTGTATAGGCTCATTCTTCACCAACAGTCTGCTCTTGTTGCCTCAACTGAACAAATAAGCTGGGATCAGTTGCATCATACACACCGTCCCCTGTTGGTGATACCCCAGCTACTTTTAGTGGCCAAACAACACTCTCTAAAAAATGTGTCACTGAAGGACATGCGTATATTTATATATCCATGAACACTCAGCTGACTTTACCTCAAGCAGTGGTGATGCACGTAGTGGAAAAAACTATTTTGCTTTCCTGCTGCCGCAAAAAACCCACTATTTTCTTCACCACCACTTCAACCCAGCACAACTCTTTAAACTGATGCCAGGCAAAGATGTTGCCAGTCAGTAGTGTGTCTTCAGTACAGTGGTCATAGAGGAACGAAGCATATATATATATATACATATATATACATATATACATATATACATATACATATATATATATACATATATATACACACATACAGACACATACATACCCAGTTACTAAACTTCATAATGTGAGACCTGAAACCCTGTATTTAATCTCGGCTCCCCCCTTTACCAAATTGTGTGATCTTAGACGTTTTATTTCTCATGTTCCTCTTTTCTAGCCTTGTTCAATATAGGCATGTCTGCCATGGTGGGGAAGAGAATCAGTCTCTCCTAATTCATTCTTTAAAACTTAAAAAGTGTTCACAACGCACTTGACATAATCTGTTGTACTAAACTGGAAACTTATACACTAAAACTATTATTTTCTTTTTTAAAAACTGTTATTCCATTCACACAGCTCTCCATGTTCTGCTAACTGTATACAGATATATACATATATTTTAATTTCCTGTTCGTTCGTACCCACAGGAAGCTATTGCATTGTGTCTTTCTTGCCTGGCTCAACGCCCAGACTCTGCGGCCAGGGTTAATATAACGGCAGCCCAAGAGAAATCCTTTAACCCTTCAATACCTCGTAATATCCAGACACGTGTTGTCTTTAATTGTACGTAAAATATAGCTTATTTTAAAATAATATGGCGTTTTTGTAAAGTGCACGTTCACTCAGAATGGTATTTTGACGCTAAACAGCAGATCCTTATTGTTCCCTCAACTCAATGGTACTCATTTCATCCACCTCAGAATGATGAAGGGTTGATCAGACCCCGCATCTATTCACTTCAGAATGATAAAATGCTAAGTAGACCTGGTAGCATCTGAACTTGTGACCATGAAGTCAAACACATGCTCACGCACGTTCTCTGTGTGTCATGCATGTTGCGTAAACGCCGTATATTCTAGTCTTTTCTCCTAAAGGCCTATAATAATTATATTGGACCTATTTTTTTTATCATATTATTGTTGTATATAGCTGAATTAATCTGTGTATTTGTATCAAAGGTAAAATAGCTCTACTTTCCTATGGAAGTTGGTGGTGTGGCCTTCATTAATTTGTTTCTACACTTTCTAATGTCCAGGCAATAACTGACCTTTAACCTTCTTTGGGTAGCAGTACATTTTCTTTGAGAAGGACAGGGCTGTTAACATACCATTAGATGAAATGCAATTTCAGTCTTTTCTATTCACTGGGAGCCACAAAACATTTTCCATCAGACAAGTACAAGTGGTGTCTCATTTGGTGCTTGCAAATTATTCTCCTAATTTGTCCAGTTTCAGAGGTGGACCCCAATGTGCACTACCTCTCCCTCCTTTCTCATGGTACCGCTCTCCCGTTTCTTGGCACTTCATCTTCTCTACTCCCCATTAGTCCCGCACTTGTTAGCCAATGGAAGCATCTTATTTATTTTAAAGGTGAATTTGTTGAAATGTGAATTTTGGGGACTTTACATCTCTTTCATAAACTTCTTTTTACTTTATCATTTATTAAAAAATGGGTGTAGATAGTGTGCATTCCATTCCATCAATTTGTCTCCTTGTCTCCTCTCTTCTCTCTAATAATTACCATCTGCTACGATATGTATGTTGCTCTTAGTCCAATGTCACTAACTTCCTTGGCCACGAGACACAATTTCAAAATCTTTGCTACTAGCTAACTCCAACTGTGTGTGTTCTGTAGCTGTACTTCCTGGATCTGTTCTTGTATTCGGGCTACCTGCTTGTGCCTGAAGAGGTGGCACTTTTCACTGCCTGGGCTGTTGAATTGGACGCAGGTAGGAGTAAATTATTTGGGTCTTAATTGCCTTGTGTTGCGGCTGCATGTGGGGTGCAACACCTTGCATGTTGCCTACTAAGGCACATCATGGTACTTGTAGTGTAACTGCATCTATATGTCTGTTATTTCCTGGTCGTTATCAATCATTACGTGTATGAGCCTTCCCAGTGTTCATCAACAACGTAAACCGAGTGGTAGCCCTTTGGCTCCGTTCCAATGTTCTCCTCTTAAGTACTTCCTTCCACTCGCGAGCCTATTTTTGTAATTCCTAATTTTTTTATTAACAGGAATTGTAGGCCTGTGTTTCCAGTTAAACGTAACAATGTATTTCAAAGCATTTATAACCTACCCTCATGACATGGAGCAGGGAGCGTCTTGGTGTGCTTTAGCTAATCAGGGAGTTTAGCTACTTATGGGAACATAAATGTAAATGTAATATTAACTGTGATACTGCGCCACTTTATTTATTTAATTTCTTTTTTGGTATTCTAACTAGCAGGGTCTCATCGCCATCGAATGATGATGAGACTTCAGCAACACGTAATGCTTTGAAAACAGGATATACTAATATAACAATAATATTCACGGCGAACTCAAGGACTCTCAACATGCATGTTTAAAAATACATTTGCAGTCCTAGTTATTCTTGTCTCGCTAAAACAGATCAAATACTGTTAGATGATCAGGCCAAAGCAGATCAGGGCGATTGGTGTCTGGGGGTGGTGGCTGAGGGAGGTAAGTCTGTGAGAGATAAAAGGGAGAGGCGTAGTTCCGTCGTGGGTGTGAAGGTGACCCCTAGGATGTCCCAGGCAACAGAGAGGATGCCACTCTAATGTGGTGTGAGGGTAATAATGCGATCGAAGGTGGCGTGGTAGACTGCAGTGGCTGTGCCACGCACTGAATGAATAAGAAGGCTACGAATATGCGGGGGATCAAGGGAGGGGGTTTAAGGGAGCTGACAGGAGGAACAGAGATATGGCTCCACCCCCCCTTTGGCTACCAATTGGCTTGGACAAATGGGAGGCACAAAGTGTGAGGGACAGAAAAAAAGAGGCGCAATGAAGGCGCAGTGGGCAACGAGGGTAAGCGAACAAAAACCCAGCGGGACTGCTGCTAAGGAGGAAAGACAAGGCTAGTGACCGTGGAGTTGGCAGGGCAGCAACAGATGGGGCGGGGCTGGGAGGCAACTGCAGCGGGGGCCGCAGGTCAATCAGAAACAGAAAAAGGAACAGAAGCACAAAAAACAGAAACAATGGACAATAAATAAACAAACATTCCATCAAGGATATGCAGACGCCAAATTATGTGTGATCACAACACTAAACGCGGACCTATTGATGGAGAGGCGAAGCGCAGCTACCGAGGACAGAGCAGGGAGGGGCGAGGTGAAGCCGCGAAGGAAAGAGGTGCACTTCCTCGTCCTGCGATGGCAGAGAGCAGAAGAAGGCGGAGGGAATTTCAGACGGGCCCAGATGCTTCGAAATAGCTAGTTCCTCAATTTGGAGTGGCACAGTTAATACGCGAGAGAGGCGCCTGTCAGAAAGAGATATTAGCTTGAGAGACAAAAAGAGAAAAGCACCCAAGCCATGCAGAATTGAGTCAGAGAGGGACACGGCAGAGAGGGAGAAGAATGAATGTTTGAATACACAGAAAAAAAACCCGAGGTAAGAGAGGCGCATTGAAAAGAAAGGGCGCCGTAGCAAGAAATACACAGAAGAGGCGAGGCGCAATGCGTGGTTGAGCCGCGCACGAAAGAAATAAAAACCCACAATATTAGCAAGAAACAGAGAACAATTGAGCAACCGAAATATAAAGCGGAGAAAAGCGCTGCAAAGGAAAGCAGTGTATGAGAAACCACTACTGAAGGGAAAGCACTGTAAAATGAGAGCTCAGCAATATAATATAGCAAAAGAGACTGTAAAATGTAAGCAGAACAATACAATATGGTGCAGAGACCACACCCTAAACAGCACAATTTATGAGGACCCCAAGTCCAACAATAACAACAATTCAGACACGCGTGCCACCTGTGCACCACGCCAAGGACGCAAAGCCCTTTATCAGAAACCGGGCAATATGAACGGCATCAAGGAATCCCAATCCTGTAACAGAATTCGGCCAGCCACATGCTGGCGCAGGACTTCAAACCTTCAAAGGGGTGGAGACACTGTTAAGCAGCGCCAAGGACCCCTGGCCTCTATAGGAGTTCAGATAGCCGTGTGCCCAGGACTAAAACGTCAAAACCGCAAACGCATGTATTCACCATGCCAGAATTCGGCCAGCCACGAACCACGTGCCGGCGCAGGACTCAAACCTCAAAGCATCAAACGCATGTATTCACTAATATTTCGGCAAAAAAGAACGCCAACCATAGAAACCGGACAAAACCTAAGCAGAATATGGAAAAGGCAAGAACAGTACAAAGCAGCACTGAGAAAGGGCAAGAGAACCCAGCAGAAGGAAGCCAAGAGGGAGTCGATGAGAGCAGAATGGAAAGAGCCGGAAAACCCCCTTGAGGTGCGACCAACCACACAGAGGGAAGAGGGCGGTGGTCGTGGCACGACAGAAACCACAGGGGACCAGGGAGGGGCACGGCGACACCCCGGAGGGCTCAATCCACCGGACCACACACACCAGAGACCGGAGGAAAGGCAGGGGAAAAAAGTGTCCCTGACTTACCCGGCTGGTGGTGGGGAGAGGCGGGGAGAGGCCATGGGCAGCCGCAGGTGTGACCCAGGTCCGCGCTGCAGAGGAACCGTCCGCACGAGACCTTCATGGTAGTCAGCTGTTCGAGGGTAAATGGAGAGACACTGCAGTGGTCACACATGGCTTACCAGCTCACGAGAGCAAGACCTGCGCTCTGCTCGTTCTCTTGAGAAATAAAGGAACAACGGTGTGAAATACAGTGACACTTTATTAAGCAATTCAGTAACACAGAAAACTGTTCAGTTAACTGTTGCCCATCAACACATGGGCAGGATGAAAAATAAAGCATCAACATGTTATAAATCAGTGGTTTAAAATGGAGCAAAAATACCTGTGCAGATATCATTTAATGCACAGCTGCCTAAGGGACAACCCTGAATTTAAAGATGATGAATAGGCCAGTGCCTAGAAGGCAGATCTTAAATAAGAGAGCAAGAATCATCCAAGGCTACACACTTTAAGCTAGAATAAATGCAATGACTTGGGTGTGGATGAGCTAAATTAGAGGGGCTGACAAAGCCAAAAGGCTGGTAATCAAAGAAGAGCATTACCACCTCAGAATAGGCTTCTAGGCCCTAGATAGATCGGTCGACCGGGAACTCAAGTGCTGAGCACTATAGTAGGAGTTCAGGGCCTGGACCTGGGTGAAAACCTTTTATATGGAAAAATGCAGAACTTCTACCCACGTCTGACGTGGGTTCTTGACGTGGGCCCTTGACCGCACGCTTACTGTAACTTCGGAAAGTTGTGAGAGAACAGAGAAGTGGTATCATGGTAAAACAAGGGCTTTTTGCAGGTGGTCAGTGCTCTTGACCGTAAATACCTAAAAAAAGATAACTTTTAACTTGCGATGCTCGGAAATTAATATTTCTTACATTATTTCTATGCCAGGCAGCCAGACAGCCGTCGGTTGGTGTCGCTTGAGCAAGCTTTGAAAGTTACTTAACTAAAAATATTGCAAACATTGCTTGTGAAAGACCAAGATGTACCAGCCGAACCTTGCCTACGTGTTATCTGAGCTATTCTTGCAGCTGTGGAAAATTTCCGTGGTTGGCCGGGCTGCCTCACACTGCTGTACATGACAGAAATAAGTTTTTAAGATCAATGGGGCCTGGTAGATTTTATTTATTGAAAATGACAAAAGGGTAATGAGCTTGGGCCTATGTGTGTATGTATCTAAAGAGGTGGGAACTGTTATGGAACCTACTAAATGTTTGAGATAAAAGTACGTTAACACACTTCTTAAGTTCTGACTGGTGGGGCCTATATGTGGGTGTCATGCTGCCTGAGCAGAGCAGGATTCTGCATGGGGGATTTGTATATGGTAAAATGGGACCCTGCTTCACAATAACCAAGGCACTATCCTTGCACTCTCTCAATCACGGAGGCACTACTCTTGAACTCATGTAATCACTCAGGCAATACTCATGCACTTATAAAATCACACAGGTCCTACCTTTGCACTCCTGTAATCACTCAGGCAGTACCTTAGTACTTGTGTAATCATCCAGGCAGTACTGATGGAATTATAAAAGCACCCACTCACTTCCTATGTACTGCAGTAATCCCCCAGATATTACCCCTGCAATCATGCAATCACACAGGCATTAGTTATGGACTACCCTTACAGTTATAGATTCATGCAGTCTCTACCTATGCACTCATGTAGTAACCCAGGCACTACCCTTGCAGTCATAGAATCATGTAGACCCTACTGTTGCACTGATCTATTCACGTAGTCACTTCTTAGTGAGTGATCTATGCCTTGAGGTGCTATTTATACACTTAACCATGCACTGAACCTTTATGTGTGCACTCCTGTAATTAGCCAGTCACTATCCATCTTCTCCTGCAATTACCCAGCAAGTACCTTTGGAGTAATACAAACACCCAAGTACTATCCTTGGTGTTTTGCATTCACTCAGGCAGATCTGTTACATGTCTCAGTTTCTAGGTTTCACTATATTTCAGAAATATTGTATATATATTTCTTTTAGATATGAAGATGATTTGAAAAGGTAGACACATATGTATGCATGCTTTTAACGATATGGAGAGACTTATGGTGGAGTAATGTAATAGTCAGCTGTTTTATATTTGGCTAGGCCCAACACTCATGCACTTATAAAACACCCTAGTACTACCATGTTAGTGCCTGACTGATTATATAAGTACATATGCACTGATGCAATCATCCAGACATTACCCCTGCACTCATGCAGTCACCCAGGCAGTAGCTATGCACTCATGTAATCATGTAGCCACTACTCCTGCACTTATATAATCACTCATCCACCAACGGTGTTATGAGATCACCCAGGCACTACTTTTGCACTTATTTATTCACTCAGGCATTATCTCAGTACTACCCTTGCACTCCTTCAATAAAGCAGGTATTACCCTTGTACTTATGTAATCACTCAGCCAGTAGTCATGCACTTAATAAATCTCTCAGGCACTACCTTTGCACTCTTCCAATCACTCAGACATCCCCTTACTACTCCTGCAATCACCCAAGCAGTACTCATGCAGTCATAAAATCACCCACTGATTTGCTATGTACTGCAGTAATCCTCCAGATATTACCCCTTTAGTTATGCAATCACCCAGGAGTCGTTACGTACCACCGTTGCAGTTGTAGAATCATCCAAGTCCTACTGTTGCACTTATCTATTCAACTAGGCATTACTCAATGTATTTCTTTATTTATAGATGACAATATTTGTATATAACTATTTTAATAATATTACATATTTTTAGAAAGATAATAAACTGTTTTTTTAGATATTCTTCATAATTGTTAAGAAATATTCAGTGTGACGAGAAAAGTTCAAAAGAAAAGAGAACAAAGGAAACAGAACTATTTTAAGGATAGAGAAAACCAGAAAGTAGATGAAGTACAACATGTGACGTTGAAGAAAAGTCTTCTGGTAAGAGAACAGAAGAATTTGTTAAAAGTGTTTTTAAAAAAGTAATCGATTTTGAAAATGGGGAAAAGAGAAAGAAAAGTACCACAAGCAATCAGAAGGAAAAGAATAACAGAAAAATTAATGGAAAATCAGGTTATAGGAAAACAATCCAAGTTGAAATAAGGATGAAACAATATAAAGACATTAGAAAGAGAATGTATAAAAGTAGAGTACTACAAAATTTATTGAAAGATTGCAAAAAATATAAAAGAAAATCAGCATTTTACAAGAAGAAACAACAGATTGCAAGTGTAGTTGAAAAAGCTTTTGAATTGAAAAGAAAATTGTTTATATTAGTATTGAAGAGAATGAAAACATTTGATAAAATAATGCACTTTATGAAGGAGAAAAGTAAAAGAAAAGGACTGGTTAATAGAACTAACTTTTGCAAAATCTTTTCTGGTGAATGGAAGCATACTTCTAGTACGGATCCTTTTTTTAATGAAGAAAGCTATTTTCAACAAAGTACATTAGTTCATGCAGTTGATACCAGGAGTCGTTGTTACGAGGTGAAACACGGTTGTGCAATTGAAAAGAAAAGATGGTTCCTAGAAATGTGGAAAAAGTAATAGCTGAAGAATTTCAAGGGAGACGTACACAAGCTCCAGTGTATAAGTGGGATTGTAGTAGTATTTGTAGTATACGACAGGAATCTATTGATATATTACGAAATTTCTAACGAGATTATGGTAAAAAAAGTGTTAAACAGTAGATTAAGATGTTGCAAGGACTAGATCCTTGTAAAGTGAGAAAATATAGTGGCTTGCAGGGTCATTCTCTGGCTTGTCAAGTGTGTCGAAGTACTTTTCATCATTTAAGAATGTTAGCAGTACATCACTCTGAAATGCGGAAGTTAGTAACAAGATTGTACTATGTGAAAAGTCCTGCATTATCTTGAAGTGAAATAAACTCAGCTCTCTTGCATGGTTCAGTGTTGGATGTAAAAAAAAGTTTCTGATGATATAGAGTTTCGTTTCATTGGTCTTGAAGAGGAGTGTAGAGAAAGTGAAAGTTTAATAAGTGTAGGTATTGAAGAAGAGTTAGAAGAAACTAGTACTGTGAAGTTTGCAGAAGAAATTACAAAGTTTAAGGTAGTTTCTTATGAAAAACCAAACTATGTTTGTATTTGTTGTCGACGTACTCACTATAGAAGTCAAACTAGGAATGTTGATGTGTATTTAAAAAGTGAAAAGGAAAATAATGATAAGTGGGAGCAATTTGGTGCTTATTTGTTGGTGGAAGGTCGTTTTGAGTTGGGTAGTGATCAACGTATTTGTAAATATTGTTACAGCAAATTAGAAGAGAACAAAATGCCAGCTAGAGCTGTACATAACAACCTAGACTTGGTAGCTATTCCTCCGGAACTGGTAGATTTAAATACATAGGAGTCCATTCTTATTCAATCTGTGCACCCGTTTCAGGCTATAGTTCGTATGGAGCGTAAAACAGGTAAGCTGCCTCCAACAGATTTACAAAGAGGTTTAAAAGGAAGAGTTGTGTATTTACCTTTAGATTTTAAGAAAAATATTGAAACTGTTGGTGTAGGCAGAGAGGAAAGTGAACCTGTAGGTATTCAAGTTAATGGTGTACAAACAAAGAGTCGGAAAATATGGCAAGAGTTAGTAGATGTCACCAAACTTCAAAAGGCCTCATTATATCTTGTGCAAAACAATATTTATTATAAAAATGTATATGTGGAAAAACAAGAAATATCTTTAGAAGATGAAAGAGAAATTTCAACTGGACAAATAGAAAAAGTGGATTACTCAAGGAGTGAAGAAATTTATGAACATTATAGTATACATCCTCTACATTCAAAAGAAGTGATAGGAAATACTATTGAATTATTCCAAATGAAGAAAGCGAAGGGAACTCCCATGAGTGTTTGGGAAAAAAGTTTGGAAGCTCGTTGTTTTCCATAGCTCTTCCCCACTGGAAAAGGTGGACGATATGATGAGCGACCTGTACAGATTCCAGCTTCCGAATATCGTACAACCAGATTGTACTCAGAAGATCCAAGATTTCTACAGTGTATTCCATATTTATTTCATCTTCTGTTTGAAAGTGACTTGTCTGGACTTTCATATGCAGTGAACCACATATTAAAAACAGGAGTTCATCTTACACATGTTTCTGCAAAGGAATTTTTGGACAAAGTTCAACAAAGAGACGATCTTTTAGAATCTCAGTTAATTAATTTGATGGCGTGTCAACGTGGTACTAATGAGTATTGGTATCGCCATCACGGAGAATTTAAATGTATGATAAGGAACTTAGGAACCCCTACATGGTTTGTTACGCTTAGCTGTGCTGAATACGCATGGGATGACTTACTTGAATTTCTACAAGAAGCAAATTCAAATGTAATAAATATTGAATTGAAGACAGCTGGAGAACTGTGTTCCTTGGATCCTGTAAATGTGTGCAGATATTTTAATCATAGGTTTCAAGCTATGATGTCTTTTATCTGCAATAAAAATAATCCACCGCTTGGAGAAGTTATTTATTTCTTTTGGAGAAAGGAGTACCAAGCCAGAGGTGCTCCTCATATACACATGTTATTATGGATCAAGGATGCACCAAAATTTGGAACTGATAGTGATGAAAGTGTTTTGTCTTTCATTGAAAAGTATGTTACCTGTGCCATTCCAAAAGAAGGAGGAGAAAACAACTTGAGGCAGCAAGTTTTATGGTTTCAAAGTCACTGACGGAAATACAAGTCAAAGGGAAGATTTTATACAAAATGTCGTTTTGAATTCCCACGTCCAGTAATTTCAAAAGGAAGAGTCAACAGTTTCATGTCAGCAGTAAGGCATACTATAACTCGAAAATCTCCGAAGAATACTTACAACATAAAAAGAACTGAAGATTCAAAGTATATTAATGACTACAATCCAGTGATTTTGACAATGTGGAATGCAAATATGGATATCCAGTATGGTGCAGATAATTTGATTGCTGTTGCTCGCTATGTTACGTCATATATAACCAAATCTGAAAAGACGGAGTTGAAAGAAATGTGGGAAGAAATTTCACAAGAGAAGACTCTTAGTAACAAAGTGTACAGCTTTAGTTTGAAGATGCTATCCCATCGAGGAATTGGATCCTCTGAATGTTCGGATCGGTTGACCTCTGCAAGTTTATATTCAATGTCAAGAGGAATTATTTGGGTAAGTCTAGGTCTTGCCGCAACATGAAATCGAGTATTGAAATCTGTACAAGAAATTGAATACTTAACATTGAATGAACCAGAAAGAACAGATATTTTTAAAACAAATATGTTGGATACGTACTATCCTAAAAGAAGTCCACATCTGGAAAACATATGTCTCTATGAAGTACTGCAACATTACAGCTTTAAGAGAAACGTTACAGAAGATATAAATGAAGAAAAATATGCAGTAATTGGATGTGAAGAATGTTTGGTAAAACATGCCAAAGGAATTCTTATTAACCACAGGAAACTCAGTTGTGAAACTCCAGATAAAAGGGAATTTTTCTATTTGGCACTTCTGCAACTTTTCAAACCTTGGCGTAGTGAAATGGAATTAATTGGAGATTTTGATTGCTATGAAGATTCTTTTAATGCATGTAAAGATAGCATTCAATGCACAAATTTTCCAAATTATCTACAAATGTTAAATGAAGAGATTGAACAAGAAACTACTATTACAGCTGAAATAGCTAAAGACAGTTCTCAAGATAGTCAAAGTTCTGTTCCTCTAAGTCAAGATCCATTAGGACAACCAATTCTTTAAAATGAAACAGCAATAGCCATGAATGAAGTATAAACGGCTGTGCAACAAGCACAGCAGGATATTATTGAGTTGGAAAACTTGGAAGAACAACTAAATATTGAACAAAAATAAATATATCAGCAAGTGACACAAGAGATACAGCATGGTTTACTGCATGAAAAAAAAGAAAGCCAATGCACATCATTTAAACCTATTTGAATGTACATCAGTGGTCAAGCTGGAACAGGAAAAAGTTTTTAATTAAAGTTTTGACCAGTTATCTACTGAAATCCACTGAATCACATTTATCTTGTGTTGTAACCACTCCAACTGGGTTAGCAGCACACAACATTAAAGGGATTACATTACATTGTTTACTCATGCTACCAGTTGAACATGAAAATAAGTTGGAATATCACAAGCTATCAGGAGAAGCTTGTTATGAAGTTTCAAGAGTACTCAAGAAAATGAAACTTCTGATCATTGATGAGGTAAGCATGGTCTCAAACTTAATGCTTGCCTTCGTGCATTTAAGAATGCAACAGTTTCTAAAAACAGATTATGATGTTCTCTTTGGAGGAAAACATGTAATTGTATTCAGCGATCTACTACAACTTACTCCTGTTAAAGGACAACCAGTTTTTAAAACACTTGTCCATGAAGAAACTAGGAAATCTTTGGGAAGTATTGGAAATGTGAACATTTGGTCTCATTTTGAATACAAAGAACTTATTAAGAATATGCGACAAGCAAGTGATGAAGATTATGGAAACATTCTTCAAGATATAAGAATTGGTGTTTTGACAAAACATGGTAAAGAAGCTTTACAAAGTCGGCTACTAACGAACTTGTTTCCAAATGAAAACATCACACCTGAAATAATGTACAAAAAAATTGGAGAAAAGAACTCTATCTTTTGCCTAATGCCTACACTGCAAGAGTGTTCTACATTCAATGAAGAACTTTTGAAACTGGAAAAACAACCAATAGTGAAAATTGAAGCACTTGATAAAATGGAACACGAAGGAGTTACTATTCTTCTCTCAAAAAAATTACAGTCTAAATTAGATTCTTTGGAAAAGTCGGTGTCTAAGACTGCAGGTTTAGAAAAGACTTTGGGGCCGATTCCGATTCGGGCCGGAAATCTCTCCGACCGAGCCGGACTCGGAGAGATTTCCGACCGAATCGGACTCTGGCAGCCCGACCGAACGAGTACGATGCGCACGTATGCCATCGGACTCGAGTCGGTCGGACTCCCATTGAAGTCAATGGGAGCCCGTCGTACAACGCGTACGCGGGCTCCCATTGACTCAATGGGTGCGAGGCGGTCAAGGGCGCCCCTACAGCGGGTACGAGTCGAAGCGACTCGCGCCGTACACGCACAGGTAGGGGGACCCATGGGTCCCCCTGTGTGCGACTCGCGTGGCTACGCGTACAGGGGGTCCAACACGGACCCCCAAAGTACGTCTCCGACTGCTCTTTCGAGCCGGAGTGCGCGGCTCGGTCGGACTGCTCGCGGCGCGCATCGTACTCACCCGGCCAGGGAACGTCTCCATTGCGCGGTGCGAGTCGAGTCCGAGCGAGTCGGTCGGTGCGGTTCGACCCGGGAACGAGTCGGTCGGAGCGGTCGGGACGCCCGGACGAGTCGGTCGGCGAATTCGCATCATACTCGCTCGCCCGGACGCGCGTACGAATCGGTCGGGAAATAGGGCTCCGAATCGGATCCGGTTAAGCCGAATCCGATTCGGAGCCCTTCCGGCCGAGATCGGAATCGGCCCCTTTATATGTATGTGTAAACTGTCGGGTAATTTTACGGCGTAATTTCGATGTAGAAAAAGGTTTAGTAAATAGAACAATGGGAAGAGTTGTTGATTTTGTTAATTATCAGAACAGAGATGGAATTGAATTTTTAAAGATTACATTTGATCAGATTGAAGAAGCAAAACAGATTGGACGCTGTGCTGTTCGTTTTCTGCTTGTAAAAGACTTGTATGTTCGTAGAAAACAGTTTCCTCTTTCTTTAGCATATGCAGTGACTATTCATAAATCTCAAGGTTTAAGTGTAGACAATGCTTTGGTAAATATTGGAAGTACAGTGTTCAAAGAGGGCATGGCATACGTTACATTGTCTCGAGTAAGGACATTATCTGGTTTGCATTTGATTGATTTTGATGAGAAAAAGATTAGTGCTGATGCAAATTGTGTAAGAGAGTATAATCGGTTAAGAAGACTTTATGCTCCCAACTTAGGTGAATATCCCATATATGAGAAACGTGTAGTATGTCCAAAACGGAAACATGAGAAACATTCTAGTGAAATTCAAAAAAAGAAAAGAATTGAAGAGAATAATGAAGCTGCAAAGAAAATGAAAATGTACACTGTTGATGATATTGTAGGATACCAGTTAGATAATAGTTCAGATATCAACTGCTATGCTAATGTAATTGTGAATGTTGTCTTTTATCTAGAAGATCTTCATCATGAAATTGTGGAAAATCAAGAAAAAAGATTCTGTTCTTTATTACATTATATATTTCAAAAGTTGGTATGCGATATAACTAAAATCCATACTGCTTCTAGCATTCGGCATCTTTTGGATATATGCACTGGTTCTTCGCAATTTACACTCAATATACAACAAGATGCACAAAAATTTCTTATGTTTATGCTTGCAGTATTGGAAGATGAAGGTATAGAAATTGAAAATTTGTTTGGACTAAGTTACAGATGGGATCATAAATGTGAAGAGTGTTCATTTTCTTCTACCACTGAAATAGATACTGAACGATTCATATACTTGACAATACCAGATTGCGAATCAGTGTCTTTTAATAAATTAGTAAAATTAGCTAATCAAGATATGAAATGCTCACATTGTAAATCAGAAATGTTGTCAACATTATATATAGAAAGATTTGGAAAATATGTAATTGTAATGCTACAACATTGTAGAGCAAATGGAAGAAAATTGGAAACCAAAATTAAAACTTTTGTGGCAAGTCAACTATCAATTTCAGGAAGAACTTTTAAAGCTGTGGCTATTATTTTTCATGATGGACCTACTACAACATCTGGACACTATACCGTGTATTTAAAGTGCAATAAAAGATGGACACATTGCAATGATGCCCATTTGGAATTCAAATGTAGGTTGCCTTACGAATTACCAGATTCATATCTGATTTTTTTGATGCCAAAGTTTTGAAAACACTATATTTGGCCTATTGGGAAGATGGAAACACAAATTAAGGAGTTTATTTTGCATATTTTTTTATTGCAAATTGATTTGGAAACATTATTCGGCCTATTGGGAAGATGTGAAGAATTACTTTTTGAATTATTGTTTGTTCTAATTGTTATTGCATTTCCAAAATTTTGTTTGAAAGAAATAGTTTATATATTCAATCTTTATATTATACGCAATGTAAATGAGAATGTATATTTCAGAAATGTACTTCAGAGAAATAAATGATTTATTGTAGTTAAAGAATGCAATTTAGAAACTGTAGATAAGTAAACAGATAGTTGAACTTGTAAATATTTTCAACGCAGATTTTGCTTTTTTACAATCTCATTGATTGTATTTTTTTCCCCGCTGTTATATGATGATCTACCTTGAAATCACTGTGTATGGTGAAATTCAGGAGAATATGAGAACAGCAAAAAAGGGAAACTGAATATGTTATGTAATTCTAAAATTATGTTGTGTTCTTAAAACTATAATATTATATGCAATAACAGTTTTTCTTCTTTTTTACAGAAGATAATACTAAAGCTTGAAAAGATTTTAAATTCAGTTTACAACAAAACTACTGTAAAATAGTTCTACTGAGTTTTGTATCTTCTTTAATAAAAAAGGTAAGATGAAATAATGTAATAAGCATGATAATATGAACTCATGTTTACAGTGACTTTTAGTGCACTCATCCATTTTTTCAAACAGTACCCATGCATTCATCTATACAGTTAGGCACTGTTCTCACACTCCTCCAATCACCCATGCACTATCTATGCAGTTCTACAATCATGTAGCCAATACCCATACTCTTATAATATCACCCAGACACTACCTATGTACTCCTTCAATCACCCAGGCACTATCTGTACACTCATGCAATCAGCTAGACATTACTGATACACTCTTCCAATCACCCAGGTATTACCTATATATTTCTGTAATCCTCTAGATATTAACCCTACACTCATACAATTACCCAGGCATTACCTATGCATTCCTCTAATCCTCAAACATTAAACTTGCACTCATGCAATCACCCAGGCACTACCCCTCAGTCATGCAATCACCCTGTCAGGATCTATGCACTCCTCCAATCACTCAGGCAGTACCCATGCACCCCTCCAATCACCCAGGCACTGCCCATGCACTTATGCAATCACCCAGGCATTACATATGCACTCCTTCAATCAATCAGGCAGTACCCATGCACTCCTCCAATCAACCACACATTACTCCTGCCTTCATGGAATCACCCAGGCATTACCCATGCACTCCTTCAATCACCCAGCCACTACCCATGCACTCACATAATCAACCAGCCACTACCCTTGCACTCATGCAATCACCCAGGCATTACCCATCCACTCCTTCAATCACCCAGCCAATACCCATGCACTCATAAAATCAACCAGCCACTACCCGTGCACTCCTGCAATCACCCAGGCACTACCCTTGCACTCCTCCAATCACCCAAGCACTATCTATGCGCTCCTCCAGTCACCCAGACATTACCCCTGCACTAATGCAATCACCCATGCATTAGCTATGCACTCCTCGCATCACCCAGGCACTACCCTTTCACTGCTGCAATCACCCAGGCAGTATCCATGCACTCCTCCAATCACCCAGACATTACCCCTGCACACATGCAATCACCCAGGCATTACTCATGCACTCCTTCAAACACTCAGACACTACCTTTGCCCTCTTTCAATCATCCAGGCAGTATCTATACAATGGTGTATTCATTCAGGCAGTACACATACACATATAAAATCAACCATGCTCTATTTAAACAGTCCTACAATCACCCAGGTACTACTCGTGTACTTCTCAATTCACTCAGCCACAACCCTTTAAGTTTTAAAATCACTCAGGCACTACCTATGCACTCCTACAATCACCCAGGCCATACCCCTACACTATTGCAATCATCAAGACATTACCCCTACACTCATGCAATTTCTCAGGTTTTAACTATGCATTTCTCTAATCCTCCAGAGATTACTCCTGCAGTCATGCAATCACACAGGCACTACTAATGCACGTCTCCATGCACTCAGGCACTACTCATACACTCTTCCTTGCACCCAAGCATTATCCAGACACTCCTTCAATCACCCAAACATTACCCATGCACTCATGCAATCACCCAAGCAGTCTTTCCATCATTCAGGCACTACTCCTGCACTCATGCAATCATCCATGTACTACTCATACACTCCTCTAATCACCTAGGAACTACCCATGCAGTCCTACATGCGCTCAGGCACTACTTATATACACTTCCATGCACCCAGGTACTACCCTTGCACTCAAGCAATCACTCAGACACTACCCATACACTCATACATGCACTCAGGCACTTCTGTGACATTCATGCAATCACCCAAGCACTACCCATGCAGTCTTTCAATCATTCAGGCATTACTCCGGCACTCATGCAATCACTGATGTACTACTCATGCACTCCTCCAATCACCCAGGATCTACCCATGCAGTTGTACATGTGTTCAGGAACTACTCATACACTCTTCCATGCACCCAGGCATTACTCATGCACTCCTCCAATCATGCAACCAGTACCCATGCAGTTATAAAATAACCCAGGCACTACCTATGCACTCATGCAATCACCCAGGAACTACCTATACACCCATGCAATAATTCAAGCACTACCCATACACTCCTCTAATCACCCAGGCACTACCCATGCACTCATGCAATCATACATGTAGTACTCATGCACTGCTGCAATCACCGAGGAAGTACCGATGTACTACTCCATGCACCAAGGCACTACCCATGCACTGTTCCATGCACCCAAGCATTATCCATATACTCGTTCAATCACCCAAACATTACCCCTGCACTCATGCAATCATGCAAGCACTACCCATGCAGTGTTTCAATCATTCAGGCACTACTCCTGCACTCATGCAATCATCCATGTACTACTCATGCATACCTCTAATCACCCAGGAACTACCCATGCAGTCCTACATGTGCTCAGGCACTACTCATACACTCTTCCATGCACCCAGGCACTACCCTTGCACTAAAGCAATCACTCAGACACTACCCATACACTCATATATTCACTCAGGCACTTCTGTGGCACTCATGCAATCACCCAAGCACTACCCATGCAGTCTTTCAATCATGCAGGCACTACTCCTGCACTCATGCAATCAGCCATGTACTACTCATGCACTCCTCTAATCACCCAGGAACTACCCATGCAGTCCTACATGTGCTCAGGCACTACTCATACACTCTTCCATGCACCCAGGCACTACCCTTGCACTCAAGCAATCACTCAGACACTACCCATACACTCATACATGCACTCAGGCACTTCTGTGGCATTCATGCAATCACCCAAGCACTACCCATGCAGTCTTTCAATCATTCAGGCACTACTCCTGCACTCATGCAATCACCTATGGACTACTCATGCACTCCTCCAATCACCAAGGAAGTACCCATGCAGTTGTACATGAGTTCAGGCACTACTCATACACTCTTCCATGCACCTGGGCATTACTCATGCACTCCTCCAATCATGAAACCAGTATCCATGCAGTTATAAAATAACCCAGGCACTACCTATGCACTCAAGCAATCACCCAGGAACTATCTATACACTCATGCAATAATTCAAGCACTACCCATACACTCCTCTAATCACCCAGGCACTACCCATGCACTCATGCAATCACACAGGTAGTAGTCATACACTGCTGCAATCACTGAGGAAGTACTGATGTACTACTCCGTGCACCAAGGCACTACCATTGCACTCTTCCATGCACCCAAGCATTATCCATAAACTCCTTCAATTACCCAAACATTACCCCTGCACTCATGCAATCACCGAAGCACTACCCATGCAGTCTTTCAATCATTCAGGCACTACTTCTGCAACCATGCAATCATCCATGTACTACTCATGCACTCCTCTAATCACCCAGGAACTACCCATGCAGTCCTACATGTGCTCAGGCACTACTCATACACTCTTCCATGGACCCAGGCACTACCCTTGCACTCAAGCAATCACTCAGACACTACCCATACACTTATACATGCACTCAGGCACTTCTGTGGCACTCCTGCATGCACCCAGGCACTACCCATGTACTCCTTCAATCACCCAGATATTGTCACTGCACTCATGCAATAAACCAATCACTACCCCTGCACTTCTCCAATTATGCACGTAGTACACATGCACTCATGCAATCACACATACAGTTTCCATATTCTTTTCCATATATTACACTTGCCGCAATTCAGATAACACATACAAATTTGTCTTTTTTTAACCAAATAGGTGGTTCTAACAAGAACCATTTTTTTGCTTCTTTTTTCTTTTGTAATTTTTTTGTGTTTTTCTAACTCTTTTTTGCATTTTTTTGGTGTTTTTAAAAAAATAAATAAAACAAACAACAGAATAAAGTGACAAAACTGTTGTCTAACTTTTGCAATTTAAAAATCATTGCAAAAAAAAATTAACAGTGGTGGCTTTTTGCGGCAAAAACAATTGCGTCAATAGACTGTTCGCCATAACAAATAATTTTCTTCCACTTGATGCATCTCTGTTCTAGACCAGCAAACTCTGGTCTAATATCAGGTCCTCTTGTAGAACTTGATGTTTCAGCTGAGGTTCTCGGTCCTGCATCTTCATCACCTTGCTGGGCTTGTTGTTCCAGCTCTCAACGATGCTGCTCCCGTGCTAGCCGACGAGGGTGCATGGTTTGGAGGTGCTTGAGCATGGAAGAAGTACCGCATGAGTATTTTTTCTTGGAGCCCCGAGATATTATTCTTTCACAAATAGTGCAGGTTACCTTTCTCGCATTCACCTTTTTTTCTCCATCTGGAAATGTAAAGAACGCCCCGACGGTGCTCTCCTTTTTGGGTTTTCTAGGTTCCTCCAAGTCCTCTTCTTCACCAAGGATGCCATCTGGTGGATTTGAAGATGCCATTTTTTAGGTAGTTTTAAAAAAAAAACACCTAAGAAATATAAGAAGAGCACTAAACACAAAAGGTGTGTCTCCTGACAATGTTCTCGGAGGAATAAGAAATTTGGGTGGGGTCCTGTAATTTCTAGAATGAAAAGCTTCTTAACCAATAAAATGCTTTCTTTTGAAATCACATGAGTTCGCGCACCCGGCGCGCAACCACTGCGCACCCGGCGCAATTTCGGGAAAATATATTTAACAATAATTTATCTTTATTTCAGTTACAAATATATGATATTTACAATTTTGTTAAATAATCTCTTGGTATAATATATATAATAAAGTTATATATATATACTTTTAAAACTTAAATATTTGCGGTGGGTTTGCGCACCTGCCGCGACCCCCGGAAATACGTACGTGACGTTACGCGGGCCGGGAACCGCGCACCCGTCGCATACCAAACGCGCACCCTACACGACTTAACCAGTATGCCGGCAAACTTCTTGGATTCGCGCACCCACCGAGATTGGTACACGATGGGTACGCAAATCCACTTTAATTTTTTTATTTTTTTTATTTCATTTATATTTTAGAAAAGAGAAAACATTATATTATTTTTTATAAAAATTAAAAAACTAAGAAAAAGTATTTTTTACACATGATACTTAGAAATTAGCATTTAAAAAACCTTAGAAATTCACTGAAAAAAACATAAGTTTCAGGGACGTTATAGTTAGAAATTAGCATTTAAAAAACCTTTGAAAGAGTGAACCACAGGTTTCAGGGATATTATAGTTAGAAATTAGCATTTAAAAACCTTAGAAATTCACTGAAAAAACCACAGGTTTCAGGGACGTTATAGTTAGAAATGAGCATTTAAAAAACCTTAGAAATTCACTGAAAAAACCACAGGTTTCAGGGACGTTATAGTTAGTTGGACATTTCACTCGTACATAACCAGAGAAATTTGGCCGTTATAGTTTGTTGAGCTAACTATAACTCACGCCCCCGTAATGCACTGCTGATGACGTCACATATTACATCATTCATGACATGGTCAGTGACATCACTGATGACATCACTGATGACATCTCAAATGACATCACTGATGACATCAGTGATGACATCATCCACGTGACTACATACCCACTCACTGATTCCTAGGTCTACACACACATTCATTCACCCATACAGTCACTCATACGTGCAGTCACTCATTAATACAGTACTATCATATGCACTCATACACCTATACAAACACTCGCACACCGCCAGTCATCCATACAGTTACTCATACACCTAGTCAGTCATGCACAGAATCAATCACACTCCCATTTACTCACCTATTTAGTTATACACACACCACCTCACTTATTCATACAGATACTAACACATACTTACTCTCTTATACAAGCACGCACTCGTCCATACAACCACTCTCACAATCACTCACTCTCACATATAGTCATTTATATACTCCAACACTCACATATACTGCCTTTCACATATGTAGTTACTCACACATGTACCACTCACATATCGATTCACTCACCAACACACCCATAGACACACTCACCCACCCACCCAGACAGCCCTTCACAGATGCACTCTTGAACCCATATATCCACTGAATCACCCACTCACACATCATGCACAGAGTCACACACCCCCCACCTACCCACACAGACACTCAGGCACCCATACAGGTACTCAGACAACCAATCAATAACCCATATAGACACTCATGTAGCTAATCACCAACTCATGCAGCCTCTTACACACCAACTGACAGACTGATACAGACATTCACACAGTTTACTCACTAACCCATGTATTCAGTAAGATACGTTTAATCACTCACTAATACAGTCAATCAAGCACCTACTAAATGATCCATTCAGACACTTATACACCCACTCATTCTTCAATACACCTTGGCATATATATATATATATATATATATATATATATATATATATATATATAATATACATATTTAAACTTTACAGAAACACACAGTCACTGGATGATGTCATCACTGATGTCATCAGTAATGTCATTTGAGATGTCATCAGTGATGTCCCTGACCATGTCATGAACGATGTAATATGTGACGTCATCAGCAATGCATTGCGGGGGCACGAGTTATCTCAACTAACTATAACGGCCGAATTTCTCTGGCTTTGTACGAGTGAAATGTCCAACTAACTATAACGTCCCTGAAACCTGTGGTTTTTTCAGTGAATTTCTAAGGTTTTTTAAATGCTAATTTCTAAATATAACGTCCCTGAAACCTGTGGTTTTTTCAGTGAATATATATATATATATATATATATATATATATATATATATATATATATACTCCAACTTTGCTCAGCAAATTGAGGCCGCACACCACAGCAGGTTAAAGAACCTCTTTTATTCCACAGAAACAGACTCTTTCCTCAGAGGCCATCAGAGCATTCAGTAAGTTCACTTGCAACACACACAAAGGATTTCTGCATGTTTTAAATACTTTTCATTGGCCTCCGGTGTGCCTCATTAGTCATTAACATTTCCAAAGCATGCTGGTCTTTGTAGTGATTTTTAGCATAATATCGCCCTCCAGTGGGCCTGTTTGCTCCGATATTATTCAGGGTTTGATTTCTAGCCCTCCATTGAGCCCCCGAATCGGACTCTGTCTGCTTAAATTACAAAGCATGCAGAAATCCTTTGTGTGTGTTGCAAGTGAACTTACTGAATGCTCTGATGGCCTCTGAGGAAAGAGTTAGAGACTCTGAAACGCGTAAGGCCAAGGGTTTCCAAGACGGGATCGGAAGCTGTCTGTTTCTGTGGAATAAAAGAGGTTCTTTTACCTGCTGTGGTGTGCGGCCTCAATTTGCTGAGCAAAGTTGGAGTATATATATATATATATATATATATATATATATATATATATATATATATATATATAATGTGTATATATGTTTTTCCTTGGGCTTTCCCTTCACGAGCACCACACCCAGCGGCACACGGTCGAAAGATTGCAACACTTCTCCACGCAAGTTTCTCAATATTTTATTTCATTTTCTTCATTCTTGTATTCTCCATGTTCAGGGCATTACACAATCCTTATTCCATCTCAAGAATGGACCGATGTATTTCGAAAGATTGCCTTCTACTGGGTCTCTCTGGGTTCTACATTGTGGCTATTAAGTACTCTGTCCTTTCTCAATGTTATTGACCCTGATAAACAACTAGAGCGGTGCATTTAAACTCATGTACTGGCTCTTCCCTTCCACCATTTACAATTTAGCAACACCATGTTGAAAAAAATATATATTCATCTCTAAACACATTTTTATATATTCTTAATTTACTATATTCTTATTAATTCCATTTTTCTCTCTTAATTCTTTTGTTGTTTTTTGTGTATATATATATATATATTATTTTTTAAGAAGATATGAGGTGATGATGATCCCTAATGCAGCTTTAATTTGCTATACCCGTAAGATAGTGCGCTTCTCCCTGAATATAATGAACAATTATCCTTTATGTCCTTGCTTCTTGTCGAATACATTTTATCAGAGGGTAGGCCATGGGTACTCACAAACCTTCTCTCGGGGGCCAAATTTACAGTGTGGTTTGTGGCCGGGGGCCGCACTGGTGGGGGCGGGTTCAGGGGAGGGGCGGGGCTAGAGCAAAAAAAAAAAACCTGTGACCATGAGGTTGAACACAGGCCCCTGCAGCAGACGCATTCGTCCACTGAGCCACCAGACCCGGCATACACACATCTCTCTATCTCTCTCTACATCTCTCTCTACATCTCTCTCTCTACATCTCTCTCTCTACATCTCTCTCTCTACGTCTCTCTCTCTCTACGTCTCTCTCTACGTCTCTCTCTCTACGTCTCTCTCTCCGTCTCTCTCCGTCTCTCTCCGTCTCTCTCCGTCTCTCTCCGTCTCCATCTGTCTCCGTCTCCATCTGTCTCTGTCTCCATCTGTCTCTGTCTCCATCTGTCTCTCTCTGTTTCTATCTGTCTCTATCTGTCTCCCTGTCTTTATCTCTATCTGTCTCTCTGTCTCTGTCTCTATCTGTCTGTCTCTATCCGTCTCTGTCTCTCTGTCTCTATCTGACTCTGTCTCTATCTTTCTCTTTCTCTATCTGACTCTGTCTCCATCTTTCTCTGTCTCTATCTGACTCTGTCTCTATCTGACTCTGTCTCTATCTGTCTCTGTCTCTATCTGTCTCTGTCTCTATCTGTCTCTGTCTCTCTCTCTGTCTGTCTCTGTCTGTCTCTGTCGCTCTCTCTGTCTGTCTCTCTGTCTGTCTCTATCTCTCTCTCTCTGTGTCTGTTTGTCTGTCTGTCTGTCTCTATCTCTCTTTCTGTCTGTCTCTATCTGTCTCTGTCTCAATCTGTCTCTGTCTCTATCTGTCTCTATCTGTCTCTGTCTCTCTGTCTCTGTCTCTCTGTCTCTGTCTCTATCTGTCTCTATCTTTATCTGTTTCTGTCTCTATCTGTCTTTGTCTCTATCTGCATCTCTGTCCCTGCTTCTATCTGTCTCTGTCCAAACAGGAAGCTTCCCAAAAGGCACTTTAAAAGTCAACTGTGAAAGCGCTTACAACTGACTTTTAGAGGGCCTTTTGGGAAGCTTTCCGACGGTGCCTTGAGGTCACAGAGGCCGGCAGTAAACACAGAAGATGGCTGCAGGAGCATACGTAGTGAATACCTATTTAGTACGTAATCACTACATATGCTCCTGCGGTCATCTTCTGTGTTTACTGCTGGCCTCACTAGAAATGTAAACACGGCGAGGCAAGACCCGCGGGCCACCAATGAAGGCCTGCCGGGCCGCTGGCGGCCCGCGGGCCGTACTATGAGTACCCTGGGGGTAGGCGGTATGGTGATAGCAACATAATGGCAAGAAGTGCATATTCATTAAAGTGCAACATGCGGAGAGATTTGTTGTCCTACCTCAGAGGACGTAGCATGTTGACAAAAAGTGCAAGTTAATTAAAGTGCAATGTGCAGGGTCATTTTCTACCCTATCATAAATAAAAGTAAAATTAAAATTAAAATGTGAGTAAAAAAGAGAGCAGCATATAGAGAGCAAGTGCAGGTTCATTAAGATGCACCATGCTAGAAGGTTATCTGTCCTACCTCAAAGAAAGGAGCATATTAAGAAAAAGTGCAAATTAATTAAAGTGCTACGTGCAGGGTGATTTTTCACCCTATCCATAAAGAAAGGGAGCAGCATATAGGAAAAGTTACAGATTAATCAAAAGTGCATAATGCCATTATCATCATCGTCACCCCTTCAGTCTAGAACATCATTTGATTATTCTCAAATGTCTTATTAATCAATTTCCTTTTCCCTATAATTTTTCTAGAATCCATATTATTCTCCCAATATATGATGCTGTATCATTATTCCATTATTAACTAAACGTGCCAATTGAGTTCCTTAAATAATACTGTAAACAATCAACTCTTTTGGAGAATACACAGTCCTGATTAATCTTCATGCTACCAATGTCTTGGATAGACAAGCAATTCAGCATCCTAGTTGGTCTTGGTGCCACCAGTGTCATAGATGGACAAACAGTTCAGCGTCCTTATTGTGGCCCCACGGGATCTCAGTTCCAATCAGTAATATAAGACGTGATTCTTGTTTTCGCAGTTTTTTCTCCCGGTCCCCCCCTCTTGGGTGGGCCCTAACATGTTTTATGCCCCAGTACGAGAATGTCAATAATGATAGATCATGTATCTGGTGAAAGTGGCAGGCCACTGGGTAGTCCTTGTCCCCATGTTTGATTGCTCTCATGTGCTGTAGGATTCTTAATTTCAATTTGTTCTTTGTACTGCCCCTATACAGTTTATTACAACCACATTTTAATGCATAGATGACAAACTCTGTGTTGCAAGTTATTATTTCTTTGATCGGCACCGTACGACCTTCCATTGTAAGGTAACTCCTACTGTTCAGACCATATTTACATGCTTTGCATGAATTGCACTTTGTAAAGCCATCCTGGTTCAACGACAACCATGATCCTAACCCTTGTTGATTTCCTTTATTCATATAATGACTTGATGTCAAAATGTCTCCCAAGGATCGTACTTTCTTTGATGTAATTTGTAGGCCTTTTTCAAGAACTTCAGCCAAATGTTTGTCATTCTTTAAAGTACACCAATGTTTCGTTTAGACTTTCTTGATACTGTGCTGGGCCATATTGTATTCTAGGAAGAGTCTCTTGGTAATTTTGCTGTTCTCTTCCTGTATCCTTTGGGGGTAAAGCGACTGCTTCCTCGTTTTTTCTTTGGATCTACGTTTGGCATCCTCAAGAACTGTCAATGGGTACCCTCTTTCTCTGAAGGTTCTGAACAGCCTACACACCTCCTCTTCATACAGCTCTTCCGTGGAGCAGATTCTCCTCTCTCTCAACATCTGGCTATATGGAATGCTCCACATAAGTGCATGTGGATGGCCACTATTCGCATGTAGAATGGAGTTGGTTGCTGTCGGTTTTCTGTGAATTCTTGTTGTTAATACATTTTCCTTGACTTCCAACTCAACACCCAAAAAGCTACATTGTTGCCTGCTCCGTGTATATGTGAATCGCATATTACAATCATTCTCATTTAATTTGATCGGGAAAAGCTCCAGGTCACTTTTACTGCCCTCCCATAAAATGAATAAATCATCGATTAATCTGGTCCACAATGCCACCTTTTCCATATGCATGTTGTTTTCCTTAGACCAGGCCACCTCCTTCTCCCACCACCCCATGAACAAGTTCGTGTAGGTGGGGGTGAAGGAAGTGCCCATTGCCGAGCCCTTGTTCCTGTTGATAGAATTTTCCATCAAATGTGAAGATGTTGTGTGTGAGGCAATAATTCAACATGTCTATCAACATGTGAGTGTGAACCAGCTATTCCACTGGTCGATCCCTCATAAATCTCATGCAGGCCTGGATTCCTTTCTCATGCTCAATTGAAGTGTACAATGACACAACATCCATTGTAACCATGATATATTCCATCTTCCATGGGATATTGTCTAGCTTCTTTAGGAAGTCTGCTGTCTCTTAGATAAGAAGGAAGGGCCGTTACATACTGTTGTAAAAACAGGTCAAGAAATATGGAACTGTTTTCCAATAGTGACCCTATTGAGCTCACTATTGGCCTTCCTGGTGGGTTCACTATGCATTTATGAATTTTTGGCAAGAGATAAAAAGTGGCCATTTTTGTATTCTCCGTACGGAGATACTGCAGTTCTTCCCAGTCCAGTGAGCCCCCTTCAAACAACTCCTACAGTTTTAGATGGTACTCCTTTTCTAGTTCCTTCAAGGGGTTTGTTTTCAGACAAGTATAATGCAAAGAGTTGTTTAATTGACTTCTTGCTTCTGTCACATAAGTCCCTTGGTCCATTAGGACTATATTCCCTCCCTTGTCAGAGGGCTTTATGATGAGTAAGGGATTGTCCTTTAATTCGTTGATGTCCTTCCAATCTCGTGGTGTGAAATTGCCCTTCTTAGACTCAGTTGGCCAATTTCTTTGGATGATGTTCAACTCGTCCACCACTAGTTCCTGAAAGAGATCAATACGATTTCCAGGTGGAAGTTGTGGGCAAAACCTGCTCCCTGATTTAAGACCGCTACCAACGTCTTCATCCGTTGTGAAGCCCATATTCTGTAGCTTTCTTGTTGGCATATCAATAGTAGATCCTGATGCTTCTATATCCACCATTTGGTTTGACTGATCTAGATCATGAATACTAAGTAGGTCCTGATGTCCGCAATCTGAAATGAAGAAAGTCTGCGATTTTCTATTGTTTCATTTGCTTGTGACTTGATCTTCATTTGATGATATTTATGTAATTTTAGCTTTCTGACATATTTGTATATTTCGATTCTGGCATCCACGAAATCAGGATGGGATACTGGGCAAAACGTTAAACCTAGGTTGAGTAACCGTATCGGGTTGGTATTTAGTGTTACTGATAAGATATTTACAACTAAGGGCTTCTGATCTTCATTTGGAACTCCCAAGTTCTCTTGCGATTCCTGTTCCTCCCTTGACCTCTTCCTTTTGCCCTTCTTGTTCTGCGTCTTCTTTGGCGTGACCCTGTGGTGTTCTGCCTCTCCCTCCTTGTCTCGTGGTCAACCGTAATAGTCGAAGTTCTTTATGAAAATCCTGTTTCTCCTTTGGTGTTTCATCAGCACTAGATCCTGCATCTGAACTTATATCACTTTCACTCTGTGGGGTTCGTGTGAAAGGAGTAGATCTTTCTTTTGCTCTAAGACTATTGAACTTCTTTGCGAACGTGTAGACCCGACCATAGTGGTAGTCCAGTCTATCTCTGTTGAATTTTCCAGCTTTGCGTTCCATGATCTCCTCATCATACTTCTGTAGGGATTTCTCCATTTTGTTGATTTGATCCTTTGTGGCAGTTTCTTCCCTATGTTTTTCCAGCTCTTTATTAATTATTTCGGTCTTCTCCGATTGCAATTTAATTTTCCTTCTTGCATGCTCAATGAGGGTCTTCATTAACCTCACTGAGCACTCTTCCGTGTTCCCACACCACTCATTAATTAAGTCTTCGTCCATGTCTTCATAAGTAGGTAGAAGCATTATCCTCAAACCCCTCGGTATTCTCTTGCATTCCAAGTACTTAGTGAGAGACGTCATTTCCCACCACTGTTTCGCCTCTGTGCGTAACGCATGTTCCAGATCTCTTACAAGCTGTATCAGTGTTTTATTATTCCCATTTTCAGTCCTATCCAGTCCCCTTATGTTTGCATCCTCTTGGAGAGAATGTTCTGCGACCAATTTCCATTTTGCTTGTCTCTCTTCCATTGTTTATTTATGTATTGCTGTGTTTTACTCCTTGTTCTTCAGTGCGATTCAGGGTTTTCCCTAAATGTGATTGTTAAATAATGATTATACCAGTTAGTAGCTCTAAGTTGTAAGTAATGTTAAATTTGATAAATCCCAGTATTCCTCAATGCTAGATAATCGTAATCCCTTCTCTGCAGATTGTGTTCCTCGATTAAAGGTTGTCCTTAATCCATGCCATGTTTTCAATATTCCACTTTGCTCATTTGTAATCGTTTTGTTCCTGTATAGTCCCTCATTTGACCACAACAACCATCACCGTCCGAGGGTTTCTATTCTTCTCCTTTCCTTGCGGTGATTCCTGTTTTTATCGCTATTGAGGCTACCCCAATTTCCATTGCACATTGGTGGCACCACACGGCTACACGTACATCCCGGTCGGCAGGTCGTGACCCACCCGCGACAAAAATTTACTTTACTACTTGTAAATGCCCTTTGTAAATACCAACATTTGTAGTTAGATTTTCATCTAGTTTACCTTTGTAAATAGGGCCCTATATTTTCCCGACTACAGAGTGATGAAAACATATTAGTGCAGCATATGTTAAAAAATGTTTTTTGTAATCTCTATTATCTGAGAAGGGGGTAGGAGGCTTGTAGAAATACCCAAGAGGCAAGGCGATAATCTGAGTTTCTGTAAAGCTACTGTATTCTTTTGTGCTCAGGTTATTTCTGACACAGACAGGATTCCGAAAATTAAAAACAATACAGTCACCTGTTATATTTTTTTTCAATTTACCAAGCCATCCGTCATTAATTGCGATGATGATTGAGCCCATGAAATCAGCTTGCCTTTGTTATTTTGAGTAGAAGAAAGTTGTTTCCGATTAGCAGTCACTGACTTCCAGGGTAAACGCTTACGCTTCATAGCTAAACTTGGAGTGGGCTGTATAGTGGAGTTGTCAACTGGTTCAGACCCTACATCATCAGGACTCACACGAGCGCCCGCACTGGCACTAACACCAGCGCCAGTGTTCTCGGTCAGCAAATCTGCCCTTCCATTAATGAGCTGTGAAATGCTAATCTTACTAGGCATTTGTAGGGCTGTTAATGTGCCATGGTCCAAGGATAGCCTGCATTCCGTTATTTGTATTTCATTTGCTATAATTCCAACCGCCCTCTCCATCATGCTTTCCATAGTAACAGAGGGGCGTGTAAAGGTGGCCCGGTTAACTTTTGTTTCACCATGATCACAAGTCCAAAGAGCGAAACATTTCACCTTAGATGAACTCAGATGCAGCACTGCCCACTTCACACCAAAACCAAGGGGGATGGCCCAAACTGGCCTCGTCCGACTGCGGATGGGTGCAGACGGGCCCGCTCTTGGCGACAGTTAGGAAATAACATTAAAGAAGACTTAGAAATTCACTGAAAAAAACAAAGGTTACAAGCACGTTATAGTTAGGCACAGATTTCACTCATACAAAACCATTGAAATTCAGCAGTTACAGTTACCTGAGCTAACTATAATTTATGCCCCCGCAATACATTGCTTATGACCTCACATATTACATCATTAGACATTACACAATAGAGGCCGGGCCCCCTCCCTTAATTAAAATACTAAAATAAATAAAATGGCCAGGCCCTGGGGGATGGGGTCTCTGGGACCTAAATCAGCCCAGAAGGGGGGTCAATCGGCCCCACTCCCTTTCATATTTTGTTTTATTTTTAAAGGCTGGGCCTAAGGGTATGGCATCCCCGGGGCTGAAATCAGCTGGGGTGGGGGTCTGAGCAGTCGCCCTTGCCCATTCAAAAAAGGCCTGGCCCTACGTAAGGGGGCCAGACAGTCCCTCTCCCCTAATAAAAAAAAGCCAGAGTGACATGTCGCCAGAGGCCCCCCCTTACAGCACCACTCTGCAAACATGCCCCCTGGCACACAACTGGTTGGGGGAAGAGGTCCCCTTGGCTGCAGAGGCTCCTTGG
Organism: Calotriton arnoldi; assembly: GCA_963921515.1. Taxonomy (NCBI): domain Eukaryota; kingdom Metazoa; phylum Chordata; class Amphibia; order Caudata; family Salamandridae; genus Calotriton; species Calotriton arnoldi. Next base: position 1,515,543 of record CAWUFW010003683.1, read on the forward strand.
GAGCCAATTACCCCTCGTGTTACTGCCAATATGTCCCAGACAGGGGGATTGCTGAGAGGTTATAGGAGGCCCGACCCCTTTCTCCACCACTCTGCAAATGCACCTCCTGGTGCACTACTGGTTGGGAGATGAAGTCCTCTTGGATGCTGAGGGAATTTGGGGGCCAAGAAGCCCTCCTATTACCTCCAGTAAGTCCCATACAGCAGGATTCCTGAGAGCTGGTCGGAGGCCCCACCCCATTTCTCCATTTCTAGTTATAGTTTGGTACTAATTTCCATACGTTTTTATTTTGGCCATATCTTTGGCACCAAATAACTAATCCTCACTAATTTGCCACTCTCTTCAGCGGCTGCCTTTGAAGTTTCGTGGTGGTCTGTTGAGTGGGGGAAGAGAAAAAGAACGGTTAGACATGACTGCAGCCCGAACTGCTCTAGCAATTTACATCAAATTTGACAGAAAGGTTGATCTTGGCCTAGAAAGACTCCTTTTGGTTATTTGATGTGAATCAGTTCAGTTGTTTTAGAGATACTAGAGGAGAAACACATTTTCATATCTAGAGGCGCAGATCCTTCGCGAATCCTTCACGACGCATTGCGAAACCACCCCCCAGCAGGAATGCCTTGATTAGCTGGCAGCAACCTATGGAGAAAGTTGCGGCTGCCATTTTGTGTAATGGGATATGGTCCCAGGGGCTTCAAAATATTTTTTTAAAGTACTAGAAGAGTCAGGGTAGAGGTACCCTGACCTCATGGCTGGAATTTAGGCATCTTTCAGTGACCTCTTATGTGTCCTCCTTTGCCGAAGGAGGCAGTCAAGAACTTGGGCTTCTGGATGGATAGAGGTCTCTCTTTTGACACCCAATCCAAAGTAGTCGCAGGGACATGCTTTGGGCTTCTGAGAGGGCTAAAATCTCTGTTGGGCTTCTTTGAGCCCAAAGTCCGGCAGATTATCGTACAGGCTACAATCTTATCCAGATTGGATTATGGGAATTCCTTTATCTGGGTGCCAACAAATCCTGCATTCAGCGCCTGCAGAGAATACAAAACGCAGCAGCTCGCACCTTACTAGCGCTACCGAAAACCTGCTCTATGTCGAGATCTCTACCCAAATTACACTGGCTACCGGTGGAGAAAAGAATTCAGTTTAAGACTTTATGCATCTGCCACAAAAGTTTGACTAAACAAGCCCTCCCGGTCCTATCAAACTTGTTAACATCTTATGTCCCGAACCGGTGCCTACGGTCAGCTGACCAAGGGCTGGTGTATACCCCTAGAGTTTTAAGAGCCAGAGAGGGGGGTCGTTCTTTTAAAGTTCTGGCTGCCAAACTCTGGAACTCTCTTCCTACTGTTATTAGAGGGCTTCAAGATCATTTAGCCTTCCGGAAAGCCATAAAGACCTGGCTTTTCCCAGCGTAACTCTCTCTTCCTTTCCCAGGCTGTCACTACTTATCGGTATGTTGTTTTGGGTAGCGCTGGGACGCCCCGTCGCTGGGGCAGCCATGCGCGATATAAATCTGTTAATAATAATAATAATAATAATAATAATAATGTGTTTAACATGTTGAAAATCATTTTTGTCCCATGTGCAATGTTAGAAAATTTGTTGCGATGCTCAGGGCAGCTCACCAGTGTAACATCACAACAAATTTGAGAATATCCCAGAAAGTTTTTATAAAATTGTAAGATGCTGGCTCTCTATCTAGTGCACTAAAATGTAGTACATTGTGCAGAGAGTCCAGTGGATCCCCTGTAGGTGTGCAGAGGTAAAAGCAGATAATTCTAATGCTCTTTTTGTTGTACTGTGGGCAAGCGGTTAGGTTTATCAGAGGGCACTGCAAGCATTTGTTGTCACTCACAGAGGTAATAAATGAGACACACACTCAAGGATAACTTGGAGACTAATTAGGAAAATTAAAATCACATCCTTATATTTAAATTTAGAAACCAAGAACTTCATTAAACAGTTAATAAATGCTTTGCATGTCGATTTTGTAACCAGATGCAGTTCAAGACACAAATGCTTACAGGTTTCAACCAACAGTGGTCAATACCGTCAGGCAGAGACCGTCGCGGTCAAGGGAAAGAAAAGCATAGGGTTGGATAGCGGAGTACTGCCAACACACTTACCGCCATGGTCGATGGAAGCAACACCAAGCCACTGAATTTTGGGGGACAACGGTCACCCAGAGTTCAGGGGAAGTACTACTCCAAGGGAGTCAGAATTTTGGAAGTACCAGGGTTCATGCACAGCAAGCAGTTCTGGGTTACCTGGATCGGAGGTGCCGGAGGTCTTATGATACTTAATTGGTTCTTCAAGGGCAGCGATCAGCTACATATGCAGTGAGGGCAGTCTGTCGCGGTCGGAGCGGTCGTGCCCAAGTTTCTGCTTTCATAGTTGATGCCACCAGAAAGCAAGTACAGGTTCACTGGAGTGGGGCTGTTTCAAGCATCAGTCACAGATACTGTGAGGATCCCTCAGGCTCATGGATGCATTGAAGGGGTTGGTTAGTGGACTGGTGACCATCAGGTCTTGGCTGCTGCAACGTTTGGGTGACAAGGTGACTCGCGTTGACACAGTCTGTGCCGGACTCTACCTCGTGGTGGTCTTTTACTGGCGGTGTGCTAGGGACTAGTACCACTAGTCCAAAGAGAGGTTCCAGGCAATTGGTGAAGGCTGGCATTGCTCTAGGGTTCTTGGAGGCTGCACAGGTCTGAGGTAGGGACAGCAGACCACAGTTGTCGTATCTTTTCTCAGTTGGCAGGGTTTGATACTGGTTTCTTCTGCATCAGGGCTCAGTTCCTGGATCAGCAGCATGTCTTCTTCTTTTGTCTTCTTTTGATCCATGGAATTTGAAGTCACAGTCTAGGGGAGCCACCTAAAAACGGAATTTAGGGGCATTACAAAGGGAGACAGGTAGTAGCCAATGGGCCACTTACCTTAAGGGTGTCTACACCCTCTAATGACTACTTGCTGTGGGAAGTGGCACTACCCTAGCCCTGATTGGAGGTTTTCTCACCATTTCAAGATGGTGAAATTTCAGAAGAGGAGTTCACCTCGCCTGTCCCTCCCTAGGTGTGGGTTAGGCTGAGGGGACACCCTCCTCCACATCTAACTAATTTTCCCACATTTCCTCCCACCATATGTGGAGCAGGAAAGGGGTCTTGGCCTCCCCACTATCTGGGGGTTCCTGGGTTGGATTTCAAAGGTGGCATTGCCTTTGAAACTTCCCGCCTGGGAAGGCCATCCTATCCGGGAGGGGGTGTGAAACACCCATGCCCAGAACAGGTATTGTTTCTGTCCTCTGAGAGCGCTGGCTCTCACCCCATGAGGTTAAAAACATGTCTGGTGGTGGCAGGCTGGTGAAAACCGACAAGAGACCCCACTAGTGTTTAGTTAGGTTTCAGGGGATGCTCTAAAAGGGTCTCCTGTGTGAATTTATTAATAAATCCATCACTGGCATCAGTGAGGATTTATTAAGGCAAGATATTTGATACATAACACCTTAGAAATCAGTGAAGCCATCATGGAACTAAGAAGTTCATGTTGATGAGTATCCAACCCATGTAATCTTTATGGCTTCCCTGTTCACTTACAACATCACAGAATAGGTTGAATAGAGGCCGGCTCTCTGCAGGGCCTCCAGAATCTTTTGGAAGTAGATCAGATGAACCTGCCAGGTGGAGCTAAAGAAAGCAACATTGTCAAGATAGGCTGTACTATAGGCCTCCAATCCAGCAAGGACTTTGTTAACCAACCTCTGAAAGGTGGCATGGCATTCTTCAAACTGAAGGGAATCATAGTGAACTGGAATTGCCCATCTGGAGTGGAAAATGCTGATTTTTCTTTGGTGTCAGGGGACAAACCTATCTGCCAGTACCCTGTTGTGGGATCAAAGGTACTCAGGTATGTGGCTGCCCCTAACCTGTCAATAAACTTGCCAGCTCTTGAGATTGTATGTGCATCTGTTTTCATGATTGCATTGAGGCCCCTATAGTCTGCCCAAAACCTCATTTCTTTCTTTCCACTCTGGGAATGAGCCTTGGGTTTAACACAACTGGGCTGGCTGGCTCAGGGGCTCTCTGAGTGTTCAATGACAGCCAACTCCAGCATCTTGCTTAACTCAGCTTTGATGCTTTCCTTGACATGGTAAGACTGCCTGTATATTTTGTTTTTGACAGGTAGGCTGTCACCAGTGTCCACGTCATGTGTACACCACTTAGTCCGAAAAGGGGTCAATGAAAAGAGCTCAGCAAACTGGTTGAGGACTTGTCTACAATCAGTCTGCTGTTGGGCAGTGAGGGTGTCTGAAAAGACCACTCTGTCAACTGACCCATTTTTAGGATTTTGAGAAAGGAGATCACGGAGTGGCACACTTTCAGCCTCCTGGCCCTCATCTGTGAGCATGAGCATGATCACATCAGCCCTGTCATTGTAAGGTTTCAGGTGATTTACATGTATCACTTTCTTTGGGTTTCTACAAGTGCCAAGGCCAACCAAGTAGATGGCCTCCCCTTTTCTCTCAAGCATTGGGTAGGGCCCACTCCATTTGTCCTGGAGGGCCTTAGGTGCCACAGGCTCCAAAGCCCACAACATCTGCCCTGGTTGAAGCTCAACCATATCAGCCTTTTGGTCATACCAGAGCTTCTGGAGCTCTTGGCTGCCTCAAGGTTTTTGTTTGCTTTTTCGGCCATCCTGGAATGAAGGTTGGAACGAAGGGCAAGTACTTAATCCACAATGTCCTGTTTTGGTTCATGGAGGGCTCTCGCCCATCCTTCCTTGACAAGACAGAGGGGTCCTCTCACAGGGTGGCCAAACAAATGTTCAAAGGGGGAACCCTACTCCCTTTTGTGGCACCTCTCTGTAAGCAAAAAGCTGGCACATCCTATCTCCTTCTAAGTTTTTCACAGAGTCCACCAATCATGCCTTTTAGGCCTAGTTAAATCTTTCAATGAACCCATTTGTTTGTGGGTGGTATGGTGCAGTGAACCTGTAAGTCAGTCCACACTCAGCCCACATGTGTTTCAAGTATGCAGACATGAAGTTGGTACCTCTGTCTAATAATACCTCCTTAGGAAAGTTCGACCTATTAACAATACCAAGGAGGGCCTTGGGCATTACAAGTGCAGTGGTGGTCCGAGGGGAATCGCTTCAGGGTACCTGGTGGCGTGGTCCACTACCACCAGAATACATTTATTCCCTGATGCTGTTGGAGGGTAAGGGGACCAAGAATGTCAATCCCTACCCTTTTGAGGGTACCTCAACCACTGGAAGTGGAGTTAAGGGGGCCTTCAGGTGGCTACCTGTCTTGCCACTAGCCTGACAGGTGGCACAGGAGTTGCAAAACTCCTTCACATTCTGGGACATTCATGGCCAGTAGAAATGGTTAATTAACCAATTCCAGGATTTGTCTGGCCAAGATACCCCCTAGGAGAATGACAGGGGCCAATGTTAGTAGAAACGCTCTACATTTCTGAGGCACTACAGCTCTCTTAGTGGTGTCAGGTTTGGAGTCTCTGGCCTCAGTGTATAGGAGTCCCTCCTCCCAATAGGTCCTGTTGGAACTACTGAAACTTCCCTTTTCCTGATCAACAGCTTGCTGTCTCAGGCTTTCAAGAGTGCAACTGTTTTTTTGTCCCTGGCACAGATCTTCATTAGCGAGTCCCCCTCGTCAAAGAGCTCTGCCGTGTAAGGCCCAAGCTCCTGAGGCTCAGTTCCTCTGGGGCTGAGAAGTCTTCCCTGAGGAGAGGAGACTTGATCTGGTGACTGTTTGGAAGCTGGTCCCCCAGTCTTCTTGCCTTTTCTGTTGGAAAGTTTGGTTAATCCTTTCAGGCTCTAACACTTTTTTTTCCCCTTGGGGTTGGCGTTGTGCCCTTGTTTTTAACCACACCCATTCAGGTACTCCCAGCATTCCTGCATGGTTTCTACCCCAGCCCATGCTGAGTACTCTAAATCGTTTCCAAGCAGACATTGTACTGGGATAGCAGAAGACATCACTACCCTTTCGAGGCCCCAATCTAAGGTCACCAAGGCCATTTGATGTTCCTTAGCCTGATTATCAGCGTTGAGTACTGTATAGGGCTGTCCTAGGAAATATTGGTCTGGGGACACTAATGTCTCAGCTACCATAGTGATGCTAGCACCAGTGTCCCTGAGGGCTTCTACCCTAATCCCATTAATATTTAGCTGTTGTCTATAATGCTCCAGGGTACTGGGTCAGACAGCCAGGGTAAATACACCCTATATCCACCCCTCCCTCTGAAACTAGAGTTCCCTCAGTGAGTACCTTGACCTGATCAGGGCTCACCTGTGATCCCATCTGGAGACTCACAACTGCATTTGCTGGAGGTGGACTAGAGGCATTTTTTTGTTTTTACAGCTAGGGTTTCCAGCTTGGTATCCAGTAGCCTTGCAAACAAAACACCAAGCCTTCTAGGGATCCCAGTTTTTACCCTGGTACCCACCCTTGGGCTGTGATGAGTTTCGTGGCCCACCCTCCTCAGCAGATGTTAGGGGGCCTGAAGAAGACTCTTTTTTTATCTATTTGGTCACCATCTTTCCCTTGTGGGGTCATTCTAGCCTCTTTCGTTTGGGCACCCCTACCAGTGGTAGTTTTGGTCACCGTTTTTTTTGACCCAGTGGTATGCCTTCTTCCGCAACTCTAGAGGAGAAAGTGGACCTAGATCTACCAGATGCTAATGTAACTTCTCATTGTAACAATTACTCAAAAGCTGCTTCCGTGTATTTAGGGACAATCCCTTTGGGAAGTTTAGATTCATAATAACTTGCACTCTCCCTATTTTTTTGTATGCTGCCACCAGAGATAGGACCTAGGTCCATCTCTTTCCTTTGTCGTTTTATTTCCATGAGCTAAGCTTCTAAGTTCAGTCTCCTGGTAAGCCTATCTAGCATGACGTCCTCATCTGAGGGATTCTCAGTTGTACTTAAGGGGGCTGACTCAAGTCCATCGTCAACAACATTATTATTGAGATTGTCTTCATCCTCAGACTGGTCTACCAGTTCTGGGCGATCTCTCACAAACTGATCTATCAGTTCTCTGAGGTATCACTTTTAGGGCGTTTGCGTGGTTTGATTCCATACCTCTTACAAAGGCCTCTCAGATGAGCATGGCTCAGGTCCATGTAAGGGGTCAGGTTGAGCTCCTGAACCTGGCTACTAGTTTCAGGCATTATTTTACTACAGTTGGGAGTTTTTTTAGGAAGTTAAAAAAATAAATACACACTCAAATGCTTTGTCCTAATTAAAGTACAGATTTTAAAATTTCTAAACAGTATGTTTCAGGGACTTAACCAAGGCCCTCTTAGTTAATTTAAAAAAATTAAGAAAAATGTACCAATCAAAAAATTGACTAGCTAATGACATTTTTTAGGTTTACTCATGTGGTCAAATATTGACACATTGGTTCCAGCAAATGCAAAGTCTTCTATCTCACCGCTGAGCCAACAAATGTAGGATGCTGGACTCTCAATATAATAAACTAAAATGAATTACACTGTGCAGAGAGTCCAGTGGATACCCATTAGGTGTGCAGAGGTAAAAGCAGATAATTCTAATGCTCTTTTTGTGGTAGTGTGGGTGAGTAGTTAGGCTTTTCAGAGGGTAGTGCTAAGCATTTGTTGTCACTCACAGAGGCAATAAATGAGACAAACACTGAAGAATAAATCGGAGACCAATTAGGAAAAATAAAATCATATCTTTATATATATTTTTAGAAACCAAGAACAAAGTTCAATAGTTAATAATTGCTTTGCATTTGTATTTGTATTCATAGTTATTAAGCGCAACATTCATCCCAAGGGATATCACGGCGCTAGGAAGCGTTTTCCTGAGAGTTAGTGGTAGTGGAGGACTGATCATCTAGGAGCAGAGGGAGCTATGTTAAGGGGCTGCAGGTGCTATTATCTATATTCTGGGAAACAGCCATGTTTTCATCTGTTTGTATGCCGATTTTTAACCAAATGCAGTTCAAGACACAAATGCTTACAGGTTTTAAGCAACAGGGGTTAATACCATCAGGCAGAGACCACCATGGTCTAGGGGAAGAAAAGCATAGGGTCAGATAGTGGTATACCATCAATACATTTACCGTCACGGTCGATAGAAGCAACATTCTGCCATGGAGTTTTGGGGGACAATGGTTGCCCAGAGTTCAGGGTAAGTTCGACTCCAGTTTTGGAAGTCCCAAGGCTCAGGCACAGCAGGCAGTTCTGAGTTACCTGGAACAGTGGTGCTGGAGGTCTTGGGATGCAGAATTGGTTCTTCACCAGTGGCGTTCAGCTTCAGGTGCGGTGAGGGCAGTCCATCGCAGTCAGGACAATCTTGTCCAAGTTGCAGCTTTCACGCTGTCGACGCCCCCAGAAAGTGGGTACAGGCTCACAGGAGCAGGGCTGTTTCCAGCATCTGTCACAGGTACTGTGAGGATCCCTCATGCTGGTGGATGCATTGAAGAGGTCGGTAACCAGCCTGGTGACCAACAGGCCTTGGCTGGTGCAACCTTTGGGTGATGAGATGAATCGCGTTGACACAGTCTGTGCCGGGCTTTACCTCATGGCGGCCTTTTACCGGGGGTGTGCCGGGGACTAGTACCACTAGTCCAAAGGGAGGTCCCAGGCAATTGGCGAAGGCTGGCAGGGCTCCAGGGTTTTTGGAGGCTGCACAGGTCTCAGGTAGGGATGGCAGATTGGTCTGGGATAGGACCAATCCTTTCCCATGTTCAGAGGGATCTGTTTGCACTAAGAACTGCTTGGAGTAATCTGGAGCTTTTAGAATGGGCGCTGAGCACATTGCTTCTTTCCAGCTGTCAAAAGCCTTTTGACAGCTCACTGTCCAGTTTACCTTTTTGGACATTTTTTTTAAAGTAAATTCTGTGAGGGGGGCACTATGGACCTATATCCGTGCACAAGCCTCCTGTAGTACCCAGTCACGCTAAGGAATGCCCTGACTTGGGTCTCGGTAGTTGGAGCTTCGCAATCCAGAATTGTCTGAATTTTGGGCTGTTTTGGCTGAACTGGGCCTTTACCTACAAGGTGGCCAAAGTTTACAACCTTGCCAAGCCCTATCTGGCACTTACTTAGTGAGGCCAGCTCTCTGCAGAGCCTCCAGGACCTCTTGGAAGTGAATCAGGTGATCCTGCCTAATGGAGCTAAAGACATCAAGATCACCAACCTATGAAAGGTGTCAGGGGCATTCTTCAAATCGAAGGGCATCACAGTGAACTGGAAGTACCCACCTGGAGTGGAAAAGCTGATTATTCTTTGGCTCCAGGGGTCAGACCTGTCTGCCAGAACACTGATGTGAGATCAAAGGTACTCAGATATGTGGCTGCCCCAAACCTGTCAATAAGCTTGTCAGCACTTGGGATAGGATGTGCATCTGTTTTCGTGACTGCAATGAGGCCCCTATAGTCCACACAAAACCTAATTTCTTTCTTTCCACCCTGGTAATGAGGCTTGGTACTAACACGACTGGGCTGACCAAGGGGCTCTGTGAGGGTTCAATGACACCCAATCCCAGCATCTTGCTTACCTCAGAATTGATGCTTTCCTTGGCATGGTCAGACTGCCTGTATATTTTGTTTTTGACAGGTAGACTGTCACCAGTGTCCACGTCATGTGTACACCAGTTAGTCTGACCAGGGGTCAATGAAATGAGGTCGGCAAACTGGCTGAGGACTTGTCTGCAATTAGTCTGCTGTTGGGCAGTGAGGGTGTCTGAAAAGACCACTCCATCAACTGACTCATCTTTAGGGTTGTGAGAAAGGAGATCACAGAGTGGCTCACTCTCTGCCTCCTGGCCCTCATCTGTGACCATGAGCATCGTCACATCAGCTCTGTCATTGTAGGGTTTCAGGGAAATTACATGTATCACTTTTATGGGGTTTCTACATGTGCCAAGGTCAACTAAGTAGATGGCCTCCCCTTTTCACTCCAGGATTGAGTAGGGCCCATTCCATTTGTCCTGGAGGGCCTTAGGTGCCACAGGCTCCAAATCCCACAACTTCTGCCCTGGTTGTAACTCGCCAATGGTAGGCTTTTGGTCATATCAGAGCTTCTGGAGCTCTTGGCTGGCCTCAAGGTTTTTGTGTGCTTCTTTCATGTACTCAGCCATCCTGGAGTGAAGGCCAAGTACATAATCCACAATGCCATATTTTGGTTCCTGGAGGGGTCTCTCCAATCTTTCCTTGACAAGACAGAGGGGTCCTCTTACAGGGTGTCCAAAAGAAAAGTACCACTAGTTCAAAGGAAGGTCACAGGCAATTGGCGAAGGCTGGCAGGGCTCCGGGGTTCTTGGAGGCTGCACAGGTCTCAGGTAGGGCTGGCAGACCACAGTTGTCAAGTCCTTTCACAGTTGGCAGTGTTTGGCGCCATTTTTTTCTGCAGCAGGGCTCAGTTCTTGAATTAGCAGGACCTTCTTCCTTTGTCCTCTTTAGGTCCATGGAATCTGAAGTCAAGTTCTCAGGGAGCCATCAAAATACTGAATTTAGGAGTGTTACAAAGGGAGACAGGTAGTAGCCAATGGGCTACTTACATTTAGGGTGTCTATGCCCTCTAGTGACTACTTCCTGTGGGAAGGGGCACTACCCTAGCCCTGATTGTAGGTTTTCTAACTATCTCAAGATGGTGGAATTTCATAAGAGAGGATTTCCTTGCCTGCCCTGCCCTAGGGGTGGTGTAGGCTGAGGGGAACCCTCCTTCTCATCTAACTAATTTTCCCACCTTTCATACCACCAAAAATGGAGCAGGATAGGGGGCTTGGCCTCCCCCATTATATGGTGGTTCCTAGGTTGAATTCCAAAGGCGGCATCACCTTTGAAGCTTCCCACCCAGGAAGACCATCCAGTTCGAGAGGAGTTGTGAGACACCCATGCCCAGAGCAGGTATTGTTTCTATCCTCTGTGAGTACTGGTTCTCACCCCATGAGGTCAGAAACATGTCTGGTGGTGGCATGCTGGTTAGGTTTCAGGGGACCCTCTAAAAGGTCCTCCTGTGTGAATGTTAGAATAGATCCAACACTGGGATCAGTGAGGATTTAGTAAGACAAGGTGTTAGGTACCAAACACCTTAGAAATCAGTGAAGCCTTCATGGAGGTAGGAAAGTCGTGTTGACAAGTATCCAGTCCATGTACTTTCTATGGCTTCCCTGTTCACTTACAACATCACGGAAAAGGCTGGACATTGTAGTGTCCTATCTGCTCATGCAGATAGGCCCACAAGTAGGATATAGTGTACCCTGCCTTAGGGCTGAAAGCCTCCAGAATGCGTAGCTTACCTATACCTTATGCAGTGCATGCAGGGCATGGCACACAGCCCAGTGTGCCATGTTGACTCTTTGGATTTTCTTGCACCAAGACATGCAGCCTTCAGTGGAAGAGTGCATAGCCTTGGTGAGGGCGCCCTGGGGTGGCACAATCAGTGCTGCAGCCTCAAAGGACCCTCTTCAGAACCCACGCCATAGGTATCAGGCGTAACATTTACTATGGACTTACAGGGGTGACTGAAGTTGTGCCTATCCTGGTCCAGTTTGGGGGGAAAATCTGGCACGGTCATCCTAGTTAGCAGGGGCCCAGGGCACATACAGTTCAAAATCACATCAGACATCAAGCAAAAAGTGGGTTCTAACCTTGCACAAAGAGGTACTTTCCTATAAAAATGCATTCACACACTCGATCAGACACTAATGCATTCACTCACAAACCCACTCACACTCTTTTATACCCACTCAAAAACCCACTGAGAGACTCACACACCCATCTACAGACCCACTCAGACACTCATGCACACACTCACAGACTCAGTCAGACACTCATGCATAAACTCATAGACTCATTGAGAGACACATATACCCACTTACAGAATCACATAGACACTCAAACACCCATTCACAGACCCACTCAGACAGTCATGTACCCATTGTCAGACCTACCTAGACACTCACACTCTCACTAACAAACCCACTCAGACACTGACGCACCACCCCATGGACCCACTCAGAGACTCATGCACTCACTCACAGATCTAGTGGTAGACCCATGCACAACCTCATAAACCCACTCAGACACTCATGTACCCTCTCATAGACCCACTCAGAGACACATTCCCCCACTCCCACACCTACACAGATAGTCATACACCTACTCAGAGATCCTATCAGACACTCATGCACTCACTCACACACCCACTCAGAGAAACATGCACCTATTCACAGACCCAATCAGAGACTCATGTACCTATTCACAAACCCACTGAGACACTCACATACTCACTCACAGGCCTACCCAGACATTCATACACCCTCTCACAGACCCGCTCAGACACTCACACACTCACTCACAGACCCACATAGATACTAAAGCACCTACTCACAGACCCACTCAGACATACTCACACCCACTCAGACACTCACACACCCATTTACAGACCCACTGAGACACTGGTATACCCATTCACAGACCCACTCAGAGCCTCATGCATCTACTCACAGACCTACTGAGAGACTCATGCACCCACTCATAGACCCATTCAGACACTCACAAACCCACTTACAGACCCATTCAGACAGTCACACACCCACACACATACCTGCTAAGAGATTCAAGCTCCTACAAACAGACCCGCACAGACACTCGCATACCCATCCACAGACCTACTCAGATACTCAGGTACCCACTCAGTCATGCACCCCTTGTCAGACCCACCCAGATATTCATGAACCCACTCAGACACTGATGCACATACTCACAGGTCTACTTAGAGACTCACACATCTACTCACAAACCTACACAGACACTCATGTACCTACTCACAGACCCACTGAGACACTCAGGCACCCACTCACAGACCCACTCTGAGTCTCATATGCTTACTCACTCACCTACTCAGACTGTCACACACATACTCTAAGACCTACTCAGGGACTCATGCACCCACTTGCAAACCCACTGAGACACACAAGCATTCTATGACAGACCGAGTCAGAGGATCAGGCACCCATTCTCAGACCCACTCGGACACTCATGCACCCACTCACAGACTCACTCAGAGACTCTTCTACCCAATCTCAGGCACACACTTGCCAACGGCTCTGTAGTGATTGGGTGGATGCACCCTGTGAAGTAAATTGTGGCTGCCATGTGGTATAATGGGGCATGGTCTTGGGGGGGGGGCTTAAAATAAATATTGGAAGCTATAGAAGGGGTTAGGGTAGAGGTACCCTGCCCCCTTGGATATAATATAGGAGTCTTTGAGGGACCCCTTATGTGTACAAGATGTCATAACATGTTTTTTCTTTTCCCCCTTGCGTGATATTCACAAATCCGTTTTAATGCTCAGTGTGGCCCCATGTACCATCTTGACAGATGTGTGAATATCACTGATGAATTATAATAAAAATACATTCACACACTCACTCAGACAGTAATGCACTCACTAAGTGACCCACTCAAACTCTCTTATACCTACTAACAGACCCACTCAGGGACTCATGTACTCCCTTACTGACATACTCATACAGTCATGCATCTACTCATAAACCTACTTAGAGACTCACGCACCCACTCACAGACCCACTCAGAGACTCATGAACCTTCTTACACACCCACTCAGTCACTCATGTACCAATTCACAGACTCACTCAGACACTCACACAGCCACTCATAGATCTACTCAGACACACATGCACCCACTCACAGACCCACTCAGAGATACATGCATCCAATGATGATAGCCCTACTCAGACACTCACATACCAACTCACAGACCCAGTGACACACTCATACACCCACTCACACACCCACTCAGAGACTCATGCACCCATTCACTGAACCCTCCAGACACTTACACACCCATTCACAGACCCACGCAGGCACTTACGTATTCGCTCACAGATCTACTCAGGTTCATGCACTCATTGACAGACCCACTCAAAGACTCATGCACCCACTCACTCATCTACACAGATACTCACACACTCACTCACTGACCCACTCAAAGACTCTTGGACTCACTCACAGACTCACTCAGAAACTCACACACACTTACAGATCCACAGAAACACTTATGCATCTACTCACAGACCCCCTGAGAGACTCACATACCCACTCACAGATTTATTTTTATTTATTTATTTATTTGCAAAGTTTTATATAGCGCTGGCTAGACCCGTAGGTATCAGAGCGCTTTACATTAGGATGAGCGAGTTACATAGTTACATCAGTTGAATCAAAGAATCACATTAGGATCAGCGAGTTACAGGTAACATAGTTGCATCAGTTAAATAAAAGAATCACAGAGGGAGGAGGAGGGGGGGAAGGAAACAAATGGGGAGACAAGGAAAACAATGTCAGATGACCGGCTGGGTAGGTGACGGCCAAGGGGCTGAACCAGAGCCAGACTCCTCTATAGCTGCATAGGACAGCTCCACCGGGCATCAGCCAAGGTTGCTCGGGCTCCGCGGTAGGAACAAACAGTATTCGTATCCGCCCAGGGGGCATCGTCATAGATCTAGAGAGCTAGACCCGGAGGTATCAGAGCGCTTTACATAAGGTTCCACAAAGTTAGAAAATTACATAAGTTACAAGTTACATCAGTTACTAGAAAACCATTTCAGGAACGTAGAAGACGAGACAAGTGGAGCTTAGGAGGGAAAGGGTGTAGGGTAAAGGGTTAGGAGGGAAATAGGATGGAGAGACGAAGGAGAGTCTGCCCCAAAGTCCGGCTGGGTAGGTGACGGCCGAGGGGGAAGTCCACAGCCCATCTCCTCTATAGCTATCAGGTAGCTCCACCGGTCACGGGTCAAAATAGCTAGGTCTCAACGGGAAAACATTTAGAGAGCATAGGGGACAAGATAAATGGAGCATAGGGGGGGAAAGGGGGTAGGGTAAAGGGGTAGGAGGGTGAATGCGACGGAGAGACGAAGGAAAGTCTGCCCAAAGCCCGGCTGGGTAGGTGACGGCCGAGGGGGAAGTCCACAGCCCATCTCCTCTTTAGCCATCAGGTAGCTCCACCAGGCGTCGGTCAAAAGGCTAGGTCTCCACGGTCACGGTCCATGCAAATTCGGGGAGATGCACAGCGGGCCTTCAGGTCCAGGCTGCTGCGTGCGCCATCTTGTGGGGCGAGTTCAGGGGGGTCACCACCATGTTATAGAAAGGAGGCAGGACGGTTTCAGTAATAACGAACCAAAGGGAAACCGGGCTTCACATTAGGGAGTTGAGACCAGGTGCCAGAGATAAGGAAATGGATATGTAAAGAATAGACCAGCCGTCCCTTCAGCCCACTATCTAGGGACTACTTCCGTGATGGCAGTAACAGCGGAGGAGCGTGTATAGGAGCGCAGGCCCTCCAAGGGGGGAAATCTCAGGGCAAAAGCAGAAGGAGCGCCAAGGACGCCAAAATCGCACCCGAATCCATGCGTCAGTAGAGGGTGAAAGTGATGCAGCAATGATGTCCGGACAGGCAGGGGCTGCACAGCAGTCGGTGGAGGAGCGTTGGAAAAAAGGCTTGGAACAGGCTCAACAGGTCAGCTCTGTGTTGTCAGCCATTTTACCTGCATAATTGGTGACTTGGTGAACAGTGGGTGGTTGTATAGCTTATCACCCTCCCCAGCCTCATTACCACACTGGACATTGACTATTCTGTGATTCACAGTCTTTTAATCGGTGATTTGGGGATCAACTTATCACTTTCATTTTCCCCTGCTTCATTACCTCACCGGGCATTGAATTATTCCGAGTTCATATTCGCCATTTTAAGGTCAGGCTGCAGATGGAGACTGCTAAATACCCTGTGAGGAGATCAAACAGACGAGACCCAACTGGAATTAGTCTGCCTAAACCAAGAACTGGGGTGAAAAAACCTGCGTGTTGATAAAGGCGGGTGCAGGATATGCTTGTTTTAATGTGCGCGGTAAATGTTAGACGGCCGCCATGTTGAGAACAGGCATAAGGGTCAGGTCAGCCGGTGCAGTTTATAAGCGAGGTATTGTTTGCTAGCGCCCATTTGGGAATTTTGTTCTTACTTGCTTCTTGACGAGGTGAGCAGATTGTGTCTTTGTGCTGGTTGCCGCGTAGAGGAGTCTCCGGTGTTCAGCTACGGATTGGCTCGTTCGCCGGTGTTCTCCCCCTCCCCCTCGTGTTACGGTAGGCTGATGTCGCTTGCTGCCCCCGGCAGTGGGATTGCAAGTTTACTTCGCGGTATTACTTCTCTCGGCCTCCGGGTGTTTGCTTATAATTTCCCAGGCGCCATCTTGGTTAATTTCCATGCGGGGATGTCACGGGTCATATCTCGTCAAGGCGGGATCGCAGCGAGGCGGTTTTGCATTTTTAATTATCCGCTAGTGCTCCGATTGCAGAATTGTCGATTTTGACGGGATTATGACGCAGCGAGAACACCGCTCTGGATGCCGGTGTGCGGGTTCATCACGGAGCATCACCTCCGTGCGGCCATCATGTCCGAGGCTCCTCCAGATGGGGAGCCTCAACAGATGGAGTCTCCTCCACAGACCCACATAGACACCGACACACCCACTCACAGACCCATTAAATGGACAGATGCAACGACTTACATACCCACACATGCACTCACGTTCCATCTCAGAGACCCACCCAAATACCCACTTGGAGACCCAATGAGACACTCATGTATCCACTTAAAGACCCACTCACAGACATATGTACCCTTTCACAGATCCACTCTGGCATATACTCACAGACCTATGCAGATGATGACACACCCACTCACAGTCCCACTCAGAGGCACATGGACCCACTCACAGACCCACTCAGATACTCTCACACCCACTCATATACTCATGCACCTACTGACAGACCCATTCAGAAACTCATGCTCACACTCACAGACCCACTCATGGACCTACTCAGATACTCATGCACACACTCACAGACCCACTCAGAGACTCACATATCTACTCAGAGACCCATTCAGAGACTCATGTACACACTCATAGACCCACTCAAAGACTCATGCACATACTCATAGACCCACTAACAAACTCAAGCACCTATACACAGACCCACTCAGACAATCATCTACCCACTCACAGACCCACTCATATACTCATGTATCTACTAACAGCCCCATTCAGACACTCACACACCCACTCACATACCCATGTAGGCACTCACACAGCCACTCACAGACCTACACAGGTACTCCCACACCCACTCACAGACCCACACAGGCACTCACATACCTACTCAGAGACCTACTCAAATACTGATACACCCACTCACAGACACACTCAGAGACTCACGCCCCATCCACAGACCCATTCAGATATACACATACCCATTCACAGACCCATTCAGATACTCATGCACCCACTCGCATACCCACTCATATACTCATGCACCCACTCAGACACCCACTCAGAGTCTCTAACACTAACTCATTGACCCACTCAGACACTCATGCACTCACTCACTATTCAGAGACACACACATCCACTCGCAGACCCACTCAGAGACTCAAGGAGTGGCTCATAGACTCACTCAGATACTCACACAGCCTCTCACTGACCCAGTCAAAGACTCACACACTGATTCACAGATTCACTCACGTATGCACCTACTCACAAATCCACTCAGACACTCATGTACCCAGTCACATACCCACTCATTCACTTATGCACCCACACACAGACCCACTTAGAGACTTATGCACTGACTTACAGACTCATTCAGACACTTATGCACCCATTCACATACCTACTCAGACACTCCTGCACTCACTCACAGACCCACTCAGACACTCTCATGCCCACTCACATATCTCTCAGATAATCACATACCCACTGGCAAAACTGTGGACTCTTTTTGGGAAAAGAAACAGGTAAGCTTCCATTCTGCCTACTGATACACCCACATAAACACTGAGACAGCCACTTATACACCCATTCTGCCATTGCTACATCCACTCCCAGACCCACACAGTCATCAGTGATGTGATTTGAGATGTCATCAGTGATGTCATCAATAATGTCATTGACTATGTCATGAGTGATGTAATATGTGAGGTTATAAGCAGTGCATTGCGGGGGTGTAAGTTATGCTTAGCTCAGGTAACTATAACTGCCGAATTTCACTGGATTTATATGAGTGAAATCTGAGCCTAACTATAATATACCTGTAACCTTTGTTTTTTTCAGTGAATTTCTAAGGTTTTTAATATTCTCTTTCCTAACTATAATGTCCCAGTAACTTTTGTTTTTTCAGTGAATTTCTAAGGTTTTTAAAATTATATTTGCTAACTATAACACTCCTGTAACCTTTGTTTTTATATGTGAATTTCTATGTTTTTTAACTAGTAGTCGTGTTTGCAGTGTAATGGAGTAAGGGACGGGGCATATGACCAGCTCTCAGGAATCCTGCTCCATGGGCCCTACTGGATTTAACAGTAGGGCTTCTTGGCACCCAAGAACCGTCAGTATCTAAGAGGAGTTCATTCCCCAACCAGTAGTGCACCAGGAGGCACATTTGCAGAGTGGTGGAGAAAGGGGGTGGGGCCTCCAACAAGCTCTCAGCAATCCTATTGTGAGAGACTTACTAGAGGAAACAAGAAGGCTTGTTAGCCCCCAAGGACCCTCTGGAGCTAAGGGGACTTCATCCCCCAGCCAGCAGTGCACCAGGAGGTGTGTTTGCAGAGTGGTGGAGAAAGGGGGCATGGCCTCTGAAGCCTTCTCAGCAATCACACTGTGTGGGAGTTACTGAGGTAACAGGAGGGCTTGTTGGCCCCAAAGGACCCTCAGCATCCAAGGGGACTTCATCTCCCAAGCAGCAGTGTGCAAGAGGATGCATTTGCAGAGTGGTAGGGCAAGTGGCTGGGGCCTCTGATTAGTTGCTGGTCATTTTTCTTTTTTTTAAATCATACAACTTGATGACATTTTCCCTGAGACTGGTTGGATCATCACCAAATATCCTACCTCATCCTGGAAAAGGTAATGCGCAGTCAGGGCCAACAACGTAAACCAAACAACTGTCTCGTAACCTGAGAGATATCAACATTAGTGATCTAACATCCTTCAGCAAGAATAGTCTTCAGCCACCCCCTAACATGACCAATCTGGACGACCTTACTGATCACTACATTAACTCTATGACTAGTATTTTTGACTCTATTTCACCTAAGCAACTCAAAAGGATTCTGATCAAACAATCCAAACCCTGGTTTAATAGCTCCCTAAAGGATGAACGTCGCAAACTTAGGCTTTCAGAGAGACTTTGGAGAAACTCTCCTTCCACTACCAGCCTCAATCAGTTAAGGAAGATAAGAAGCACATACAACAAATGTATTCGCAATGCTAAAACCGATCACTTCAGGGCTCAGCTTGACAGCGCTAAAACAGACCCAAGAAACTCTTTGAAATCATCAAACAGCAAGCTAACCACTCTACTAACCATAGCTCAGCACACATAACCCCATTTCCTAGTGGGGAGGACTTCTCAGAAAACCTCTCTGAAAAGGCAAGAAAAATTGAACTTGAGCTGCAACCTCCCACTCCAACTTTGCTCCCTGTGAACTCCCTCGCATCATCAGAGGAACCTACGGAACCTTCTGCAGCGAGTGCACCTTCCTTCCACATAATTTGCGCTCCCAAGAACAACGCATCATGGAATACTTTTCTTCTTCCAGATGACACAGAGCTGCTCCATTCTATGGCGTCCCTAAAACCTTCTAATCACTTCAATGATCCACTGCTGGCCAAGTTTTTAAAGATCTCAATTCAGCCATTCTTCCACCGTGGTCCCGGATCATCCAAGAATCCCTCTTACAAGGGAGGATTCCAGATTGCCTCAATTCGGGTCAAGCCACTCCAATCCCAAAGAAGCCCAATGCCGACTTAGCTGATCCTAACAACTTCCTTCCGATCACCAGTATCATGACTCTACCTAAACTGCTTGAGAAATGCGTCCACTCACAGCTCTGCAACCATATTGAGAAATTTCAGCTCCTTGACCTTTGCAAGTCAGGTGTCAGAGCGGGGCACAGTACTGAAACAGCACTAACTCACATTGTTGATGATGCCTTGTGATCCCTTGATCAAGATGTCCCTTGTTTTCTGATACTTCTTGACCTGTCCTCAGCATTCGACACCATCAAACATTAAAACCTAATTGCTCTTCTTCAATATAGGATGGGATTTTCAGGCCCCATCTTAAACTGGTTTGTCTCTTTCTTACAGAACTGCACCCAAAGAATCAAAGTTAACCAATCCCTTGCAACCAGTACCACGGTCACCATTGGAGTACCTCAAGTCTCCGCACTTTCGCCAACTCTTTTCAACCTTATTATGGAACCGCTCTCCGATATTCTGAACCGCTCTAACATCCAGTACCATATGTATGCGGATGACACTCAACTATATTTGAAGATCGCGTCTCCAGATGACATAAAAACTCTAAATGATGCACTGCTAAAAACTCAACAATGGTTAACTCATAACCATCTATTGTTAAATACTCTCAAAACTGAATTCCTTCTGATTGCCACCCGCATCCACTCTGCACCTACCCTGGACTGGCTCAAACATCTTACTGCGCTTTACTGCACTCCTCAAGTTGTTGGCTCGGCTAAATCTTTAGGTATAAACTTGGACAAATACCTAAATATGCAAGATCACATCAGTGCAACTATTAGGGGAGCCAATCTTCAGCTCAACACCCTTAGGAAAATCAAGCCTTTCCTTCCACCTGAGGACATCCAGCCAGCTGTACAATCCCTAGTTATCTCACGCTTGGAATATGGTTTGGTGACTCTTGCTGGGCTACCTAAAACTAGTTTGGCTCCGCTTAGAGCCACACTGAACGCTTTGGCCAGACTTATCACTGGCTCAAGAAAACATTACCACATCACGCCAGACCTAATTCAACTAAACTGGCTGACCATTGAAGCAAGGATCAGGTTAAAGATAGATTGCCTGATGCACAAAGCTATTTATCTCAACACCCCCATTTACCTGACAAAAACTCTTGAGCTATCGGGCTGAACTTAAGAAGCTCTAACACCCGATTATTGAAACCTCCCAAATTCAATAAGAAAGAACTTACAATCGTGCTTTCTCCGGTCTTGCTCCAAGAATATGGAACGCTCTTCCCCCAGAAATCAGAACCAACCCATCTACTGCCTCTTTCAAAAAACATGTCAAATGTCTACTCCTGAATGACCTCTAACAGCATTAACACAGATATTATCTCAATCTACTTCTTTCTCCGGTCTGGATACTCTATTTTAATGTGCTGTTTCAATTGGGTTTATGTTTCTTCTCTGCTGAAACCTTACTGGTCCCACTGGTCTGGCTGACTCCCAATGCCCCCCTTTGACCTTGTGTGTTCTCCCCATTGACCTTTTGATTGTTAAATTATCTCTTTTGATCCATTTTGTTGTTGTACTCATACTTATGCCACTTTATACAGAGCTCTGATACCCGTATGGGTCATGTTCGTGCTTTATGAAACTTTTCAAATAAATAAATTTGGGGAGGGGGGCATGTGACCTTCCTTCCCTGGGCTGTTTTGGGCCCTGGGGACCCTATTCCCTGGGGCCAGGCCTTTTATATTTTTTTTAAAGAAAAAAGGGGAGGGGCCAATTTTAGCCTCAAGCACCCAATCCCTTAGGGCCTGGACTCAAATGTGGGTGCCCTAGTCCCATCCAGGTCACTCACTCTGTTGGGGACTATGGAGGGAGCCTCAATCCCCCTGCAGGCACTGCCCGGTCTCCGCCTCCTGCAGGAGCCAGCATTGCTTTTACAAGGGGGAGCTGCTAACATGCAGCTCCCTCTCTGTAAAACCCATTTTGCTCCACTTCTAGCAAGCGAGAGCATGTGTTATGCTCTTGCTTGCTAGAAGAAGAGCAACGTGTGCTATGACTTGACAGGAGTGGTAAAACATCTGCCTAGCCATAGCAAACAGCTATGTCTTGGGTGTGGGCACCCCGGGACATAGCAGGAACTGACCCTAGGAGGTGGCAGTCCCCAAGGCAATGTATGGCTTCTTAGAATTTGCCCCAGGGAGGTGGTGGTCCCTGGGGCACCAGGGGTCCATGTGGGCCCCCACATAAAACTTGACTGAAGCCCCAGGGATATGGGAGTCCTCGGGGCTGCAGGGGGGTCCGCACCACCCCCCACAATTATTTGCAATTTAAGCCCCGGCGGGGTGGTGGTATCCAGGCTGCAGGAGGGTCTGCACGGTCCTTGGATTATTTAAAATTTAAGCCCCAGGGAGATGGTGGTCCCTGGGGCTGCTAGGGTCCGTGCTGCCCTCCAGCATTATTTCCAATTTAAGCCCCAGGTTGGTGGTGGTCCTTGGGGCTGCGGAGGAGGCACACACATTCTCTAACAATAAAGCCCCTGGGATGTGGCAGTCCCCAGGGTGCGAGGGTGTCCATGCGGCCCCCTGCATTCTTTAACAATAAAGCTCCGTGGAGGTTGCAGTCCCCGGGGCTGGGGGGGTCCAAGAGGCCTCCCATTTTTAATTTAGAATTCCCTATTTAGGTGGTGGTCCCTGGGGCAGTGGGAAAGGCCCTACAGGCCTCCCCTACATATTTTGAATTACAAGCCTGTGAGAGATGGTGGTACAGTAAGCCACCAAGAAGCGTTGGGGGTCAGTGCCTAGGGGTCAGGGTGAGGGGGCAAGGGTGTTTCTATCCTGCCACCTTTTCTTTTTTGAAAATGTTTTTGTGACTCGGTTCAAGCTGGGTAACAAGATAGCTGCCAACACATCTTGGTTTGAAGTGTTGGCAGCCAGTCAGATCTCAGCACAGGAGGGGACGTGGATCTTCCGCATCGCTAGATATACAACTGGAAATTTATTTAAATAACTTCGCAACTACTGAATGGATTAACACCAAATCACAAAAGGCACGTCCCTGAACCAACATCTACCGTCCTGCCAGATTTGGTGTAATTCCGTTCAGCAGTTGGGGCTGTAGGCATGTCTAAAGTTCCTATAGAAATTAACATGGGGAAATGCACTTTTGTTGACACCCCTTTTTCTCAGCACCCACTTGACGGATCACCCCGAAATCTGTCAATTCACAAACAGAATCACCAGCACACTTTTTTGGGAAAATGTCATGAAGATTCGTCAAACGACGCCAAAGATATAGGCAAGTCAAAAAACACTTTTTATATGGAAACTACATCCTAACTATAAGTACCAACTAGCAACCACAAGTAGGTCATATATATAAAAATTTTCCCAACTCCTTCATGCACAAAGGATGACAACGCTGTGTGTGGATTGTCTCAATTTATTGATGTCTGGCTACGATCAAACGCATTTCGGCTGAACACAGCCTTGATCACGAATACCAAGGCGCCATTTGCAGCACATTTTTCTTTCTCAAGTTGTGCGTAACTTGCAATAACCACAAGCAAAAACAGACTTCAAAACTTCCTTCAAAACACATAATGAATTACATTTCTCTTTCTTCTAACTAGTCAAGAAACATAGAAAGGACGTTCGTAATTATAATTATGTCAATTAATTAATCAAACCACGACTCTCACAACAACTTTTTATAAATCCAGCTTTCCTGGTCAGCCAAGTTGTTTTATCACTTTTGTGGCTCTGAATGTTACTTCTCACAAGTTCTTGCCACATAGATTTGGCTCTTCTGAATGTACTATAAGGTCCATGTGGTTTTACTTTACCCACCTCAGGATTATTTGTTTATGAGATGCCAGTATTTCTGTAAGATAGAACGTATTTCAGCTTGTTACTAATTATATGTGGTGACTAATCTAAAATGTGAATCACTCATTGAATGTATCTGAGTGTTGCTTTGTTTAAACAAAATCTGCTCTCTAGGTCTCACATAGGCCTTGGAAACTGCCTCCTCTGTGCAACTGTGTGTGTAGCTCCTAGCTTAAAATATAGTTTTCAAATCGTTTATGGCAATACCTTCCTCCTCAAGTTCACTGCAATTCCGTTGTATTCTCAGTGTCTCCCATAGGGGATACTTCTAATTAGATTGCTGGGATGAAAGCTAGTTGAATGCAGTAGTGTGTTGCCTGCCGTAGGCTTTCTAAATAACTTTGTCTCTAGCCTCTTGTTCTCTGCACCAATAGCACTGGTAAAGTGCAGGTTCAAATCATTGCCCTCTATAAGATAAAAAAATTATTTGGCACTGTCTTCTGATCCTCTCCATACAATGAAGAGGTCATTGATGAATCGAGACAAGTGGATAATATGGTTATCCCAGATGTCTTGGTATTCGGTACAGATTACCTAATCCTCCCACCAGCCCATATGCCAATTAGCATAGCTGGGGGCGAAGCAGGTGCCCACTGCGTACCACACATTTAAAAATTAAATTCCCAATTAAAGATGAAAAAATTACTAGTAGGACATCATTCCACCATACTAAGGAGCATCTGCGTATGTTGCCATAGATTTAATGGACTCGCCCTCAGGCCATCTTCATGCTTTATACTGGTGTACAGTGTAGCTACGTCTACTGTAAGAAGCAAAAAATCACCTTCCCATGGGAAGTCATAGATCCTATGCAAAAGGTCGCCTGTGTCCTGTATATATGATGGGGGGCTTTTTACAAAGCTTCATAAAAAATGATCAACATACTTTTATGTATTTTCAAAGGTGCTACCAATCGCTGATATGATGAGGCATCCCAGTTGGTTCTCCCTATCTTTGTGGACGTTTGGAATTATATATCATACTGGTGTAATTGGATAATCTAGTCTAAGGAACATATACTCCTCAAGGCTGAGCATGCCCTTTTCTCTCTCTGCCTGTAACTCAGAGTTAAAATGTAGGAGTACTGCTACCATGGAGTCTTTTGTGTTACCCTTCTGTAACAAGATTTATTATTAACCTGTACATATATATATATATATATATTCACTTAAAAAACCATAGGTTTTAGGGACAGTTATAGTTAGTTGGACATTTCACTCGTACAAAACCATAGAAATTCCCCCGTTATAGTTAGTTCACGTAACTATAACTCGCGCCCCCGCAATGCACTGCTGATGACGTCACATATTACATCACTCATGACATGGTCAGTGACATCACTGATGACATCATTGAAGAATGTGCTAGTATTTGTATGAGTAAGTGAGTTGGTGTGTGTATAACTGTATAGGTGAGTAAATGGGTGTGTGCTTAATTTTTGGCATGACTGACTAGGTGTGTGAGTACCTCTATGGATGAGTGGCGGTGTGTGAGTGTTTATATAGGTGTATGAGTGCATATAATAGTCCTGTACTGAGTGACTATAAGTATGAGTGACTGTACGGGTGAGTGAGTAGATGTGTGTGGGTAGACCTAAAAATCAGTGAGTGTGTATATAGTAATTGGTGTTGGAGTGTCTATGGTTTTGACAATGGCAGTCTGTAATTTACAGTGGGTGTATCAAAAGTTATATTAGGGTGTGAAAAGATGCATCAAATTATCACATGGATGATGTCATCAGTGATGTCATCAGTGATGTCATTTGAGATGTCATCAGTGATGTCATCAGTGATGTCACTGACCATGTCATGAGTGATGTAATATGTGACGTCATCAGCAGTGCATTGCGAGGCGCGAGTTATAGTTATGTGAACTAACTATAACGGGGGAATTTCTATGGTTTTGTCCGAGTGAAATGTCCAACTAACTATAACTGTCCCTAAAACCTATGGTTTTTTAAGTGAATTTCAAAGGTTTTTTAAATGCTAATTTCTAACTATAACGTGTCTGAAACCTATGGTTTTTCAGTGAATTTCAAAGGTTTTTTAAATGTTAATTTCTAACTATAACGTGCCTGAAACCTATGGTTTTTAAGTGAATTTCAAAGGTTTTTAAATGCTAATTTCTAACAATAACATGCCCCGACCCTCCCTTCACCACTGTGCAAACGCGCCCCGTGGCGCGCTTTTAAGTTGGGGGATTAAGTTCCCTTGAATCATGAGGGTCCCTGGGGTCCAACTAGCCCACCCTGTACCTCCTGTATGCGCCAGAGGCTGCGTTGCAGAGAGGTGTTCAGAGGCCACGCCCCTTTTACACCTCTCTGCAACGCAGCTCTGTGGTGCTTTCTGGACGTACCTGGTGGGCTAGTTGGCCCCAGGGACCCTCAGGATTGAAGGGGATTTAAATCCCCATCTTAAAAGCAGCGCCACGGGGCCTGTTTGCACACATGTCACCTGAAGCCCCGCCCCTCCCTTCACCACTGTGCAAACGCGCCCCGTGGCGTGTTTTAAGTTGGGGGATTAAGTCCCCTTGAATACTGAGGGTCCCTGGGGACCAACTAGCCCACCATGTACCTCCAAAAGCGCCACAGAGCTGCGTTGCAGAGAGGTGTAAAAGGGGCGTGGCCTCTGAACACCTCTCTGCAACGCAGCTCCCTGGCGCATACTGGAGGTTCCTGGTGTGCTAGTTGGCCCCCAGGGACCCCCAGTATTCAAGGGGAATTACTTCCCCTTCTTACAACGCACCAGGGGGCGCGTTTGCAGAGTGCTGCTGGGTGGGGGTGGGGCCTCTGGCACGATGCCGTTTTTTTGTTTTCTTTCTTTTTTTATGGGAGGGGGCTGCGTGGCCCCCTTCCCTCGTCCACTTTTGTCCCCGGGGACCCCATCCCCCGGGGCCTGAGGCTGTTCTTTTATTTTTTTATTTTTATTTTTTTAAAGGGAAGGGGGCCGCATGGCCCCCCTTCCCTGGGGCTGTATTTGCCCCGGGACCCCATCCCCGGGGCATGCCCTCTTTAAAAAATATATATATATTTGGAGGGGGCTGCGTGGCCCCCTCCTCAGGACCATTAAATGCCCCGGGGACCCCATCCACCGGGGCCGGCCTTTGCGTCCTTTTTTTTTTTAAAAGTCCTTTTTTTGGGAGGGGGCTGCGTGGCCCCCTCCCGTGCCACTAATGGCCCCGGGGACCCCATCCCCGGGGCCTGGCCACACGTTGGGGACCGTGGGGGTCCCCAATCCCTGCACGGTCCCGCCGGCTCCCGCGTCCTGCGAGAGCCGGCATTGCTTTTCCATAAGGGGAGCTGCTGACATGCAGCTCCCCTTATGGAAAAGCAATCTGCTTTGCTTCATTGAAGCGAGAGCAGGTTTCCTGCTCTCGCTTCAATGAAGCAAGCTAGTTTGCAATGGCAGGGACGGGAGCCGCGAGGCTCCCGTCCTGCCATTGCAAACAGCAGTGTCCCGGGGGTAGGCACCCTGGGACACTGCAGGAGCCGGCCCTGGGGGTGGCAGTCCCCAGGGCCATCAATGGCTCCAGGAGGGGGGCCACGCGGCCCCCCTCCCATGTCTTTAAAGCCCCGGGGAGGTGGTGATCCCCGGGGCTCGGGGGTCCGTTACGGACCCCCGCATTTACATTATTAGTGCCCCGGGGAGGTGGCAGTCCCCGGGGCATGTGGGGGGGCTCGAGCCCCCCCACACAGGAAATGTTTTTTTTAAAAAAAAGAAGCCCCAGGGAGGTGGTGGTCCTCGGGGCTGCGGGAGGGCCGAGTGCCCTCCCGCACCGTTTTAAATTGAAAGCCCCGGGGGTGGTGGTCCTCGGGCTTGGGGGCCCTTAGAGGCCCCCAGCATTATTTAAATAAACCCCGCATGCCCCCTGGACTTGGGCCACCCGGGGCAATAACATCGAAGCACGGAGACCGCGCTCGATTTTTATCGGCGGGATCCGCGCACCCTAAGCGCATCCCGCCGATTTTCAAAAAATAAATATGCTTTTTCTGCCCAGGGGTCCTTGTGGGACCCCTGAGCAGACCTAGGGGTCAGGGTGTTTCTACCCTGCCCCCTTGTGCGTTTACGCACTTGTTTCTGTGCCTCGGTTCTACCGAGGGACTAAATGGCTGCCAACACTTCCTGATTTGGAGTGTTGACAGCCAATTAGCATGCAGCTCGTGATCGGGAGGGTACGCGGACCCTACGCGGCCATAGATATATATGTGATTTTCCTTTTGATTTTCTCAGGAACTACTGAACGGATTTACACCATTTAACAAAAGGGTTCTTTCTGAACCAAGAACTACCTCTTTGACAAATTTGGTGTAATTCCGTTCAGCAGTTCGGGCTGTAGCCGTGGCTAAAGTTTCCTATGGGAAAATGAATGGGGAAAACACGTTTTGGGACCCCCTTTTTTCTTGGCCCCCGCTTGACGAATCACCCCGAGACTTTCAGGGTAGGAGCGGACCGGAGCGGGCCATAAAGTTTGAAAATTTCACGAAGATTCGTCAACCGGTGCAAGAGTTATTTCAAATAGAATGTTGCGGATTTCCTATGGAAAATAGGTCCTAACTATAACTATCTAATGGCGATATATATATATTTATATTACCTACCAGGGTCCGCTATGGTACCACAGGTGAATGCACTGCTAAATTCCCAATAAGAAAGGGGGTGAGACAAGGCTGTGTTCTTGCCCCCTTTCTTTTTACTTTATACATTAATGGCCTGGGCAAATTTTTAATCAGTCAATGCCAGGATCTCCCAATTATAGACAAATGTCCTATACCAGTGTTACTGTACGCAGATGACGCAGTCTTAATGTCGCGTACCCAACTAGGGCTCCAAAGAGTAGTGGCCAGTTTTGCTACATATATGCAAAACTTGGGCCTGCAAGTGAACATCTCAAAAACGTTCATAATGAAATGTGGTTCAAACAGTACCAAATGTCGTGACATCATCATTAACAACACCAAGGTTGAGTGCACAAACAGATTTTCATACCTTGGTATTTATTTTGATTACAGAGGGACTTGGACACACGCAGTCTCAACCAGGAAAATGTTATTTTCTAAAGCCACCGCTGCCCTCGCCCATTTTGCTCGCAAACTGAGTAGAAGGCCGGTCGTGGAACTATTACAAATCTACAAGGCTAAGTGTGTTACAACTGCCATGTATGGCGCGGGCATTTGGGGATATGTTGACTCTCAGCCCCTGCAATTGATGGAGAACGCCTTTGCTAGATATTTACTGGCAGTTCCCAACAGCACGGCTATCTATATCTGCCATGCAGAGCTTGGGATTTCGGATATCTCTGATCTAATTAAAATCGAGCCAATTTTACTGTGGTACAAAATTTGGGCCACAAAGCATACCAGTCTCAATCGGGATGTTATAACTGACTGTCTAAAGCTTGACAGAG
The DNA here is from genome assembly GCA_963921515.1 of Calotriton arnoldi. NCBI lineage: Eukaryota > Metazoa > Chordata > Amphibia > Caudata > Salamandridae > Calotriton > Calotriton arnoldi. The sequence continues at coordinate 1,544,668 of CAWUFW010003683.1, forward strand.
GGCTATGTATCTCCTGGTTAAATTACATCAAAAGCTTTATGACAGACACTGGTCATCCAGAATACTTCAATAACCCCAATAGTATTATATCAATCCAGAGAAAAACATTGAAGTCTGAATGCTTAATGCATCTGGAGTCAATTAGACTCTCAAACGAAATTGTTAATCCCACTGTTTTGGAAAATCAAGTGTTAACGTCATGTTTTGGAATCCAACCATATGTCATGTTTGTAACCGGGGACTATGACAGGATGCTGTTAACTCGTTTCCATCTGGGAACTTTCCACAGACTGACTAGCTTTCCTGTCATGAACGACTGGTCTAATTCCCTAGGACCATACCCATGCGATGATCTATCCCATCAGTCGACATTGCACACTTTTCTATTCTGTAAATTTTATTTAGTCCCCAGAACAAGATGGATCGTTCCCATTTTAAAGACCCTGGGCCTGAGACAATGTCGCCCAGCTTTTTTAACGTTGCAATGTTTAAACTACGAAATGTTTACTAGCTCCCTAGTAATTTATTTGAAATGTGTGGTCAAATTTAGAAAAACACTAAGGGATATGAACACAGCTTTTTAACTTATGATTTTTAATGTTACAAGCCTTACATTATGAAATGTTCAAGAGCACTTTCGTAACGAATTTGTGATATGTATTACGACAAGACATATTGCTGGATATGAACCTGGTTTTTAATTGATGATTTTATATTCTTTTTAATCATGTAATACCAATGTGATATTTCCACACTTGACAATATTGTGCTTTTATGATCTATGTTTTTAATCGAATAAAGCTTTTTTTGAATTTGAATATTACCTACCGGCAGTCGCCAGTAGGTAGTTATAGTTAGGACCTTGTTCTTATTCAAAAAGAGTTTTTTCTTTTGCCAATATCTTTGGCGCCATTTAACAAATCTTTGCAAAATTTTCAAAACTAATGGGGCGGTCAGTTCAGCTCCTGTGTTCAACGTTTCGGTGTGATTCGTCAAGTGGCAGCCAAGAAAAGGGGGGTCCAAAAACGCGTTTTCTCCATGTTAATTTCCATAGGAAGCTTTAGACACAGCTACAGCCCGAACTGTTGAATGGAATTACACCAAATTTGGCAAAAAGATAACTCTTAGTTCAAAAAGCACTTTTTTTGTTAAATGGTGTAAATCCGTTCAGTAGGTTCTGAGAAATTTAAACATTTCTCAGATATACAAATATCTCTGTGGAGGATCCGTGAACCCTCCCGATCTCGAGCCTGAAATCTTATTAGCTGCCAACAGTTCCAATCAGGAAGTGTTGGCAGTCATCTTGTGACTCGGTCACACTAAAAAAGGTTGTAAAATAATAAAAAACAAGAAAAGGGGTCAGGGTAGAAACACCCTGACCCCCTAGGCCTGCTAAGGGGGTCTCACGGGGACCCCCAGGCCCAAAAGAAGTAGGAGGTGCATTTCCAGAGTGGTATAAAAAGGGGGCATGGCCTCTGACTACCTCTTAGCAATCCAGCTGTGTGGGGCTTACTGCAAGTAACAGGTAGGCTAGTTGGCCCCTAAGGACCTCCAGCAGCGAAGGGGACTTCATCCCCCAACCAAGAGCATGCCAGGAGGTGCATTTGCAGAGTGGTGGACAAAGGGGGCATGGCCTGGTATCAGAACTCAGCACTCCTGCTGTATGGGACTTACTGCAGGTAATAGGAGGTGTAGTTGGCCCCCAAGGATGTCCTTGGGGGCCAACTACCCCTCCTGTTACCTCCAATAAGTCCCACACAGTGGCACTGCAAAGAGGTTTTTGGAGGCCACACTCCCCTTTCTCCACTACTCTGCAAACGCGCCTTGTGGTACACTCCTGGTTGGGGATGAAGCCCACTTTACTCCTGAGTGACCTTGGGGGTCAAGAAGTCCTCCTTGTACCTCCTGTAAGTCCTATGCAGCGGAATTCCTGAGCCCTGGTTAAAGTGACTGTGAGTGCTTTTTAAAAGTTTATGAGTGTTAAATATATATACCAAGGTGTATTGGTGAATCAGTGGGCTTATGCACCTCACTTGCTTCTTTCTGCACCCCTCTTGCCTCTTTCTCCACCCCTCTTTCCTCTTTCTGCACCTCTCTTGTTTGTTTCTGCACCCTTATTCCCTTTTTTGCATCCCTCTTGCCTCTTTCTGCAGTTCTCTTGTCATTTTCCTCACCTCTCTTGCCTCTTTCTACACCTCACTTGCCTCTTTCTGCACTTCTCTTGCTTCTTTCTACTCCTCTTTTTTTTCTTTCAGCAATTCTCTTGCCTCTTTCTGCACTTCTCTTGCTTGTTTCTACACCTCTCTTGCATCTTTCTGCACCTCTGTTGCCTCTTTTTGTACCTCACTTGCTTCTTTCTGCACCCCCTTGCCTCTTTCTGCACCCCTCTTTCCGCACCTCTCTTGCCTCTTTCTGCACCCCTGTTGCCTCTTTCTGCACCTTTACTGCCTGTTTCTGCACCTCTCTTGCCTCTTTTTGTACCTCTGTTGCTTGTTTCTTCACTTCTCTTGCCTCTTTCTGCACCCTTCGTGCCTCTTTCAGCACCTCTGTTGCTTCTTTCATTAACTTCTCTTCCTTCTTCTGCACCCCTCCTATCTTTCTGTACCCCTCTTGCGTCTTTGTATGCCTCTCCTACCTCTTTCTGTACCACTCTTGCCTCTTCCTGCAACCCTCTTCCCTCTTTATGTACCTTTCTTCCCTCTTTCTGCACCTCTTTTGCGTCTTTCTGCACTTTTCTTGCCTCTTTCTGTACCCCTCTTGCCTCTTTCTGCACCTCTGTTGGTTCTTTCTGCACTGCTCTTGCTTCTTTTTGCACCACTGTTGCAAATTTCTACATCCATCTTGCCTCTTTCTGTACCCTTCTTCCCTCTTTCTGCACACCTGTTCCCTCTTTCTGCACCCCTTTTGCCTGTTTCTGCAACTCGCTTGCCTCTTTCTGAAGTTCTCTTGCCGCCTTCTGCATCTCACTTGCCTCTTTCTGCACTTCTCTTGCTTCTTTCTGCACCCTTCTTCCCTTTTTCTGCACATCGCTTGCCTCTTTCTGCACCTCTCTTGCCTCTTTCTGCACATCTCTTGGTTCTTTCTGCACTGCTCTTGCCTCTTTCTGCATCCCTCTTCCTCTTTCGGCACCTCTGTTGCTTCTTTCTGCACTTCTCTTCCTTCTTTCCGCACCCCTCGTGCCTCTTTCTGCACCCTTCTTCCCTTTTCCTGCACATCTCTTGGTTCTTTCTGCACTGCTCTTGCCTCTTTCCTCACCCCTCTTGCCTCCTGCTGTACCTCTTTTGTTTCTTACTGCACTGCTCTTGCTTATTTCTGCTTCTCTCTTGCAAATTTCTGCACCCCTCTTGCCTGTTTCTGCACCCCTCTTGCCTCCTTCTGCACCTCTGTTGGTTCTTTCTGCACTGCTCTTGCTTCTTTCTGCACATCTTTTACCCGGTTCTGCAACTCTATTGCTTCTTTCTGCACTTCTCTTGCCTCCTTCTGTATCTCTGTTGATTTGTTTTTGCACTTCTCTTCCTCTTTCTACACCCCTCTTGCCTCTTTCTGCACCTCTGTTGCTTCTTTCCGCACTTTTCTTGCTTCTTTCTGCACTTCTCTTGCTTCTTTCTGCACCCCTCTTGCCTCATTCTGCACCCTTTTCCCTCTTTCTACACCTCTCTTCCCTCTTTCTGCATCTCTCTTGCCTCTTTCTGCACCCCTGTTCCCTCTTTCTGCACATCTCTTGCCTGTTTTTGCAACTCTCTTGCCTCTTTCTACAATTCTCTTGTCTCTTTCTGCACCTCTGTTGCTTCTTTCTGCACTTCTCTTGCCTTTTTCTGCACCCCTCTTGCCTCTTTATGCACCTCTGTTGCTTCTTTCTGCACTTCTCTTGCTTCTTTCTATACCTCTCTTGCTTCTTTCTGCACACCTGTTCCCTCTTTCTGCACCCCTTTTGCCTGATTCTGCTACTCTCTTGCCCCTTTCTGCAGTTCTCTTGCCTCCTTCTGCACCTCACTTGCCTCTTTCTGCACTTCTCTTGCTTCTTTCTGCACCCTTCTTCCCTTTTTATGCACATATCTTGCCTCTTTCTGCACCTCTCTTGCCTCTTTCTGTACATCTCTTGGTTCTTTCTGCACTGCTCTTACCTCTTTCTGCATCCCTCTTGCCTCTTTCTGTACCTCATTTGCTTCTTTCTGCACTTCTCTCTCCTCTTTCTGTACCCCTCTTGCCTCTTTCAGCACCTCTGTTGCTTCTTTCTGCACTTCTTTTGCCTCTTTCTGCACCCCTCTTGCCTCTTTCTGCACCTCTGTTGCTTCTTTCTGCACTTCTATTGCTTCTTTCTACACCTCTCTTGCTTCTTTCTGCACACCTGTTCCTTCTTTCTGTACCCCTTTTGCCTGATTCTGCTACTCTCTTGCCTCTTTCTGCAGTTCTCTTGCCTCCTTCTGTACCTCACTTGCCACTTTCTGCACTTCGCTTGCTTCTTTCTGCACCCTTCTTCCCTTTTTCTGCACATCTCTTGCCTCTTTCTGCACCTCTCTTGCCTCTTTCTGCACATCTCTTGGTTCTTACTGCACTGCTCTTACCTTTTTCTGCATCCCTCTTGCCTGTTTCTGTACCTCTTTTGCTTCTTTCTGCACTTCTCTCCTCTTTCTGCACCCTTCTTCCCTTTTCCTGCAAATCTCTTGGTTCGTTCTGCACTGCTCTTGCCTCTTTCTGCACCCCTCTTGCCTCCTTCTGTACCTCTGTTGTTTCTTATAGCACTGGTCTTGCTTCTTTCTGCGTCTCTTTCACAAATGTCCACACCCCTCTTGCCTGTTTCTGCACCCCTCTTGCCTCCTTCTGCACCTCTGTTGGTTCTTTCTGCACTGCTCTTGCTTCTTTCTGCACCTTTTTTGCCTGTTTCTGCAACTCTCTTGCCTCCTTCTGTACCACTGTTGCTTCTTTTCTACACCTCTCTTCCTTCTTTCTGCACCTTTCTTGCATCTTTCTGCACTCCGGTTCCCTCTTTCTGCACATCTCTTGCCTGTTTTTGTAACTCTCTTGCCTCTTTTTACAGTTCTCTGTTCCTTCTTTCTGCACTTCTCTTGCTTCTTTCTGCACCCCTCTTGCCTCTTTCGGCACCTCTGTTGCTTCTTTCTGCACTTCTCTTGCTTCTTTCTGCACCTCTCTTGTAAATTTCTGTACCCCTCTTACCTCGTTCTGTACCCCTCTTCCCTCTTTCTGCACCTTTCTTGCCTTTGTCTGCACCCCTCTTGCCTCTTTCTGCACCTCTGTTGCTTCTTTCTGCACTTCTCTTGCTTCTTTCTGCACCTTTCTTGCAAATTTCTGCACCCCTCGTGCCTCTGTGTGCACCTCTCTTGCCTCTTTCTGCTCCTCTCTTGCCTCTTTCTGCACCCATCTTGCCTCTTTCGGCACCTCTTTTGCTTTTTTTCTGCACTTCTCTTGCCTCTTTCTGCACCACTCGTGCCTCTTTCTGCACCCCTTTTCCCTCTTTCTGCACCTTTCTTGCCTCTCTCTGCACCTCTGTTCCTTCTTTCTGCACTTCTTTTGTTTCTTTCTACAGCTCTCTTGCTTCTTTCTACACCCCCTTGCCTCTTTCTCCACCACTCTTCCCTCTTTCTGCACCTCTGTTCCTTCTTTCTGCACTTCTCTTGCTTCTTTCTGCACCCTCTTGCCTCTTTCTGCACCTCTGTTGCTTATTTCTGCACTTCTCTTGCTTCTTTCTGCACCTCTCTTATGAATTTCTGTACCCCTCTTACCTCGTTCTGCACCCCTCTTCCCTCTTTCTGCACCTTTCTTGCCTTTGTCTGCACCCCTCTTGCCTCTTTCTGTACCTCTGTTGCTTCTTTCTGTACTTCTCTTGCTTCTTTCTGCACCTCTCTTGCAAATTTCTACACCCATCGTGCCTCTGTGTGCACCTCTCTTGCCTCTTTCTGCTCCTCTCTTTCCTCTTTCTGCACCCCTCTTGCCTCTTTCGGCACCTCTTTTGCTTTTTTCTGCACTTCTCTTGCCACTTTCTGCACCACTCGTACCTCTTTCTGCACCCCTTTTCCCTCTTTCTGCACATTTCTTGCCTCTCTCTGCACCTCTGTTCCTTCTTTCTGCACTTCTTTTGTTTCTTTCTACAGCTCTCTTGCTTCTTTCTACACCCCCTTGCCTCTTTCTCCACCCCTCTTCCCTCTTTCTGCACCTCTGTTCCTTCTTTCTGCACTTCTCTTGCTTCTTTCTACACCTCTCTTGCTTCTTTCTGCACCCCTCTTGCCTCTTTCTGTACCCTTCTTCCCTCTTTGTGCACCTCTCTTGCTACTTTCTGAACCTCTCTTGGATCTTTCTGCACCCCTCTTGCCTCTTTCCGCACCTCATTTGCTTGTTTCTGCACTTCTCCTGGCTCTTTCTGTACCCCTCTTGCCTCTTTCTGCACCTCTTTTGTTTGTTTCTGCACCTCTGCTGTTTCTTTCTGCACATCTCTTAATTCTTTCTGCACCCCTCGTGTCTCTTTCTGCACCCCTCGTCCCTCTTTTTGCACCTCTGTTCCTTCTTTCTGCACTTCTTTTGTTTCTTTCTGCACCCTTCGTCCCTTTTTTTGCATCCCCCTTGCCTCTTTCTGTAGTTCTCTTGTCATTTTCTGCACCTCTCTTGCTTCTTTCTGCACCTCACTTGCCTCTTTCTGCACTTCTCATGCTTCTTTCTACACCTCTGTTGCTTCTTTCAGGAATTCTCTTGCCTCTTTCTGCACTTCTCTTGCTTGTTTCTGCACCTCTCTTGCGTCTTTCTGCACCTCTGTTGCCTCTTTCTGCACCTTACTTGCTTCTTTCTGCACCCCTCTTGCCTCTTTCTGCACACCTCTTTCTGCACCTCTCTTGCTTGTTTCTGCACCCTTCTTCCCTTTTTTCCATCCCTGTCGCCTCTTTCTGCAGTTCTCTTGTCATTTTCTGCACCTCACTTGCCTCTTTCTGCACTTCTCTTGCTTCTTTCTACTCCTCTTTTGCTTCTTTCAGCAATTCTCTTGCCTCTTTCTGCACTTCTCTTGCTTGTTTCTGCACCTCTCTTGCGTCTTTCTGCACCTCTGTTGCCTCTTTCTACACCCCTGTTGCCTCTTTCTGCACCTCTGTTCCTTCCTTGTGCACTTCTTTTGTTTCTTTTAGCACATCTCTTGCTTCTTTCTGCACCCCTCGTGATTCTTTCTGCACCCCTCTTCCTTCTTTTTGCACCTCTGTTCCTTCTTTCTGCACTTCTTTTGTTTCTTTCTGCACCCTTCGCCCCTTTTTTTGCATCCCCCTTGCCTCTTTCTGCAGTTCTCTTGTCATTTTCTGCACCTCTCTTGCCTCTTTCTGCACCTCACTTGCCTCTTTATGTACTTCTCATGCCTCTTTCTACACCTCTGTTGCTTCTTTCAGCAATTCTCTTGCCTCTTTCTGCACCTCACTTGCTTCTTTCTGCACCCCTCTTGCCTCTTTCTGCATACCTCTTTCCTCATTCTGCACCTCTCTTGCTTGTTTCTGCACCCTTCCCTTTTTTGCATCCCTGTCGCCTCTTTCTGCAATTCTCTTGTCATTTTCTGCACCTCACTTGCCTCTTTCTGCACTTCTCTTGCTTCTTTCTACTCCTCTTTTGCTTCTTTCAGCAATTCTCTTGCCTCTTTCTGCACTTCTCTTGCTTGTTTCTGCACCTCTCTTGCATCTTTCTGCACCTCTGTTGCCTCTTTCTACACCCCTGTTGCCTCTTTCTGCACCTCTGTTCCTTCTTTCTGCACTTCTTTTGTTTCTTTCTGCAACTTCGCCCCTTTTTTTGCATCCCCCTTGCCTCTTTCTGCAGTTCTCTTGTCATTTTCTGCACCTCTCTTGCCTCTTTCTGCACCTCACTTGCCTCTTTATGTACTTCTCATGCTTCTTTCTACACCTCTGTTGCTTCTTTCAGCAATTCTCTTGCCTCTTTCTGCACTTCTCTTGCTGGTTTCTGCCCCTCTCTTGCGTCTTTCTGCACCTCTGTTGCCTCTTTCTGCACCTCACTTGCTTCTTTCTGCACCCCTCTTGCCTCTTTCTGCACACCTCTTTCCTCTTTCTGCACCTCTCTTGCTTGTTTCTGCAACCTTCTTCCCTTTTTTGCATCCTTGTCACCTCTTTCTACAGTTCTCTTGTCATTTTCTGCACCTCACTTGCCTCTTTCTGCACTTCTCATGCTTCTTTCTACTCCTCTTTTGCTTCTTTCAGCAATTCTCTTGCCTCTTTCCGCACCTCTTTTGCTTGTTTCTGCACTTCTCCTGGCTCTTTCTGCACCCCTCTTGCCTCTTTCTGCACCTCTTTTGTTTGTTTCTGCACCTCTGCTGTTTCTTTCTGCACTGCTCTTGATTCTTGTGACTGAGGTATATGCCTACTTGTATATGTATTCTTACATGTGTCATGCATCTGAAGATGGTAGCCTAAAAAGCGGGTAACTTCTCCTATAGGAGGTCAAATCTTCTCAGTTCTGCTCTGTCATTCGGTTGCACAGGCAGACATGTCTTATGTATATATGTGTTATAGAGCCCCTCAAATATCCTATTGAATACCCATGTGCCCTGTATTGTGAGCAGGAAGAAAAGCATCCACTTTTTTTACACAAATTTACAAAGTATGCTGTTTGAAACACAGGTATTCAAGTGCTTGTATGTTTATTTTCATTTAACATGTCAGTAGGTAAAAGCATAGACACGCATGCATACCTTCACAAACTTGGTCAGACTTACAACAGTGATATGCTTAGGATTGCTGTTTTATATTTGGTAGGCCTAACATTCTGAGCAGTTGATTAATAGTGAACCTTCAAGAGAAAAGTGAGGTTTAAGATGTCTTCGGGGAAGGATTAGTGATTAGGGTACTTTGTATGAGTCTGTTGTAAGTTACAGTCAAAGTAGGCCTCTTTCTGCACCTCTGTTGGTTCTTTCTGCACATCTCTTGCTTCTTTCTGCACCTTTCTTCCTTTTTCTGTACCTCTCTTGCCTCTTTCTGCACTTCTCTTGCTTCTTTCTGCACCTTTCTTCCTCTTTCTGCACATCTCCTACCTATGTAGGCATAGTTAGAAATTAGCATTTAAAAAAACCTTAGAAATTTACTGAAAAAACCAAAGGTTTCAGGGACGTTATAGTTAGGGATTAGCATTTAAATTTATTCATTTAAAAAACCTTAGAAATTCATTGAAAAAACCATGGGTTTTAGGGACGTTACAGTTAGTCAGACATTTCACTTGTACAAAACCAGAGAAATTTGGCTGTTATAGTTAGCTGAGCTAACTATAACTCATACCCCCGCAATGCACTGCTGATGACGTCACATATTACATCACTCATGACATGGTCAGTGACATCACTGATGATATCACTGATGACATCTCAAATGACATCACTGATGACATCACTGATGACATTATCCACGTGATCATCAGATGCACCTCCTCACACCCTAATATAACCTTTGATACACCCACTCTAAAATACAGACTACCAATCTCAAAACCATTGACGGGACCAAAACCAGTTAGTACATATCCGCTCACTGATTCATGTCTCCACACACATCCACTCACTAACCCATACAGTCACTCATACATGCAGTCATTCATCAATACAGCCACTGATATATCCACTCATACACTGATACAGACACTCACACACCGCCACTCACTCAAAGAGTTACTCAATTACCTAGTCAGTCACCCAAAGAATCAATCACACTGCCATTTACTCACCTATACAGTTATACACACACACCACCTCACTTATTCATACAGATAGTACCATATGCTTACTCTCTTCTACAATCACTGACATAAGCACACCGTTATCCATGCAGCCACTGTCACAATCACTCACTGTCACATTTAGTCACTTATATACTCTAATACTCATATACTGCCTTTCACATATGTAGTTACTTACACATATACCACTGAAACATCCATTCACTCACCAAAACAGCTATATGTACACTCACTCACCCATACAGCCCCTAACACACGCACTCATGAACCCATACACCCAGTAAATCACCCACTCACACATCCATGCAAGGAGTCACCGACACCCCCCCCACACACCCACATAGACACTTGGGCACCCATACAGGTAATCAGACAACCAATCATTAACCCATATAGACATTCATGTAGCTACTCACCAACCCATGCAGCCTCTTACACACCAACTGACAGACTGATACAGACATTCACACAGATTAGTCATTCACCCATGCATTCACTAAGATACGTTTAATCACTCACTTATACAGTCAGTCACGCACCCACTAAATCATACATTCAGAGACTCATACACCCACTCATTCTTCAATAAACCTTGGCGTGTATATATATAACATTCTTAAACTTTTTAGAAACACTCAGTTGTTGGATGATGTCATCAGTGATGTCATTAGTGATGTCATTTGAGATGTCATCAGTGATGTCATCAATGATGTCACTGACCATGTCATGAGTGATGTAATATGTGACATTAACAGCAGTGCATTGCGGGGGCGCGAGTTATAGTTAGCCCAGCTAACTATAACGGCCGAATTTCTCTGGTTTTGCATGAGTGAAATGTCTGACTAACTATAACGTCCCTGAAACCTATGGTTTTTTCAATGAATTTATATATATATATATATATATATATATATATATATATATATATGTATATATATATATATATATGTATATATATATATATATTCACTGAAAAAACCATAGGTTTCAGGCACGTTATATTTAGAAATTAGCATTTAAAAAACCTTTAAAATTCACTGAAAAAACCATAGGTTTCATTGACGTTATATTTAGTTGGACATTTCACTCATACAAAACCAGAGAAATTCCGCCGTTATAGTTAGTTCAGCTGACTATAACCCACGCCCCGCAATGCACTGCTGATGACGTCACATATTACATCATTCATGACATGGTCAGTGACATCACTGATGACATCACTGATGACATCTCAAATGACATCACTGATGACATCACTGAGGATATGATCCAGTGAATGTGTTTTTCTTTAAACTTTAAATATGTATTATATATATACCAAGCTGTATTGAAGAATGAGTGGGTGTATAAGTGTCTGGATGGAGGATTTAGTATGTGTGTGACTGACTGTTTAAGTGAGTGATTAAACGTTTTTTACTGAATGCATGCGTTAGTGACTAAACTGTGTGAATGTCTGTATCAGTCTGTGTGCTGTTGTATAAGCTGCTGCATGGGTTGGTCAGTAGCTACATGAGTGTCTATATGGGTTATTGATTGGTTGCCTGAGTATTTGTATGGGTGTCTGAGTGTGTGTATGCCTGCGTGGGAGGTGTGTAACTCTGTGCATACAAGTTTGAGTGGTTGATTCACTGAGTGTATGGGTTCAAGAAGATGCGGAAAAAGCTGTATGGGTGATTGAGTGTGTGTATGGGTGTGTTAGTGAGTGAATGGATGTCTCACTGGTACATGTCCAAGTAACTACAAATGTAAAAGGCAGTGTATGTGAGAGTTAGAGTATATAAATGACTATACATGATAGTCAATAATTGTGACAGTGGCTGTATAGATGAGTGTGCACTTGTATCAGTGATTGTATGAGAGAGTAATTATGCGTTTCTTTCTGTTTGCATAAGTGATGTGTTGTGTGTATTTTCAGGTATAGGTCAGTAAATGGAAGTATGGTTGATTCTTTGCCTGACTGACTAGGTGTGCGAGTAACTCTGGATGAGTGCTGGTGTGTGAGTGTCTGTGTAGGTATATGAGTGCATATGTTAGTGTTGTATTGATGAGTGACTGCATGTATGAGTGATTGTATGGGTGAATGAGTGGATGTATATGTAGACCTAACAACCAGTGACTAGATATGTAGTAAGTGGTATTGGTGTGTCTATGGTTTTGAAAATGGTATTCTGCATTTTGGAGACGGTGTATCAAAGGTTATATTAGGGTGAGAGAAGGTGCATCAGATTGTCACATGGATGATGTCATCAGTGATGTCATCAGTGATGTCATTTGAGATGTCATCTGTGATGTCATCAGTGATGTCACTGACCATGTCATGAATGATGTAATATGTGACATCATCAGCAGTGCATTGCGGGGTCGTGAGTTATAGTTAGCTGAACTAACTATAACGGCGGAATTTCTCTGGTTTTGTATGAGTGAAATGTCCAACTAACTATAACGTCAATGAAACCTATGGTTTTTTCACTGAATTTTAAAGGTTTTTTAAATGCTAATTTCTAACTATAACGTGCCTGAAACCTATGGTTTTTTCAGTGAATTTCAAAGGTTTTTTAAATGGTAAATTCTAACTATAACGTCTCTGAAACCTATGGTTGTTTCAGTGAATTTCAAAGGTTTTTTAAATGCTACTTTCAAACTATATCTTCCCTAAAACCTACTATTAATAATAATAGCGTGTACTTGTGTTAGTACTTAGGCCATTCCATAAGTACATGACTAGTAACTGGATGATTATAGTGCTGTAAAGAGAGTGCATGGTGTATTTATAAGTGCTTTGGTATTAGCGAAGTGATTAGATAAGTACACCGCGCTAGATGGGTGATTGGAGAAGTGCATGGGGACTGACAGGGTGATTGCTAGATTGCATGGGTACTACCAGGGTATTTAGATAAGTGAATGAGTAGTATGTGCCTGCTTAGAGATCTGTATGGATAGTGCACAGACAATTGTAGCACTGCTTGTGTTAGTGCTTGGATGATTGTATGAGTATATCAGCAGTGACTGGATGATTACAGTACTGCAAGGAGAGTGTATGCAGAATTTTTAAGTACTTGGGTATTAGTGGAGAAATTGCATTAGTGTATAGTACTGGCTGAGTGACTGCAGATGGGCATGAGGAGTCACAGTGTCTTTGATACACTGAAAGGGTAGTACCTGGGGGAATTAATCTTACCTGTTTCCAAGTAGATACGAAATTAATAGTAATATAATTTCACTTCTTTTTTTTAAATGCAAATTTAAAGTATTTTAACTTTAGTAGTAAGGTCTGTAAAAAAGAAGAAAAAAATTCTGTTATTACATATAATGTTATAGTTTTCGCAACACTAACATAAGTATACAATTACATCACATATTCAATTTGCCATTTTTTGCTGTCTTCAGATTGTATTGAATTTCACCATAAACAGTGATTTCAATGTTAATCATCAGATGACAGCAGGCAAAAAATACAATCAATAAGATTGTTAAAAAAAAAACATACTTCTCTTCAAAATGTCTAAAACCAACGCAACTTGGTATTTACATTTTCACAAATAAACATCCTTAGTAACATAGTATATAATACAAACTTCAAATATATCACCACCTTCTTTCAAACACAATTTTTGAAACGCAATATGAAAGAACAGAATTAATAATTGAAACCGTAATTACGAACATCTTCCCTAGTGGCCGAATGATGTTTCTGAAAATATTTCCATTGAGTATATCCGAAATAAACTTTTGAATTCATATACACACCTTCCCAATAGGCCGAATGATGTTTCTGAAAACATTTGCAATGAGGATATCCAACATACACTTCTAAAATCATATTCACATGTTTCTGATAGGGTGAGTGATGTTTCTAAAATCATTTGTAGTGGAAATATCCAAAATATACTCAGTAATTCATGTTGATATCTTCTTAGAATTTTGGCATCAAAAATATTAAGTATGAATTTCGTAATTCATTAGGCAACCGAAATGTATACTCTAAATGCGCATCATTACATAGGGGCCGATTCCGATTCGGGCCGGAAATCTCTCCGACCGAGCCGGAACCCGGAGAGATTTCCGACCGAATCGGACTCGGGCAGTCCGACCGATCGAGTACGATGCGCACGCATGCCATCGGACTCGAGTCGGTCGGACTCCCATTGAAGTCAATGGGAGCCTGTCGTACAACGCGTACGCGGGCTCCCATTGACTCAATGGGTGCGAGGCGGACAAGGGCGCCCCCTACAGCGTGTACGCGTCCAAGCGATTCGCGCCGTACACGCACAGGTAGGGGGGACCCATGGGTCCCCCCTGTGTGCGACTCGCGCGCCTACGCGTACAGGGGGTCCGACGCGGACCCCCAAAGTCCGGCTCCGACAGCTTTTACGAGCCGGACGGCGCGAGTCGATCGGACTGCTCGCGGCGCGCATCGTACTTACCCGGCCGGGAAACGTCTCCATAGCGCGGTGCGAGTCGTGTCCATGCGAGTCGGTCAGAGCGTGTTGAAGCCGCATTCGAGTTGGTCGGAGTTTTCGCGGGTGCCTGCATCGTACTCGCTCGGCCGGACCCGCGTACGATTCGGTCGGGAAACAGGGCTCCGAATTGGATCCGGTAAATCCGAATCCGATTCGGAGCCCTACTGGCCGAGATCGGAATCGGCCCCATAGTGTCCATCCTTTATTGCATTTTAAATAGTCAGTATAGTGTCCAGATGTTGAAGTAGGTCCATCGTGGAAAACAATAGCCACTGTTTTAAAAGTTCTTCCTGAAATTGACACTTGACCTGCCACAAAATGTTTAATTTTGGTTTCCTATTTTGTTCCATCTGCTCTACAACGTTGCAGCATTAAAATAATATATTGTCCACATCTTTCTATAAATAATGTTGACAACATTTCTGATTTGCACTGAGTACAATCCATATCTTGATTAGCTGATTTTACTAGTTCGTTGAAAGACACTGTTTTCAAATCTGGCGTTGTCAAATATATGAATCGTTCAGTGTCTATGTTAGTGGTAGATGAAAATGAACAGCTGTCACATCTATGAACCCATCTGTATCGTAGTCCAAACAGATTTTCAATTTGTATACCTTCATCTTCTAATACTGCAAGCATAAACATAAGAAATTCCTGAGCATCTTGCTGTACATTCTGTGTAAATTGTGAAGAACCAGAACATATATCCAAAAGATTCCGCACATCAGAAGCAGTATGGATTTTCGTTTTATCAGTTTTCAACTTCTCAAAAATATAATGTAACAAAGAACAAAATCTTTTTCTCGATTTTCAATAATTGCATGCTGTAGATTTTCTAAAAAAAGACAACGTTCACAATTACATTAGCATAACAGATGATACCTGAACTATTTTCTAACTGATATCCTACAATATTAGCAACCGTGTTCCCTTCTATTTTCTTTCCAGACTCGTCATTCTTTTCAATTCTTTTTTTCCTTGCAACCTCAGTATAATCTTTATCATATTTTCGTTTTGGACGTATTAAACGTTTTTCATAAATAGGATATTCACCTAAATTAGGAGCATAGAGTCTTCTTAACCTATTGTACTCTTTTACACAATTTACATCTGCACTAACCTTTTGCTCATCAAAATCAATCAAATACAATCCGGATAACGTTCTTATTCGAGACAATGCAACATACGCCATACCCTCTTTAAACACAGAACTTACAATATTTACCAAAGCATTGTCTACACTTAAACCTTGAGATTTATGAATAGTCACTGCATATGCTAAACAAACAGGAAACTGTTTTCTACGAACATACAAATCTTTTACAAGCAAGAAACGAACACAACAGCGTCCAATTTGTTTCACCTCTTCAATCTGATCAAATTTAATCTTCAAAAATTCAATCTCATCTCTATTTGCATAACTAACAAAGTCAACAACTTTCCCCATTGCTCCATTTACTAAACCTTTTTCAACATCTAAATTACGTCGTAATATTACCCGGCAGTTTACAGAGACATATAAGGTCTTTTCCAAACCAGCAGTCTTAGATATGGATTTTTCCAAAGAGTCTAATTTTAACTGCAATTTCTCTGACAAAAGAATAGTTACTCCTTCATGTTCTATTTTATCAATAGCTACCATTTTCATTATCGGTTCATTCTCCAGTTTCAACAGTTCTTCATTGAATGTAGAGCATTCTTTCAGTGTTGGCATAAGGCAAATTATAGATTCCTTTTCTGCAATTCTTCGGTAGATTGTTTCAGCCGCAATATTTTCTGTTGGAAACAAGTTTTTTAGTAGCCGACTTTCTAAAGCATTTTTTCCATCCTTTGTTAAGACACCAATTCTAATATCTTGAAGAATGTTTCCATAATCTTCGTCATTTGCTTGTCGCATGTTCTTAATAAGTTCCTTATATTCAAAAGAAGTCCAAATGTTTACATTTCCAATACTTCCCAATGATTTTTTAGTATCTTCATGAAGAAGGGTCTTAAAAACCGGTTGGCCTTTCACAGGTGTCAGTTGTAGTAGATCACCAAATACAATTACATGTTTTCCTCCAAATAAAACATCGTAATTTGTTTTTAAAATCTGCTGCATCCTCAAATGTACAAACGCAAGCATTAAGTTTGAGACCATGCTTACTTCATCAATTACCAGAAGTTTCATTTTCTTTAGTACTCTTGAAACTTCGAAACAAGCTTCTCCAGATAGCTTGTGGTATTCCAATTTATTTTCATGTTCTACTGGTAACATAAGTAGACGATGTAATGTAATCCCTTTAATGTTGTGTGCTGCTAACCCAGTTGGAGCAGTTACAACACAAGACAAATGTGAATCTGTTGTTTTCTGTAGATAACTTGACAAACATTTAATCAAGAAACTTTTCCCTGTTCCAGCTTGTCCACTGATGTACATAAGAATAGGTCTAAATGATGTACATTGGCAATCATTCTTTTCATGCAGTAATCCATGTTGTATCTGTTGTGTAACTTGGTGATATATTTCTTTCTGTTCAGTATTCAGATGTTCCTCTAAATTTTCCAAATCAATATTGTCCTGTTGTGCTTGCTGCATCACCGTTTCCACTTCACTCATTGCTATTGCCGCTTCATTTTCAAGTATGGCTTCTCCTAGTGGATCTTGACTTTGTGGAGCAGAACTCTGAGTATCTTGAGAACTATCTCTAGCTATTTCAGCTGCAATAGTTCTTTCTTGATTAATCTCTTCGTTCAACATTTGGAGATAATTTGGAAAAATTGTACATTCAATGCTATCTTTACATGCATTGAAAGAATCCTCATAGCAGTCACAATGTCCAAGTAATTCCATTTCAGTCCGCCAAGGTTTGAAGAGTTGCAGAAGAGCTAAATAGAAAAACTCTCTTTTATCTGGAGTATCACAACTTAATTTCCTGTGATTAATCAGATTTCCTTTGTCATGCTTTACCAAACATCCTTCAGATCCAATTACAGCGTATTTTCCTTCATTTATATTTTCTGTGACATTTTTTTAAAAACTATAATGTTGCAGTATTTCATATAGACATATGTTTTCCAGGTATGGACTTCTATTTGGATAGTACGTATCCAACATATTTGTTTTCAGAATATCTGTACTTTCCGGTTCATTCAGTGCCAAGTATTCAATTTCTTGTACAGATTTCAAAACTCGATTTCGTGCTGCAGCAAGACCAAGACTTATCCAGATGATCCCTCTTGACTTTGAATATAAACTTGCAGATGTCAATCGATCCGAACATTCGTAAGATCCAATTTCTCGATGTGAAAGCATCTTCAAGCTGAAGCTGTACAATTTTTTGCTAAGTGTCTTCTCCTGCGAAATTTCCTCCCACATTTCTTTCAATTCTGTCTTCTCAGACTTGGTAATATATGACGTGACATAGCGAGCAACAGCAATTGAGTTATCTGCAACATATTGTATGTCCATATTTGCATTCCACATCTTCAAAATCACCGGATTGTAATCATTAATGTACTTCGATTCTTCTGTTCTTTTTAAATTATAAGTATTTTTGGGTGATTTTCGAGTGATGGTATGCCTCACTGCTGACATAAAACTGTTCACTCTTCCTTTGGAAATTACTGGACGTGGAAAGCCAAATCGACATTTTGTGTAAAATTTATCCTTTGACTTATATTTCCGTCGGCAATACTTTCCACATCGATGACTCTGAAACCGTAAAACTTGCTGTCTTAAGATATTTTCTCCTCCTGTTTTTGGAATCGCACAGGTAACATAGTCTTCAATAAAAGACAAAACAGTCTCATCCGAATCAGTTCCAAATTTAGGTGCATCCTTGATCCATAAAAGCATATGTATATGAGGAGCACCTCTAGCTTGGTATTCTTTTCTCCCAAAAAAATCAATAACTTCGCCAATAGGTGGATTTTTTTTATTACAGATAAAAGACATCATAGCTTCAAACCTATGATTAAAATATCTGCAAACATTTACAGGATCTAGGGAACACAGTTCTCCAGGTGTCTTCAATTCAATATTTTCTATATTTGAATTTGCTTCTCGTAGAAAATCCAGTAAATCATCCCATGCGTACTCAGCACAGCTAAGTGTAACAAACCACGTAGGGGTTCCTAAGTTTCTTAACATACATTTTAGTTCCCCATGACGTCGATACCAATATTCATTAGTGCCACGTTGACATGCCATCAAATTAATTAACTGTGATTCTAAATGTTCGTCTCTTTCTTCAACTTTGTCCATAAATTGCTTTGCAGAAATATGTGAAAGATGCGTTCCCGTTTTTAATATATGGTTGACTGCATATGAAAGTGCGGACAGATCACTCTCAAATAAAAGATGAAACAAATATGGAATACACTGACGAAATCTTGGATCTTCTGAGTACAATCGTAAAGTACGATATTCTGCAGCTGGAATCTGAACTGGTCGTTCATCATATCGTCCACCTTTTCCAGTAGGGAAGAGCTGTGGAAAACAACGAGCTTCCAAACTTTTTTCCCACACACTCATGGGAGTTCCTTTTGCTTTTTTCATCTGGAACAATTCAATAGTATCTCCTATCAGTTCTTTTGAATGTAGAGGGTGTATACTATAATGTTCATAAATTTCTTCTTTTCTTGAGTTCTCCACTTTTTCTATTTGTCCACTTGAAATGTGTGTTTCATCTTCTAAAGTCATTTCTTCTTCTTCTACATTTACATTTTTATAGTAAATATTGTTTTGCACCAGATATAATGTAGCCTTTTGGACTTTCGTGACATCTACTAACTCTTGCCATATTTTCCGACTCTTTGTGGGTACACCATTAACAAGAATGACTACAGGTTCAGTATCCTCTCTTTCTACACCAACAGTTTCAACATTTTTCTTAAAATCTAAAGGTAAATACACAACTCTTCCTTTTAAACCTCTTTGTAGATCTGTTGGAGGCAGCTTACCTGTTTTAGGCTCCATACGAATTATAGCCTGAAAAGGGTGCACAGATTGTATAAGGATAGCCTCATATGTATTTAAATCTTTAAGTTCTGGAGGTATAGGTACTAATTCTAAGTCATTATGGACAGCTCTAGCTGGCATTTTGTTTTCTTCTAATTTATTATAACAATATTTACAAATGCATTGTACAGTACCTAACTCAAAACGACCTTCCACAAACAGATAAGCAGCAAATTCTCTCCATTTATCATTGTTTTCCTCTTCACTTTTTAAAAACACATCTACATTCCTAGTTTGAATTTTATAATGACTACGTCGGCAACAAATACAAACATAGTTCGGATTTTCACCAGAAACTACTTTAAACTTTGTTATTTCTTTTTCAAACTTGACATCAGTAGTATCTTCCACCTCTTCTTCAACACCTACACTTATCAAAGTCTCACTTTCTCTACACTCCTCTTGAGCGGCAAAGAAACGTAACTCTATATCATCACATACTTTTTTTACATCCAAAACTGAACCATGCAAAAGAGCTGTATTAATTTCATTTAGACATAATGCAGGACTTTTCACGTAGTATAATCTTCTAACTAACTTCCGCATTTCTGAATGATGTACTGCTAACATTCTCAAATGATGAAAACGACTTTGACACACTTTCCTAGAAAGACAAGCCAGAGAATGACCTTGCAACCCTGTATTTTTTCTCACTTTGCAAGGATCCAGTCCTTGTAATATCTTAATCTTCTGTTTCACAGTTTTTCTTCCATATTCTCTTAAGAAATTTAGTAAAATATCAATAGATTGTTGACGTATACTACAAATACTACTACAATCCCATGTAAACACTGGAGCCTGGGTACGTCTCCCTTCAACTTCCTCAGCTATTAATTCTTCAACATTTCTAGGAACTAGCTTTTCTTTCTGAATTGGACAACCATCTCGCACCTCATAAGAACGACCACAGGTATCAACTGCATGCACTAAACTATTTTGTTGAAAATAACTTTCTTCATTAAAAAAAGGTTCCGTACTAGAAGTATGCTTCCATTCCCCGGAAAATATTTTACAAAAATGTTGTTCTATTTACAATTCTTTTTCTCTTACATTTGTCCTTCATACGCTCCATTATTGTATTTAAAGTCTTCAATCTTTTTAAAATTAAGATAAACAATCTTCCTTTTAATTCAAAAGCTTTTTCAATAACACTTAGAATCTCCTTTTTTGTCTGTAAAATGCTGATCTCCTTTTATATATTTTACATTTTTTTAGTAAATTCTGGAGTACTCTACTTTTATATATTCGTTTTCGAATTTCTGAAAATTGTTTGTTACGTATTCCAACATAATTCTTTTTCCGATAATCCAATTTTCCACTTTTTTGAACATTTTTCTTTTGCTTTTGTTTCACTCTTCTTGTTCTGTCTGTCTCTTCTATATTTTTAATATTAATAACAGTTTTTGCAAGTTTTTAAAAAAAACTTTACTTTTCTTACCAGAACACTTTTTCTTTGAACATCCATGTTGTACTGGATCTAATATCTCTTTTCCTTTTTTTTCAAATAAACCTCCTTTCTTTCTTTTCTTTTTCTTTGCTGTTTTCTCGTCATTGTATCTCTTTCTTAATAATGATGCAAAATATCTGTAAAAAAATAAAAGTTTTGAAAACAGGTTAATATAATTAAAATAATTATATATAAATATTCAAATGTATAATTATAAAAATATTCACATATATAATTATAAAAATACATACAAAGAAAGTACATCAATGATTTCCGCAATGGAACAGTACTACCTGCATAATTCTGGTACTCTATGAGTAGTGTAAAAGATACTAGACCACAGCATTAGTAGTACACATCTGATTGTGTAACAACATGATTAGAAACTGTAACATTCCATACTTTGTAGCTGGTTAGAGGTCTGCATACATACTGCACAGAATATTGTAGCTATACTAGTGTTAGTAGCTACGCTATTTTATAAGTACATTACTATTAACTAAAATGATTACAGTGCTGCAAACAGAGCTCATATTGAATTTATAAGTGCTTAGATATTGACGTAGAGATAGAATAAGTAGATACTGCTCGATGGATGATTGGACAAAGTGCATGGCACTGACAGTACGATTGCTAAACTGCATACCGTGCAAAGGGAGAGCTGCGACCTGGCTAGAACAGGAACAGCTACGGTCCAAATACTATAGTGAAAACTACGGGCCGTCCCCTTGCAAACGGATAGCTGCGACCGGTGATGTCGAAAAAGAGAGCATGAACGCAATATTTCGCAAAAACAAGTGCAGTATATTTCCAGTGTTAGCTTGCACAGGTACTTTTACGCACCAAACTGCTCGCAGACGAACAGCTGCGAGCCGAACGATGGTTTGTAGAGGGAGAGCTGCGAGCTGGCGCGCTAGCTCGTAGAGGTAGACCTGCGAGTCGACTAACTGGGTCGTACAGGGAGAGCTGCGGGCCGGCTCCGAGAAACTGACTCATAGAGCATCAGCAGCGACCCGTCCGCTCGCAGAAGGACAATGGTCTGTACGGACCAGCTAGCACAGGAACAGCTGCGAGCCGACTACTATAGGGAAAAGTGCTAGCCGTCGGCTTCCAAAGGGATAGGTGCGGGACAGTGATGTGGAGAGAGTGAGCGTAAAGCGGTTATCTCGTAGAGAGACAAATGCGCTATATTTCCAGTATTGCTTTCCAGAGGTACCACTGCGGATTATCTGGCAGAGAAAGAGTTGAGAGCCCACCAGTGGTTCCCAGAGAGAGAGCTACAAGCCAGCGGGCTGGCTCCTAGAGGAACATGTGCAAGTTGACTAGCTGGCTCGTACACAGAGAGCTACAAGTCGGATCACAGAAGAACAGTTGCGGTCCGGTGGGCTGGCTCGTACAGGAAAAACTGCGAGCCAACTCGCTGGCTCGTACAGAGAGAGCTGCGGGCCGGTTCACAGACGAACAGTTGCGGGCCGGTGGGCTGGCTCGTAGAGGAAGACCTGCGAGCTGTCTGCCTGGCTCGTAGAAGGAGAGCTGCCGGCCTACTCGCACACAAACAGTTGCGGGCCGACTACTATAAGTAAAGCTGCGGGCCGTCGGCTTCCAAAGGCATAGGTGCGGGACAGTGATGTGGGGACAGGGAGCGTGAAGGGGGTATCTCGCAGAGAGAGCTGCGGTATATTTCCAGTATTAGCTTGCAGAGGTACAACTGCGGGCCCGACGGCTTGCAGGGCAAGAGCAGAGAGCCGACCGGTCATTCGCAGAGGGAGAGCTGCGGACCGGCGGGCTCGCTCGTAGAGGAAGACCTCCGAGCCGATTAGCTGGCTCCTACAGGGAGAGTTACGACCCGTCAGCTCGAAAAGGGAGAGCTGCGGGCCCACTAGTATAATGAGAGGTGATGCTCGTCCACTTCTAAAGGAATAGCTGCTGTACGGTGATCTGGGGAGAGTGAACGTGAAGTGGGTATCTCGTAAAGAGAGAGCTGCGGTATATTTCTAGTGTTCGCTTGCAGAGATACAACAGCGAACTGGCTCGCAGACTAACAACTACGAGCCGACCTGTAGTTTGCAGAGGGACAGCTGCGAGCCAGTGGGTTGGCTCGTAGAGGAAGACCTGTGAGCCGACTGACTGGCTCGTACACAAACAGCTGCGGTCCGTCGCCTCAAACAGAGAGAGCTGCGAGCCGGCTCGCACAGGAACACCTGCGGACCGGCTCGCACAGAAACACCTGCGAGCCGACTACTATAGGGAAAGGTGCGGGACGTCGGCTTGCAAACGCATACGGGGCATATTATCAAGAACGGCGTTAAAAATATCGCCGCTTTAGCGGCAGGAAACTGCCGCTAAAGCGGCGATAATGGGCTTGATAATATGCCCTTGTGAATTCCAATAGAAGCCCATGATCTGGTGTGATAGGACTTGCTCGTACAGGAAGACCTGCGAGCCGACTGGCTGGCTCGTAGACAGACAGCTGCGGGCCGCCTCACACAGGAACAGCCGGTGGCCGACTAGTATAGGGAGAGGTGTGGGCCGTCCACTTGTAAAGGGATAGGTGCAGGACGGTGATGTGGGGAGAGGGAACGTGAAGTAGCTATCTCGTAGAGAGAGAGCTGCGGTATATTTCCAGTGTTCGCTTGCAGAGGTACAACTGCGGGCCCGAGGACTCACAGAGGGACAGCTTATTCCGAAAACCATGTAATCTTTTAAACATATGTCACGTCCCTTTTGTACCATTCAAACTCATTACGACCTTCTCTGTACACTACAGATCCCACCAACACCCCAATAAAAGTATAAGTGCTATTTTTATACTATATAAAGCTCTATAACTTAATTTTTATAAACACTACTGTTGAGTGCACAAAATGGAGAATGTGAGATGAGAAGAGTAAACGGAGGTGTAATTCCTAAACTTTTATTGTACCATTCCTTTAATATACATATATTCAGGGCTTTAAGTGGGATAAAAAAATGACGATTGTCTGAAAGCGGTAGCAGTATTCAGCACCGGTAGCACCCGGCCCACTTAAAGGCCTGCGTATGTTCAGCACAGAGACAAAACCTAACAATTTCCATCACTTATAATAACAGTTACTTTCCTACTATGAACAAATCTTACAGAAAATTTACGAAAACATTTTTTTTTCTTTTTTATCTCTCACACATTGATAAAATATCTCTTGTAAAGAAACGCCCCTCTCCACCTTTATTTCGTAGCAGTATCTAGTCACTAACTACTAACACGGTGCAGTATACCCAATTGTAAAGCACAAACACTATTTAGATTATATCTTAAAGCATCATCAAATGATTCTAATCATGCATACATACAGAAAGCAACATCTACGTTTACTTTGTCCATTTACTCTCCATGTAATCTGTGCACATTTTCAACGGGTTCGCAGTATAACACCTGTCTTCACTTATATTCAAATGTACCTCACAGTGTAAAATATAACATCACAACCTATACATATCTAATATTTCCAACATAACACAGTGCAGTTTTATACCAATGAAACTGATTGCACCATTCTCTATATAGTACAAACCCTACCAATATAGCAATAAACTTAGAAGTGCTATTTTTATAATACAAAGAACTGTATTAGATTATTTTTATAAAGAGTACCGCTGGGGGCACAAAATGGTGGTGAGAGCTAGACAGAGTAAATAAAGGTGTAATTCCCAAACTTTTTATGGATCGTCCCTTTACTATACCTATATTAACAGCTTTAACTGGGATTATATATTTTGCAACTGTCTCAAACGGATGACAGAGCTTAGTACCGACAAGACCCGGACCACTTAAAGGCCTACGTATATTCAGCAGACAAACAAACCCTGACAATTACCTTCACTAATAATCACATTTACTTTAGCATTGTCAACAAAATCATGCAGAAAATATACATAAAACATTTTCATTTATTTTTTATCTCTCACATATTTATAAAAAATGTCTTCTGAAGAAACGCTCCTCAACAACTTGCATTTCATAACAACACCAAAATCCAAAGCCTCCCAGTAACACACCAGTCTTAACTGATATTGAAATCTACCTCTTTATGTAAAAAATGAGACCACAAATTGTCCACATAACATTTCTGGTTTTTGTTCCATCTCTCTTAAGTTAATAACATATACATTTTCTACTATAACCCCTTCCCCACTATTTCCAGACTAAGAATAATTTGGAAACGTGTGACATTCTGTTTATCTCATCGCAATACATATACAAATACAAATAAATGCTACATATAATTTTTAAAACCATACAGTCTTTTACAAAAGATAAGTTACATTTTTTTATCTGAAAAACTCCTAAACATATATAAAGTAATTCTTTAACAATTAGTCACACTTTATACATCTTTTAGAACCAATGTGAAACACCACACTTCACTAACACTGTTACTTAGAAATAAAAAATACTTTCAAAGTTAAAAATAACGCCTCAAATATTAACCACTACTACACAACACATAACACACATTCTTAATTTCTAACTTACGTTCGTAGTTGGTATGCAGATTCCAAATGTCACAAACGTATGCAATTCTTTCTTTGTCACACAGTACATATAATGCACCGCTCTCTTCAAGAATGGAACCAGTAATGGCACAATTTCCCTGTTGCTCCACACATAAATACATGTAAAGAACAAATCAGAATAGTTCCTTCATTTTTTCAAATTGCAAAACTTCTCTCTATTGGTTATTTTTCAACTTCCCATATAATCATTTTTTTTAAAATCTAAGGACACATACAGGTGAGAAGTTCAACGTATTCTATCAACACTTTCTTTCTAGAACATTCTACGGCACGTGCAGGTTAAAAGTTCATCATTGCTTTACGTTCAAACAGTGCTTTCCATATACAAGTAGCAGGTGTGGTTCAACTGAGCAAATGTTATCCTATCATATCAACTCCACGTTCAAACTGCTTTTTATTAACCAATGACAAAGATGCTTTTCCACAAACTAATGTGCACCCTACTTTTTAGCAAACAATGCTTTTCATCTCCCAATCAGTTATCGTTTTGAATGAGAAAAAAGTAGTTCCCCATCTTTAAACATATCAATTATTCTACAAACGGACTGCATGGAGCTACAGACATCTATCCATACTTCCCAGCCATACCTTCAAAATGCTAGTGTGGATCGTAGGACATAGATATGTTTTCTGGTGCAAGAGGTATGCAGAACAGAGACGTATTGACTTCAGACCTAGGTTTACAAAATGTGGACATTAAATGGTTTGGACAAAGAGGATTGAAGTGGCACCAATTGTTGCCTTTGAGTTGAAACCTGTTTGCATCTCCAACACCCTGACCTCATGATTGTGCACTGTGGTGGAAACGACCTAGGCACATTGACTGGTGTAGGTTTGGAAATGCTAATGAAGGACACCTTTCGACAATTGATGTTGCTTTTACCTCAAACTGTCTTTGTATATTCCAATATATGCCAAAGACAGAAGTGGAAATGGTCAAACCAATTTTGTCCTCAGAGTGAAAAATCTAGGAAGAATGTCAACAAAGCTGTGTCTGCATACCTCAGAGACCATAGAATGGGGTCCATCTAGAACAACAACATACGTTTTGATATGGCTGATATCTACAGAAGTGACGGAGTACACTTCACAGATCAGGGAAATCGAGTTTTTCTGAATAACCTGAAGCTGTGCATCTGCACTTATATGTAGCTCCAATTAATAAACACAAGGGCTCTTTTTAGAGCCGCCTTATATTCCCAATATCGGTTCACAGAGTGACAGCTGCGATCCGGCTAGCACAGGGAGACCTGTGGGCCGTCGGGCAGGCTCGCAGATGGAGAGCTGCGGACCGTGGGCTCAGCTCGCACAGGGAAAGCTACCGGCCGTCGCGTCGCAAACGCACACCAACGTGCCGGCTCGCAGAGGGAGAGCTCGGGTCTAATCCCGCAAAGGGACACCAACGAGCCAACGGCCCTGCTAGCAGAGACACACCTATCACCTAATGGACTAGCTCGCACATGTACAGCTAGGGGACATGACGGCTCGCAGACGCAGACCTGCGAACCGACGTGACTGGTACTGTTTTTATGCTTTAGGGTAGTACAGTGGTGTTTGGCTAGTGTAGGGGGTTGTGGTGGGGTAGTGTTTTGGGTTTAAGGTAGTGCAGTGGTGTTGTTGTAGGTAGGGGTCCTGCTGGGGTAGTGTTTTAGAGCTTACGACAATGTAGTAGTGTTTGGGTAGTGTAGGGGTCATGCTGGGAGTAGTGTTTTAGGGTTTATGGCAATGCAGTGGTGTTTGTGCAGTGTAGGGGGTCATGCTGAGAGTAGTGTTTTAGGATTTAGGTAGCACAGTGGTGTTTGTGTAGTGTAGAAGTCATCCAGGAGTACTGTTTTAGGATTTACAGTAGTGCAGTGGTGTTTGTGTAGTGTTTGGGGGTTTGTGCTGGGGGTAGCGTTTTAGGGTTTAAGGTAGTGCAGTGGTGTTTGTGTAGTGTAAGAATCGTGCTGGAGGTAGTGTTTTAGAGTTTACAACAATGCAGTGGTGTTTGGGTAGTGTAAGGGGTAATGCTGGGAGTAGTGTTTTGGGGTTTAGGGTAGTGCAGTGGTGTGTGTATGTAGTGTAGGGGTCATCCTCGGAGTAGTGTTTTAGTGTTTACGGTACTGCAGTGGTGTTTGTGTAGTGTAGGGGTCGTGCTGGGGGTATTCTTTTAGGGTTTAGGGTAGATCAGTGGTGTTTGGGTAGTGTAGGGGGTCGTGCTGGGAGTAGGGTTTCAGGGTTTAGGGTAGTGCAGTCGTGTTTGTGTAGTGTACGGGGTCGTGCTGGGGATAGTGTTTTAAGGTTTAGGGTAGTGCAGTGGTGTTTCGGTACTGTACGGGTCATGCTGGGGGTAGTGTTTTAGGGTACTGAAGTGGTGTTTGCGTAGTGTAGGGGGTCCTGCTAGGGGTAGTGTTTTAGGGTTTACGACAATGCAGTGGTGTTTGGGTAGTATAGGAGATCGTGCTGGGGGTAGTGTTTAGAGTTTACGTACAGTGCAGTGGTGTTTTGGGTAGTGTAGGAGATCGTGCTGGGGTAGTGTTTTAGAGATTACGACACTGCAGTGGTGTTTGGGTAGTGTAGGAGATCGTGCTGGGTAGTATTTTAGAGTTTACGTACAATGCAGTGGTGTTTGGGTAGTCTTTGGGTAGTGTAGAGGATCGTACCGACAGACTAACTCACAGAGCTCCCAGCTGACGGACGGGGCTTCTAAAGGCATAGCCGCGACCTGGTGATATGAGGAGAGGCAGCGTGAAAGGCATATCTCACACAGACACAGATGCCAGTGTTGGTCTCGCAGAGGTAAAACTACGAACCCGATGGCTTCTACACGGAGAGATGTGAGCTGACGGAGTAAATCACAAAATGGCTGCCAACACTTCCTGGTTTCAACCGTTCACAGACAATGAGTCACAAGCTTAGTAACCCCTCAGCCAATCAGATGTCAGACTGAACGGATTTACACCATTTAAACAAAAGCGTGCTTTCTGGACCATCACCTTTCTCCCTGCCAAATTTGGCGTAATTCCGTTCAGCAATTTCACCTGCAGTCTTCTGTAAAGTTTCATATGGAAATTGCATGGAGAAAACACGCTTTGGGACCCCCTTTTTTCTCAGCCCCTCCTACACCATTCACCCCCAAACTTTTCAATATAGGAGCTAATCAAAAAAGAGAAACTTTTTGGATAATTTCATAAAGATTCGTCAAACAATGCCAAAGTTATAAGCACATAGAGGGCTCCAGGAGGGGGGCCGCGCAACCCCCCTCCCAACATGAGTGAAGCCCCGGGGCTGCGTGGACCCCAGCAGGCCCCCGCAATCCCTGCGAGCCCCTGCTATTATTTTTTAAGAAATGACCCCGGAACCTAGCCAACCCAAGGGCCTCATTAAAATAAAACGCGGGAACCCGCTACCCCATCGTGAATTGCGCCGATATTATTATTTTTTTTTAAATGATTTCTTTGGCCCTGAGGGTTCATCTGTGACACCCTGAGCAGGCCTAGGGGGTCAGAGTTTTTCTACCCTGCCCCCTTCTCTTGTTTTATACCTTTGTTTCTCTGTTTTTGGGTGACTCGCTTCTACCGAGCCACAAGATGGCTGCCAACACTTCCTGGTTTGGACTACTAGCAGCCAATCACAGTGAAGCTCGCGCACGCGACTGAGGCTCCGCCCAGATATCGAAACTTTTATTTTTCTAATTTCTCAGCAACTACAGAATGGATTTACACCATTTTAAAAAAGTTCGCTTTCTGACCCAAGCACTACCTTTCTGCCAAATTTGGAGTAATTCCGTTCAGTAGTTTCGGCTGTAGCCTTGCACAAAGTTTCCATGGGAAATTGATTTTTTGATCTCTTATTTTTTGAATTTCAAAAACTACTGAACGGATTTACACCATTTAAAAAAAGGTCGCTTTCTGAACCAAGCTCCACCTTTTTGCCAAATTTGGGGTAATTCTGTTCAGCAGTTCGGCTGTAGCCACTGCCGTAAAATTCCTCGTATGAAATTAACATGGAGAAAACGAGTTTTGGGACCCCCTTTTTTCTCAGCCCCCGCTTGACGAATCACCCCCAAACTTTCAGGATAGGAACTGACCTTGGTGAAACATTTTTGGGGAGAATTTCGCGAAGCTCCGTTGAACGGTGCCAAAGTTATTGGCAAAACAAAAAACGCATTTCCTATGGAAACTAGGTTCTAACTATAACTATCTACTGGCGACATCAGTGATGTCATTTGAGAGGTCATCAGTGATGTCATCAGTGATGTCACTGACCATGTCATGAATGATGTAATATGTGACGTCATCAGCAGTGCATTGCGGGGGCGCGAGTTATACTTAGCTGAACTAACTATAACGGGGGAATTTCTATGGATTTATACGAGTGAAATGTCCAACTAACTATAACATCCCTGAAACCTATGGTTTTTTCAGTGAATTCAACCTTGGTGGCCAACTACCCCTTTTATTACCTCCAGTAAATCCCACACAGCAGAATTGCTAACTTGTTATATCAAGCCCCACCCCCTCCTGCAGCACTCTGCAAACACGCCTGCTGGTGCGTTTCTGAGCGTTGGGGGATTAAGTCCCTCCACCCTGAGGGTACTTGCCAATCCAGCCCACCATGTACCTTCAATTTGCACCACAGAGCTGCGTTGCAGAGAGGTGGTCTGAGGCCACGCCCCTTTTACACCTCTCTGCAACGCAGCTCTGTGGCGCAAACTGGAAGGTACCTGGTGGGCTAGTTGTCCCCCAGGGACCCTCAGGATTGAAGGGGACTTAATCCCCCAAATTACTACGCGCCAGGGGCTCATTTGCACACTTGCTACATCAGGCTCTCGCCCTCCCTCCCTTCACTGTGTGCAAACGTGCCTCCGTGGCGTGTTTTAAGATGGGGGATTAAGTCCTCTTGAATCCTGAGGGTCCCTGGGGTCCAACTAGCCCACCAGGTACCTCCAGTAAGCGCCACAGAACTGCGTTGCAGAGAGGTGTTCAAAGGGGCGGGCCTCGGACCACCCTCTCTGGCAAAGCAGCCCTCACTGGAGTGAACCTGGTGGGCTAGTTGGCCTCCCAGGGACCCCCAGTATTGAAGGGGAATCAATTTCCAACTTAAAACGCGCCACAGGGTGCGTTTGCGGAGTGTTGCTGGGAGGGGGCTTTTTTTTTAGAAGGGGGGCTGTGTGGCCCCCCTTCTTTTTCCTTTTTTTGGGCACTGGGGACCCCATCCCCAAGGGCCTGACCCCTTTTTTAAAAAAAATTAAAAAATTTGAACGGGATGAGGGCCGCGTGGGCCCCCCTCCCGTGGCCAATTCTGGCCCCGGGGAACCCATCCCCTGGGGCATTGCCACATTTATTTATTTTTTTAAGGAGGGGGGCTGCGTGGCCCCCCTCCTGAGGCCTCTATTGGCCCCGCTTCCAAAATCCAAAGCAAGTTTGCTATGACAGGGCGGGAGCCGCACGGCTCCCGCCCTGCCATAGCAAACAGCAGTGTCCTGGGGGTGGGCACCCCGGGACACTGCAGGAGCCGGCCCTGGGGGGTGGCGGTCCCCAGGGCCATCACGGGCTCCATGAGGGGGGCCACGCGGCCCCCCTCCCTATGTGATTGAAGCCTCGGGAGCTGGTGGTCCCCGGGGCTCGGGTGGTCCATAACGGACCCCCGCATTTGCATTTTAGTGCCCAGGGAGGTGGCGGTCCCCGGGGTGTGTGGGGGGGCTCGAGCTCCCCCACACAGGTTTATTTAATTTTTTTAAAATGCCCCGGGGGTGGCGGTCCCCGGGGCTTGGGGAGGCCTTGGAGGCCCCCTCACACATTAAAAACGAAGCCCTGGGGGGTGGCGGTCCCCGGGGCTGAGGGAGGGCCGAGTGCCCTCCTGCACATAATGTTAATCAAGCCCCGGGGGGTGGCGGTCCCCGGGGCTGCGGGAGGGCCTAGTGCCCTCCCGCACATAATGTTAATCAAGCCCTGGGGGGTGGTGGTCCCCGGGGCTGTGGGGGCCCCCGCGGGCCCCCGCATATGTTTTTTGGAAATGCCCCCAGGACCTGGCCCACCCAGGGGCCTCAATTAAATGAAGCGCGGGAGCCCGCGCTTCATTTTTAAAAAACATTTCGGCGGGATTCGCAACCCCTGCACAAATTTCGCCGAAATTTAAAAAAACAAAAATGCTTTTTTTGGCCCTGGGGGTCCTTGTGGGACCCCATGAGCAGGCCTGGGGGGCCAGGGTGTTTCTACCCTGCCCCCTTTTCTTGTTTTTCGCGTTTGTTTTACTGTTATCTTGTGACTCGGTTCTACTGAGTCACAAGATGGCTGCCAACACTTCCTGGTTTGGAGTGTTGACAGCCAATTAGAATAAAGCTCGTGGTCGGGAGGGTCCGCGGATCCTCCGTGCCTCTAGATATCGATATTCTTATTTTTTGAATTTCTCAGCAATTACTGAATGGATTTACACCATTTTTAAAAAGATCGCTTTCTGAGCCAAGCAGTACCTTTTGCCAAATTTGGTGTAATTTCGCTCAGCAGTTCTGGCTGTAGCCTTGGCTAAAGTTTCCTATGGGAAATTGATTTTTGGACTCTTATTTTTTGAATTTCTCAGCAACTACTGAACGGATTTACACCATTTAAAAAAAAGGTCACTTTCTGAACCAAGCGCTACCTCTTTGCAAAATTTGGTGTAATTCCGTTCAGCAGTTCGGGCTGTAGCTCCTGTCTAAAATTTCCTATGGAAATTAACATGGAGAAAACACGTTTTGGGACCCCCCTTTTTCTCAGCCCCCACTTGACAAATCACCCCCAAACTTTCAGGATAGGAGCTGACCTGGAGTGAAACATTTTTTGGAGAATTTCACGAAGATTCGTCTAACGGTGCCAAAGTTATTGGCAAAACAAAAAATGCATTTCCTTTGGAAACTAGGTTCTAACTATAACTATCTACTGGCGACCGCCAGTAGATAATATATATATATATATTCAATGAAAAAACCATAGGTTTCAGGCACGTTATAGTTAGAAATTTGCATTTAAAAACCTTAGAAATTCACTGAAAAACCATAAGGTTTTAGGGACAGTTATAGTTAGTTGACATTGCACTCGTACAAAACCCGTGAAATTCCCCCGTTATAGTTAGTTCAGGTAACTATAACTCGCGCCCCCGCAATGCACTGCTGATGACGTCACATATTACATCACTCATGACATGGTCAGTGACATCACTGATGACATCACTGATGACATCTCAAATGACATCACTGATGACATCACTGATAACATCATCCAGTGACTGTGTGTTTCTGTAAAGTTTAAATATGTTTAATATATTTAGGGAAAGGCGTATTGAAGAATGAGTGGGTGTAGAAGCGCCTGAATGGATGATTTAGTAGGTGCGTGACTGAGTCTATAAGTGAGTGATTAAACGTATCTTACTGGATGCATGGGTGAGTGACTAAACTGTGTGAATGTCTGTATCCGTCTGTCTGTTGTTGTGTAAGCAACTGCATGGGTTTCTGACTAGCTAAATGAGTGTCTATATGGGTTATGGATTGGTTCTCTGAGTATCTGTATGGGTGCCTCAGTGTTTGTGTGGGTGGGGTGTGTGTGACTCTGTGCATAGATGTGTGAGTGGGTGATTCACTGGGTGCATGGTTTCAAGAGTGCGTCTGTGATGGACTGTATGGGTGGGTGAGTGTGTGTATGGGTGTGTTAGTGATTGAATGTATATCTCAGTGGTACATGTGTGAGTAACTACATATGTGAAAGGCAGTATATATGTGTGTTGGAGTATATAAATGGCTATAAGTGAGAGTGTGTGATTGTGAGAGTGGCTATATGGATGAGTGTGTGCTTGCATCAGTGATTGCATAGGAGCGTAAGAATGTGCTAGTATTTTTATGAGTAAGTGAGCTGGTGTGTATAACTGTATAGGTGAGTAAATTGGAGTGTGATTAATTATTTGCATGACTGACTAGGTGTGTGAATACCTCTATGGATGAGTTGCGTTGTGTGAGTGTTTATATAGGTGTATGAGTGCATATGATAGTCCTGTACTGAGTGACTGTAAGTATGAGTGACTGTACGGGTGAGTGAGTAGATGTGTGTGTGTAGACCTAAGAATCAGTGAGTGGGTATGTACTTATTGGTATTGGAGTGTGTATGGTTTTGAGAATGGCAGTCTGTAATTTAGAGTGGGTGTTTCAAAACTTATATTAGGGTGTGAGAAGATGCATTAAATTCTCACATGGATGATGTCATCAGTGATGTCATCAGTGATGTCATTTGAGATGTCATCAGTGATGTCATCAGTGATGTCACTGACCATGTCATGAGTGATGTAATATGTGACGTCATCAGCAGTGCATTGTGGGGCGCGAGTTATAGTTACCTGAACTAACTATAACGGGGGAATTTCACGGGTTTTGTACGAGTGCAATGTCCAACTAACTATAACTGTCCCTAAAACCTTATGGTTTTTTCAGTGAATTTCTAAGGTTTTTTAAATGCAAATTTCTAACTATAACGTGCCTGAAACCTATGGTTTTTTCAGTGAATTTCAAAGGTTTTTTAAATGCTAATTTCTAACTATAACGTGTCTGAAACCTATGGTTTTTTCAGTGAATTTCAAAGGTTTTTTAAATGCTAATTCCTAACTATAACATGTCTGAAACCTATGGTTTTTTCAGTGAATTTCAAAGGTTTTGTAAATGACAATTTTTAAATGTATTAATTGTTATATTTATTTTTTTCATACTGATTTACTACATTTTTAGAAACATTTTTTTTTTACATATTTTATTTTTTAAATTACATTGTAATTACATTATACATTACAAAAAATACTTTCTCAGAATGAATTACTTTAGTTTAAATACTTTGCACATAGGCAATAGACTTTTAAGTACAGTAGTTACAGTTGTTGCAATGGGCAAACACATTTTCAAACACAATGCAACATTCAGCTCAATGTGAATTTCTAGTTAAATGCAATTAGTTACTTTATGGATTACTTTTTCTAACCACAGGACTGGATCCTAGATTCAGTCCTGGGACATCTCCTGTAAACAGTTGAGTAAAAGCGTTTTGGTTACAGTAGTGATTTTTAAGGAATATTATTGTATTTTAAAAGTTGACACTTAGAAACTTTTTCTCATAGAATCACCAATGTTATCCTATGGAAGGAAATTCACTTAGCAGGTAAAAACTGTTATCGTTACTTTTTCTTACTCAGTGTTGGATCCTGGATCCAGCACTGGTGCATCTCCTGTAAACAGTTGAAAGAATGCGTTTAAGTCATACAGGCGATTTTTAAGGAATATTTGTAGTTTGTGAAAATCGACACTTTGAAACTTTTCAGCTGAAAACCAGACAATGGATTCCTATGGAAGAAAATATAAGTTACTGGTAAGTACGGTTAAAATTACTTTTCAGGGTCAGTGCTGGGCTAAAAGATGCAGCACTGAGGTCTCTCCTGATAACAGGTGAGTAAATCGGAATTCGTATTTCGGCTGATTTTAGAGGAATATTTTAAAGTTCCAAAACTCCACACTTAGAAGAATTTCCAAGTGAAACCAGTCAATGTTAGCCTATGGAAGGAAATTCAAGTTACTGGTAAGTACGGTTAAAATTACTTTTCAGGACCAGTACTGGGCTGAAAGATACAGCACTGAGGTCTCTCCTGATAACAGGTGAGTAAATCGGAATTCGTATTTCGGCTGATTTTAGAGGAATATTTTAAAGTTCCAAAACTCCACACTTAGAAGAATTTCCAAGTGAAACCAGTCAATGTTAGCCTATGGAAGGAAATTCAAGTTACTGGTAAGTACGGTTAAAATTACTTTTCAGGACCAGTACTGGGCTGAAAGATACAGCACTGAGGTCTCTCCTGATAACAGGTGAGTAAATCGGAATTCGTATTTCGGCTGATTTTAGAGGAATATTTGTATGTTTCAAAAATCAACACTTAGAAACTTTTTCAGCAAAAAGCAGGCAATGATATCCTATGGAAGGAAATTCAAGTTACTGGTAAGTACGGTTAAAATTACTTTTCAGGATTAGTACTGGGCTGAAAGATGCAGCACTGAGGTCTCTCCTGATAACAGGTGAGTAAATCCGAATTCGTAGTTCGGCAGATTTTAGAGGAATATTTGCACAATGGTGAAGGGAGGGGCGGGGCCTGAGGTGACATCTGTGTAAACGCGCCCGTGGCGCGTTTTAAGTTGGGGGATTAAGTCCCCTTGAATCATGAGGGTCCCTAGGGGCCAACTAGCCCACCAGGAACCTCCAGTATGCGCCAGGGGCTGCGTTGCAGAGACGTGTAGAGAGGCCACACCCCTTTACACCTCTCTGCAACGCAGCTCTGTGGCGCTTTCTGGATGTACCTGTTGGGCTAGTTGGCCCCCAGGGACCCTCAGGATTGAAGGGGATTTAATTCCCCATCTTAAAACGCGCCACGGGGCCTGTTTGCACACATGTCACCTGAAGCCCCGCCCCTCCCTTCACCACTGTGCAAACGCGCCCCGTGGCGCGTTTTAAGTTGGGGGATTAAGTCCCCTTGAATCCTGAGGGTTCCTGGGGGCCAACTAGCCCACCATGTACCTCCAAAAGCGCCACAGAGCTGCGTTGCAGAGAGGTGTATAAAGGGGCGTGGCCTCTGTACACCTCTCTGCAACGCAGCCCCTGGCGCATACTGGAGGTTCCTGGTGGGCTAGTTGGCCCTCAGGGACCCCCAGTATTCAAGGGGAATTACTTCTCATCTGCAAACGCGCCAGGGGGCGCGTTTGCAGAGTGGTGAAGGAAGGGGCGGGCCTGCGGCCCGATCGTTTTTTTTTTTTTTTTCCTGAAGGGGGGCTGTGTGGCCCCCTTCCTTTTTCTTATTTTTGGGCCCTGGGGACCCCATCCCCCAGGGCCTTACCCCTTTTTTTTTAAATTAAAATTAAACTGGAAGGGGGCCGCGTGGCCCCCTCCCCTGGCCGAAAACTGCCCCGGGGACCCCATCCCCGGGGCATGGCCACACTTTAACATTCCTTTTAAGGAGGGGGCTGCGTGGCCCCCTCCTCAGGCCTCCTTTGCCCCGGGGACCCCATCCCCCGGGGCAGGCCTTTTTTTATTTAAATAATTTCTGGGGAGGGGGCCGCGTGGCCCCCTCCCGGGCCACTTATGGCCCCGGGGACCCCATCCCCCGGGCCTGGCCTCTGGTTGGGGACTGTGGGGGTCCCCAAACCCCCACAGTCCCGCCGGCTCCCCGTGTCCTAAGGGAGCCGGCATTGCTTTCCACACGGGGAGCAGCTAACATGCTGCTCCCCGTGTGGAAAGCAATTGTCTTTGGATATTGAGCGAGAGCAGGTTTCCCTGCTCTCTCTTCCAATATCCAGCAGTTTGTAATGACAGGACGGGAGCCGCGAGGCTCCCGTCCTGTCATTGCAAACAGCAGTGTCCCGGGGGTAGGCACCCCGGGACACTGCAGGAGCCGGCTCCTGGGGGTGGCGGTCCCCAGGGCCACCACAGGCTCCAGGAGGGGGCCGCGCGGCCCCCTCCCCACATCAGCAAAGCCCCGGGGAGGTGGTGGTCCCCTGGCTTCGGGGTCCAAAACGGACCCCCATTTTAATTTGTTAGTGCCCCGGGAGGTGGCGGTCCTCGGGCGTGTGGGGCCTCGAGCCCCCCCACACAGGAAAAAGTTTTAAAAAAGAAGCCCCGGGAGGTGGTGGTCCCTGGGCTGCGGGAGGGCTCAGAGCCCTCCCGCACCATTTTAAAAAGAAAGCCCGGGGGTGGCGGTCCTCGGGCTTGGGGGCCCTTTGAGGCCCCCCATACATAAATTTAACCCCCCACCATGCCCCCGGGACTTGGGCCACCCGGGGCAAAATACAATCGAAGCGCGGGAGACCGCCCTTCGATTTTTATCGGCAGGATCCGCGCACCCTGAGCGCATCCTGCCGATTTATTTTTTTTAAAAATGCTTTTTCTGCCCAGGGGGTCCTTGTGGGACCCCTGAGCAGACCTAGGGGTCAGGGTGTTTCTACCCTGCTCCCTTTGTGCGCTTTGCGCACTTGTTTCTGTCCCTCGGTTCTACCGAGGGATAAAATGGCTGCCAACATTTCCTGAATCGGAATGTTGACAGCCAGCTGACAGCCAATTAGCATGCAGCTCGTGATCGGGACGGTGCGCGCAGGGTGCGCTCAGGGTGCGCGAATCCTCCGTGCCCATAGATATATATGTACTTTTACTTTTGATTTTCTCAGCAACTACTGAACGGATTTACACCATTTAACAAAAGGGTTCTTTCTGAACCAAGAACTACCTCTTTGCCAAATTTGGTGTAATTCCGTTCAGCAGTTCGGGCTGTAGCCGTGTCTAAAGTTTCCTATGGGAAATTGATTTTTTGACTCTTATTTTTTAATTTCTCCAGCAACTACTGAACGGATTTACACCATTTAACAAAAGGGTTCTTTCTGAACCAAGAACTACTCTTTGCCAAATTTGGTGTAATTCCGTTCAGCAGTTCGGGCTGTAGCCGTGTCTAAAGTTTCCTATGGGAAAATGAATGGGGAAAACACGTTTGGGACCCCTTTTTCTCGGCCCTCGCTTGACGAATCACCCTGAGACTTTCAGGTAGGAGCGGACCGGAGCGGGCCATAAAGCTTGAAAATTTCGCGAAGATTCGTCAACCGACGCAAGAGTTATTTCAAATAGAATGTCGCGGATTTCCTATGGAAAATAGGTCCTAACTATAACTATCTACTGGCGACCGCCAGTAGATTATATATATATATATATATATATATATATATATATATATATATATATATATATATATATATATATATATATATTATCTACTGGTGGTCGCCAGTAGATAGTTATAGTTAGGACCTATTTTCCATAGGAAATCCGCAACATTCTATTTGAAATAACTTTTGCGCCGGTTGACGAATCTTCGTGAAATTTTCAAACTTGTTGGGGCGCTCCGGTCCGCTCCTATCCTGAAAGTCTCGGGGTGATTCGTCAAGCGGGGGCCGAGAAAAAAGGGGGTCCCTAAACACGTTTTCCCCATGCAATTTTCCATAGGAACCTTTAGTCACAGCTACAGCCCGAACTGCTGAACGGAATTACACCAAATTTGGCAAATAGGTAGCCCTTGGTTCAGTGTCGTGCCTTTTGCTTAAATGGTGTAAATCCATTCAGTAGTTCCTGAGAAAATCAAAAGTAAAGTCACATATATATCTATGGCCGAGTAGGGTCCGCGTACCCTCCCGATCACGAGCTGCATTCTAATTGGCTGTCAAGTGGCTGTCAACACTCCAAATCAGGAAGTGTTGGCAGCCATTTTATGCCTTGGTAGAATCGAGGCACAGAAACAAGTGCGCAAAATGCTCAAAGGAGGCAGGGTAGAAACACCCTGACCCCCTAGGTTTGCTCAGGGGGTCCCACAAGGACCCCCTGGCCAGAAAAAAGCATTTTTTGTTTTGTAAATTGGCGGGATGTGCTTAGGGTGCGCGGATCCCGCCGTAAAAAAAAAAATCGAAGCGCGGTCTCCCGCGCTTTGATGCTATTTTGCCCCCGGGTGGGCCAAGTCCCGGGGGCATGCGGGGGTGGGTTTATAGTTTGATGGGGGGCCTCAGGCTCCCCAAGCCCCGGGGACCACCACCCCCCGGGGCTTTAAATAAAAAATGGTGCGGGAGGGCTCTCCGCCCTCCCGCAGCCCCGGGGACTGCCACCCCCCGGGGCTTCTTTTTTTAATTTTAATAAACTGTGTGGGGGGCTCCAGCCCCCCAACATGCCCTGGGGACCGCCACCTCCCCGGGGCACTTAGAAAAGAAATTTTGGGGTCCGTTTCGGACCCCCGAAGCCCCGGGGACCACCACCTCCCCGGGGCTGTGCAATTGAAGGGGGTACGGGCCACGTGGCCCCCCTCCTGGAGCCTGTGGTGGCCCTGGGGACCACCACCCCCCAGGGCCGGCTCCTGCAGTGTCCCGGGGTGCCTACCCCCGGGACACTGCTGTTTGCAATGGCAGGACGGGAGCCTCGCGGCTCCCGCCCTGTCATTGCAAACTTGCTTTGCTGCATGGAAGGGAGAGCAGGGAAACCTGCTCTCGCTTCAATGAAGCAAAGCAGATTGCTTTTCCATAAGGGGAGCTGCATGTCAGCAGCTCCCCTTATGGAAAAACAATGCCGGCTTCCGCAGGACGCGGGGAGCCGGCGGGACCGTGCAGGGATTGGGGACCCTCCCACGGTCCCCAACCAGTGGCCTGGCCCCGGGGGGATGGGGTCCCCGGGGCCATTAGTGGCCCGGGAGGGGGGCCACGCAGCCCCCCTCCCAAAAAAAGGAATTTAAAAAAAAAGAAAAAGGCAAAGGCCGGCCCGGGGGAAGGGGTCTCCGGGGCCTTAAATGGCCTGAGGAGGGGGGCCACGCAGCCCCCCTCCGAATATTGTATAAAAAAAAAACAGTGGCCATGCCCCGGGGGATGGGGTCCCGGGGCCAATAGAGGCCCAGGGAAGGGGGGCCACGCGGCACCCTTCCCGTTTTTTTTATTTTACAAAAAAAAAAGAACATGCTGAGGCCCCAGGGGATGGGGTCCCTGGGGCCAAAAGTGGCCAAGGGAAGGGGGGCCAAGCAGCCCCCCTCCCATAAAAAAAAAAAAAGACAGAAAAAAAAAGACCGGCATTGTGCCGGAGGCCCCGCCCTCCCTGCAGCAGCCTGAACGCGCCTGGCGCTTTGGAGAAGGGGAAGTATTCCCTTGAATACTGGGGGTCCTGAGGCCAACTAGCCCACCAGGAACCTCCAGTATAGCTAGGAAGCTGCGTTGCAGAGAGGTGTACAGAGGCCATGCCCCTTTTTACACCTCTCTGCAACGCAGCTCTGTGGCACTTTTTGGAGATACATGGTGGGCTAGTTGGACTCCAGGGACCCTCAGTATTCAAGGGGACTTAATCCCCCAACTTAAAACGTGCCACGGGGCGCGTTTGCACAGTGGTGAAGGGAGGGGGCGGGGCTTCAGGTAACATGTGTGCAAACAGGCCCCGTGGCGCGTTTTAAGATGGGGAATTAAATCCTCTTCAATCCTGAGGGTCTCTGGGGCCAACTAGCCCACCAGGTACGTCCTGAAAGCGCCACAGAGCTGCGTTGCAGAGAGGTGTAAAAAGGGGCATGGCCTCTGAACACCTCTCTGCAATGCAGCTCCCTGGCGCATACTGGAGGTACAGGGTGGGCTAGTTGGACCCCAGGGACCCTCATGATTCAAGGGAACTTAATCCCCCAACTTAAAACGCGCCACGGAGCGCGTTTGCACAGTGGTGAAGGGAGGGGGCGGGGCATGTTATTGTTAGAAATTAGCATTTAAAAAACCTTTGAAATTCACTTAAAAAAACCATAGGTTTCAGGCACGTTATAGTTAGAAATTAGCATTTAAAAAACCTTTGAAATTCACTGAAAAAACCATAGGTTTCAGACACGTTATAGTTAGAAATTAGCATTTAAAAAACCTTTGAAATTCACTGAAAAAACCATAGGTTTTAGGGACAGTTATAGTTAGTTGGACACATAGATATACAGATATATTCAGTGGAAAAAACAAACGCTAAAGTAATGTTATAGCTAACAGGCATGGGCCAAGTAGACCCCTCCACCAGAGCCTTATTATGCCCTGGGAACCCCATTTTCCAGGCCTGTTTTGTTATTTATAAAGTGGAATGGGCTGCATGGTCCTCTTTCCTGAGCCTCATCAATCCCTGGGCACCCCATACCCCAGCGCTGTATTTATTTTGAAGGGGAGGGGGCCACGTGGATCCCAACCTGAGCCTTATTAAACTCTGGGACCCCATCACCTGGGCCTTTTTTCTAAAGTGGAGGGGGCCCTGTGGTCACTCTTCTGTGCCTCATTAGGACTTGGAAACTCCATCCCCCAGGGTCTTATGTATTTTCAA
The DNA here is from genome assembly GCA_963921515.1 of Calotriton arnoldi. Taxonomy (NCBI): domain Eukaryota; kingdom Metazoa; phylum Chordata; class Amphibia; order Caudata; family Salamandridae; genus Calotriton; species Calotriton arnoldi. The sequence continues at coordinate 1,585,726 of CAWUFW010003683.1, forward strand.
AGAGGAGTGGGGCAACGTAGCCCCCAGCCTGAGCATTATTAGAGCCTGCGGACCCCATCCCCAAGGCTTTTTTGTTTAAAGGGGAGGGGGCACATGGCCCTCCTCCCCAAGCCTAAACAGGCTTTGAGGACCCCATACCCCAGGACTGTATGTCTTTTAAAGGGGAGGGGGCTGAACGCCCTCCTCCCCAAACTTATTATGGCCCACGGACCCCATCCCTGGGGCTCACATTATGTTAAGGTGAGTGCCCTGGTGCCCATCCAAGCCACATACCATACACACTTTGGGAGACACAGTGTCCCGTGGTCCTAGCTGGCTTCTGGCACGCTGTGGGAGCAGGCATTGCTACCGCCCACAGGGAGCACCTATTTATGCTGCTCCCTCCGTGTGGGAGCAAAATCTTGATCTTTTTCCCTTCCCGCATCAGTGTGGGTAGGGAAACAGATCTCAAGTCTGTGCCAACCAGCAGGAGCAGTTTTAAAGCTCCCGCCCGCAGGGATAAGACTTTTTGTTTCTTCTCGATTGGCGGGAGTTATAAAAATGCTCCGGGCAGGTGGAAGCAAACTCAGATTTCCTGGCTTGCGTCATTGTGAGCAGGGAAACTACTGTGCCCAGGGGGTGGGCTCCCTATGACACAGTATGTGAGCCGGCCGGCCGGCAGCAAATGTTTAAAAATATATGTGTTTGGCCCCAGGCCTAGGTGATCAGGCTATCCCTACATTGCCCCCTTATGTCCTTTTAAAATATTTTTTCAAGGGCTTGGGACTGAGTCCCGAGTCCTAAGACGGCTGCCACCACTTCATGGTTGAGGTGGTGGCAGCCAATCAGATCTCAGTTTGAGATCTGTCGGCTCCACAGATCCTCCGAGGCATGGTATATACAATTTTTTGAACCTTCATTTCTCAAAAACTACTGAACAGATTTACACCAAAATACAGAAAACACTCTCTCTGGACCAAGATCTAGTTTTCTGCCAAATTTGGTGTAAATCCGTTTAGTGGTGTGCACTGTAGAGGTGTCTAAAATGCATTATCAACCCCCGCTTGACTGATCCCTGTAAAACTTTCCATGCACAAACTAGTAAAAAAGGTAGCATTTTTGGGAAATGTTTGTGGAGATTCGTCAAATGAGGCCAAAGTTATTAGCAACACAAAAATTGAATTTCCTATGGAAACACAATTATAACTATAAGCACCTAGTGACGACCGCCGCTGGGTAATATAAATATATAAATATATAAATGTATATATATATAAAAAAAAAATATATATATATATATATAGAGAGAGCGAGAGAAAGAGAGAGAGAGAGAGAGAGAGAGAGAGAGAGAGAGAGTAGAGAGATAGATAGATAGATAGATAGATAGATAGATAGATAGATAGATATTCACTGAAAAAACAAGGTTAAAATTATGTTATAGTTAGGTGAATATGTCAGTGACAACATTAACATTTTGAACTAAAAACACAGAAATTCACCAATTATAATTAGCAGGGCTAACTGAAATTTGCGCCCCTACAGGTTTTTCAAACAGAATCATCATAGCATGTCCTTTTCAACATAACATAGAAGATTGTGTGCACCAGGTACTAACTCATGTACAGGTGCTTATTTAGCTTCAAAACATGGGCTATCTGTAAAGTTTTCACCACAGTATGAAGGCTGCAGATAGTATGATTTTTAACATCTGCAGACTATGGTATTTTTAATGAATAGTGTCTCTTTGATATTTTTAATATATAGTGTCTCGCCCCGAAACGCACTCATGGTCCCTTCACCTGCCGGAACTGCAGCTACACCAGCCTCAGAGCCGCCGAAGCGCCCGCCAAGAAGGACCTCAACCACCTCCGATGCAGCCTACTGAACACCCGCTCCGCATGCAAACACGCCGTCGAGCTCTGGGACCTGCTCGACACATCATCACCGGACGTCGCCTTCCTGACAGAGACCTGGATGAACGACTCCTCCGCACCCGACATCGCCATAGCCATCCCAGACGGCTATAAGATCACCCGCAGAGACCGCACCAACGGAGTAGGAGGAGGAATCGCCATCATCCACAAGAACACCATCAGGGTCTCGACCAGCACCGACGACACTCTCTGCACCGCCAAACACATGCACTTCCAGATCCACACAGACCCCAACACCACCCTTAGAGGCACCCTCGTCTACAGACCCCCTGGACTCCGACCCCAGTTCAGCGACTCCATCGCCGACTTCATCAGCACGCACGCCCTGACCTCCACCGACTACATCCTCCTCGGAGACCTGAACTTTCACCTGGAGAACAACAACGACAGCAACTCCACCACCCTGATCGACAACCTCGCCAACCTCGGACTGAGACAGCTCATCACAACGCCGACCCATTCCGCCGGCCACACGCTCGACCCCGTCTTCTCCTCAAGCTCCCACGTCTCCTTCAGCCACACCACCGAACTCCTCTGGACCGACCACCGCTGCATCCACTTCACCTTCCAGAAACCCACCACACACGACCGCACCCAACAGATCCCACGCCGCTGCTGGAGCAAAGTCACCGAAGACCAACTATAGGCACACCTTGCTCTCAGCCCACCCACCGACCCCTCCAACACCGACGACGCTGCCCGCAACCTCAGACGATGGATAGACGACTGCGCCAACACCCTCGCCCCGCTGAAAAAACCCACCTACAGAGCCACCAGCAAAAGAGCCAGCTGGTTCACCCCGGAACTCCTAGCATCCAAGCGTACCTGCCGGAAACTAGAGAAGAAATGGCACAGTGAAAAGACACCGGACAGCCACGCAGCCCACAAAGACGCCATCCGCAACCACCATCACCTCATCAGGTCCGTCAAGAGGATCTCCTTCAAAGACCGCCTCGACAACAACGCACACAACAGCAAGGAGCTCTTCAACATCGTGAAGGAACTCTCCAACCCCAGCTCCAACACCAACGATATCCCACCGTCGCAAGCCCTGTGCGATTCCCTCGCCACCTTCTTCCACCGCAAGATCGCCGACATCCATGACAGCTTCAACACCCAGACAGCCCCACACCTTCGACCACGGCCGCTTGCCAGCCTGGGCCAACGTGAACATCGATGACACCATCAAGACCATGAGCACAATCCACTCCGGCTCCCCGTCAGACCCTTTCCCGCACCACATCTTCAACAAAGCCAGCAGCTCCATCGCACCCCACCTGCGCAACATCATCAATCTCTCCTTCGAGACCGCGACCTTCCCAGAGAGCTGGAAACACACCGAGATCAACGTCCTACTCAAAAAACCCAAGGCGGACCTGAGAGACCTCAAGAACTTCCCGCCCATCTCCCTGCTTCCGTTCCCAGCCAAGGTCATCGAGAAGATCGTCAACAGACAGCTAACCCGATACCTCGAAGAAAACAGCATCCTGGACCCATTCAGGGTTCCGCAGCAACCACAGCACCGAGACTGCCCTCATCGCCGCCACCGACGACATCAGGACCCTGCTGGACAACGGTGAGACCGCAGCCCTCATCCTGCTGGACCTCTCCGCCGCCTTCGACACTGTCTGCCATTGCACTCTACACGCACGCCTCCACGACGCAGGGATCCGAGACAAGGCCCTGGAATGGACCACCTCCTTCCTCTCCGGCAGAACCCAGAGAGTCCGCCTCCCCCATTCCGATCCAAAGCCTCCGAGATCATCTGCGGCGTACCCCAGGGATCATCCCTCAGCCCGACACTGTTCAACATCTACATGGCCCCGCTCGCACGCATTGCCCGACAGCACGACCTCAACATAATCTCCTATGCCGACGACACTCAACTGATCCTCTCCCTCACCAAGGACCCCCTCACCGCCAAATCCAACCTCCACGAAGGAATGAAGGCCGTCGCCGATTGGATGAAGAGCAGCCGACTAAAGCTGAACTCGGACAAGACGGAGGTCCTCATCCTCGGCTCCAACCCTTCAGCCTGGGATGACTCCTGGTGGCCAACCACACTGGGGGCAGCCCCGACACCCACCGACCACGCACGCAACCTGGGAGTCATCCTCGACTCAACGCTCTCCATGGCCAAGCAAGTCAACGCAGTCTCCTCCTCCTGCTTCAACACCCTCCGCATGCTCCGCAAGATCTACAGGTGGATCCCGACAGATACAAGAAGAACAGTCACCCAGGCCCTCGTCAGTAGCAGACTCGACTATGGAAACGCCCTCTACGCGGGAGCTCCGGCCAAGCTCATCAAGCGACTGCAACGCATTCAAAACGCCTCTGCACGCCTGATCCTCGACGTACCACGCCACAGCCACATCACCCCCCACCTGAGAAACCTGCACTGGCTCCCCGTCGACAGGAGAATCTCCTTCAAACTCCTCATCCACGCACACAAAGCACTCCACAAGACCGGCCCAGCCTACCTCAACAGACGACTCTTCTTCTACGTCCCCAACCGCCAGCTCCGCTCCGCCGACCTCTCCTCGCCACCGTCCTCGCATTCGAAGAACAACCACCGGCGGCAGATCCTTCTCCCCACCTCGCCGCCAAGACCTGGAACATCCTTCCACTCAGCCTACGACAGACCCAAGACCTGCTGACCTTCAGGAGGCTACTCAAGACCTGGCTGTTCGACCAGTAGCGGCACCCCCCCCCCTTTTTTTCTCCAGAGCCTTGAGACCCTCGCGGGTAAGTAGTGCGCTCTACAAATTCTGTGATTTATTGATTGATTTGGACAAATTTGGCATAGAGAGAACATTGTTATAGTAAATACTTTTAAATACTCTGTGGTGTTGTTCTCATGAGAGTTTCACTGTCTGCAAATGTTGTGTTAGAGTAAACTTTCTCGCCTTACAGTTCCAACTTTTCTACTCACAACCACTTCATTTATCACTGTAGGTTCGGTGACTGTGAAGGGTTTGATACAGATATAGGCTGCCCATAGTAGGGCATTAGTTATGTAATAGAAGTTTAGCATTTGGAGAAACTTGGTTTTCTCTGAACAGTTGTATACAGATTAAACAATGTGTGCAGTAGGGGTTTATATGTGTTTGATTGGTAATGTCATATGTGGTATAGGATCAATCTTGCACATAACACATGCTTACTACATCTAAATGAGTTGTATCTGTGATGGCATTAATGATGCTTCAAAAGTTTCCGAGCTATTTTGTTCTTATTTTTAGGCCTCTAATGGCATACAAGTTTATAGAGTAATGTTTACAAAAGAAGCTTGGATGATGTCATCAGAGATGTCTTTTGAAATGTCATCATTGATGTCATAAGTGATGTCATAGAACATGCCATGAGTGATGTAATATAGGAGGTCATAAGCAGAGCATGGCAGGAGCGCAAATTACAGTTAGCTCTGCTAATTATAACTGGTGAAATTCTGTGTTTGTTTTTAGTTCAAAATGTTAATGTTGTCACTGACATATTCACCTAACTATAACACCACTTTAACCTTTGTATTTTGTTAGTGAATTACTTTGATTTTTTTACATAAAGTAATATTGTATTACTATACATAAAACCATTGCCTCTCATGCCACACAGGCTTTTACTGTGTGCGGCTGGGGGTTGGCCGCAGGGCCTGGCCTGTGGTCAGGCCCTGTGGCAAACCCCCATAGGCAGCCAAAAGCACACTGCACACTGCCTTTCATCGTGTGTGGAACAGGATTAGCCACAGGGCTTGACCTGCTGCCAGGCCCTGTGGCCAAAACCCTAGCAGGCTGCCAATCCCATGCTGCACATAGCCTTTGACTTTCACAGCATAGGGTTGGCCAACGGGTCATCATCATTTTTGTTAACCTATTTCCTGGGGTCAATACATATATATTAAGGGGAAGGAGCATAGAGCCCCCTCCCTGACCCTTATTTGACCCGGGGACCCATCTCCCTAAGCCAGTTTCAATAAAAATGGGAGGGGGCCACCTGGACCCCCTCCCCAAGCCTTAAAAAGAGCACAAGGATCACATCCCCAAGGGCCAAATACAATTAACCAGGGGATGAAGGTATGAAGCCACCGTCCCGAGCCTTACTAGGCCATGTCAACCACATCCCCCAGGGCCAAACACAATAAAAAAGAGGAGTGGTGCAGTGCGCCCTCCTCCCTGAGCCTTATTAGGCCCCAGGGACCCCATCCTGGGGGCCAAATATAATAAAAAGGGAAGGGGTCAGCATGCCCCCCTCTGGAGCCTTTTTTGGCTCTGGGAACCCAATCCTTGGAGCAAAAACAATAGAAATGAAGAGGAGGACCCCACTGCCCCCCCTCCCCGAGCCTTATTGGGCTCCAGGGAATCCATCCCGCTGGGCAAAAATCTGAGAGGGAGGGGGTGTGCAGCCCACCTCCCTGAGCCTTAATATGCCCTGTGGATCCCATCCCCCATGGCGTGCAGGAATATTTTTAAATCTCCTGCCAGCTAGGAACAGACACCATGTTTGCTCCAGTTTGGCGGAAGATTCAAATATGCTCCCACGGGCCATGGGCAAACACAAGTTTCCCTGCCCACGCTAGTGCGGGCAGGGAAACTACTGTGTCCTGGGGTGGGCTGCCCGGGACACAGTAATTGAGCTGACCTCAGGAGATGGGTCCCCAGGGAATTTAAAGGCTCAGAGAGGTGGACTGTGTGGACACCTCCCTTTTAATTAACATGATGGCCCTGGGGATGGGGTCCCCAGGGCCTTTTTAAGGCATGCGGAGGTGGGCAAGCAGCCCCCCCCTTTATTTACATTTTGGCCCCAGGGGATGGGGTCCCTGGGCCTAAATATACTCCAGGAGGGGGGCCATGTGTCCCCTCACGTTATTTTATTACTGTGTCCTGGGGAATGGGGTCGCCAGGGCCTTTAGAGGGTTGGGGAGGGGAGCTGCACAGCCCCCATCCCTTTTTCATGAATTTGTCCCAGGGTATGGGGTCCCAGGGGCCCACCATTGGCTCAGGAGGGGCTGCATGCCCTCTCTCCTTCATTAACATGCACTACCCTGGAGGATTGGGTCCCTGGAACCCAAAATGGGCCCCTGTAACCCAAAATGGGCTGTACTCCCCCTCCCCATATATATATATTAAAAATGGCTGCCATCATTTCCTTTATTGTCTTTGCCGCAATCCCCCAGGAGTCCCCCAGAGGGATCCCTCTGGGTCCCCCACAGGGCGTGGGGGGGCAGGGTATCCCTACCTGTTAGACTTGGCATCTTTTGGCGTGTTTCCCCTGAGTTTTTGCTTTCTGACCTCCCGGTTTTGACTCTGTTTGTGCTGGCTTAGTGTTTCTGCGCACTTTCCTCACTGCTGATCAGTGGTAAAGTGCAAGTGCTCCTGTGGTAATATGTGTTATGGATTGGTGTTTCCATGATTGGCCTATTTGATTTATGTGTCAGTCCCTAGTAAAGTGCACTGCGTGTGCCAGGGCCTGTAAATCTAATGCTGTTGGTGGGCTGCAGCACTGGATTGTGCCACCCACACAAACAGCCCGTAAATGTCACTCTGGCCACTCACCTCAACTGCGCATTGGGTGGTGTCATTGGTTCGTTTGCTGCTCAGAAAAAGGCGTGCTCCGCTCATTACAAAGTCTTGGCATGTCGGAAATGGGCGATCTTTTTCAAAATGGCACAGTGGTTTCTTGGGAGGACGCAATCGCCAATAAGGAACGGCCCTCTGCCCTGACACAATTTCAGTTCTTCAGAACGAGGCATGCTCTTCGGGCGGTGCTGGGGGATGAGTTGTCAGAACCCATGGATATCCCTCCCCTATCCATCTTACTCCGTTCCCAGTCCCCAATCAAGTTGGTCTCTAAACTATACACTTCGGCCTTACAGACCAAGGTAGCTCCACACTATAAAGCCAGACTGGCTTGGCAGGTCGACTTCGGGAAACAACTCCCGGACGATATATGGTATTACTGTTGCGAGGTAACCCGTAAGATCTCTCTAAATGGTAGGCATAGACTGGCGCATTTCAAGTTCTTGAACAGGGTACACTATACACCTGAACGCCTACACAGATATGGGCTGCGAACTACGGACTGCTGTGAACGGTGCGACATGCCGGGTGCGGGTTTTTGACCACCTAGCATGGACGTGCCCCCCTGTTGCTGATTTTTGGAGTCAAATCTTCGCAGTCCTGACGGAAATTGTGGGCATTCCTCTTACACCAGACCCATTGTTGGCGTTGTTGGGCTATATGAAACCCCTGTGCAAAAAAGTACGTAAACTGATAGCCATGGGTTTACTTTTGGCCAAGCGTAGGTTAGCTATGAGATGGATGCGGGGCCCTCTTCCAACAGTGGCTGAATGGAAAAATTATATGGTATATTGTAATACTCAGTCGGATGTATATAATGAGCTGTTACCACCAACCTCCCGTCCTTTGAGTTTTTGGGGTCTCTTTGCTCAATATCAAGAAGCCAGCTGCACTGGAGGTTGAAGACCAGGGTGACTAATTCTGGTGCTATTGTATTGTATGTTATCGATCTACTGAACTGTTACTGTGATATAACTGCAATCCCACGTCTCATGCATAAGTGACACAGTTGTTGGCTCATCGAGCCTCTCTTCCTTTGGAAAGTTACGCTTCAGCCCTGTTGTAGCCTTTACCGTGTTGGGCTGTCAGCCCCCCTCATATTTTTTTACACTCCGACATAGGAAAGTGCGCTGCGTTGATGACCTATGCTTCTTTTTTTTTTGTATGTCTTTCTTATTTGAAATTTTGTTCATGTTGTCCTTCTTGTAAAATTTACAAATAAAGAAATAAAATTACATTTTTTTTAAAAAATGGCACTCTGGCCTGCCATTGCAGAGCCTGTGCGCAGTCTGGTATTGCCATGTCGCCTTGGCAAGTGCACCCACTTGCCAGGCCCTAACCTTCCCTTTCCTTACATGTCAGCCACCCCTAAGGTAGGCCCAAGGTACCCATGTGGGCAGGGTGCAGTGTATGTGAAAGGTAGGACATGCCCTGGTGTGTGTGGCCTGTTCCGATAGTGAATTACGGCCAATTTCGTTTTTCATTATTCCAAGGCTACCTGTTCCCCATAGGACAAAATGGGGAGTTTGTTTATAACATCTTATAAACATAACTGGCCCGGGGAATTAGGTAGGAAAATAACGTTTAGTATGCCTGAACTCAGAATCTAAAGATGCATCTTTTAGTGAAGTTGATTTTTACATTCTGTGTTTGAAAATACCACTTTTAGAAAGTAGGTATTTTCTTGCTCAGTCACTCCGTGTGCCTCTGCTGGAATGTGGATTGCCTATCTGGGTTTTGGATGACAGAAGGCTGGGGAGCAGGAGTGGCTCCAGATAGTCTAGGTGGGTCAGGAAAGGGCTGAATAGACCTGGGCTGCAATTGGGGAAGGGGGAGGAGATTTCCTTGTACCTCAAAGGGCCTGGTCTGCCTCTGACAATGCCATCTCCACCTCCTGCCAGGAAGTCACGACAGAGAAGGCAGAACTGGTTTTGGCTGGGCACAGACACCCTCTGCCTAAGACATCAAAGGATCTTGGGATATAAATATTGGGGCCCAGACCCCTGAACTTTAGAGCTCTTTTGGACCAAGAAGACTGCCAAGAAGAAGAGCTGGAGAAGCTGTGAGGAGGAACTACCACTTTGCTGTGTTGGCCTGCAGTGGCTGCTTCTGTCTTGGGCAGTGAAAGGACTGGACTGAACTTTCTGCAATCTACTTTTGTCAGTTTCTCCAAGGGCTTGAGGTAGAGCTTGCCCCCTGTTCAAGAAGTCTCAGGAACAGCAAAGACTTCAAGTTCTTCTGCCCTCAGCACTGGGAACTGTGTGTTTTGCACTGCAACAAGAAGAAAAAGCAACCTGATGCCGTCTACAACGCCGCTGCCGACTCCGTGTCCTGAAGGCACCGCAGAGGGCACCACCGCAAAGCCGCACAGCGACCCTGGTCTCACCGATGACGCCTGCTGATGCCGCCACCGAGCCGCTGCTTGCACCGTGACCTGTGGGCACCGCACTCGGCACCGCCTCGCTTCACGACGACGCCGTGGTATCCCCGAAGACGCCACTCCACGCCGAAATCGACAACGCTGCTTGCACTGTGGTTCGAGGGCACCGCTCGTAAAGTTACACGACGCACCGCCCTCATCCCACACCGCAGCCTTGGCCTACCGACGCCGGCGCCATCGACTCCAGTTCGTCAGCTGATGACAGCGCTTCAGCAATGATGACGACGCTGCTTGCACCATGACCTGCCAGCACCGCGACGAGCACCGCCATCACTTCGCACCGCGACCCTGGTCTCACCGATGATGCCATCTGACGCCACCACTGTGCCGCTGCTCGCACCGCGACCTGAGGGCACCGCACGCCGTACCGATGCACTTCACACCGCAGCACCTGATGCCTGCCGACGCCAGCGCTCCTGACTTCAACAGAGAGGAGTTCGATCTGCAACGCATGTGACTTCGAGGGCCCCGACGACTCCTGCAACGACCGCCGGAACCAACGCCTGCGGAACCCGTGCTTTCGGAAGTTCAACGAGAGGTCGCCGACGCCCTACATTTCTAAAAGGTACTGTTTGCGGGTCTTCCCGACACCGTAGCTGGCCCGCGACGCCGCGGTCAGCCAGAATTGTTTGGATTTGTTTGCTCACGACGCCGTGGTAGCCCCGGACGGAGCTATCAACATCAAGGAACTGTTTTTCAAGCATATTTTGATAACTGAAGATTTTTAAGTACTGTATTGTGGATTTTTATCGATTTTGGTCTTGTCTTAAGTATATAAAAATATTGGATATTTTTCTAAACTGGTGTGGTGTCCTTTTGTAGTGCTTACACTGTATTACTGTTGGTTACGTGCAAATGCTTTACACACTGCCTCTAAGATAAGCCTGACTGCTCGTGCCAAGCTACCAAGGGGGTGAGCAGGGGTTATTTTAGGAGTGTAACTCCCTTATCCTGACTAGAGTGGTGGTTTTTGCCTGGCTTTGGCACATGCCCTAGCCTACCAGAAACCCCATTTCTAACATCAGTTGTCAACGGTGAGGATAGGACTTGCATTTGCACTTGACTTACAGTGATTGGTGTGCACTACTACCATATCGCAGACCATTACGTGCCACATACTGGTCCTTTTTTCTTTTTGGCCTATTTTTGATCTTGCCAAGTTGAACTTGCTACTTCATCATGCCTGAATCAAGAGCATCATCTGTTGCCTCCCTGGAAATTGCCTTTGAGGAGGATAGGTTGGAATCCTACAATGTTAGGGAATTGAAAGCGATTTGCAAAAACCTAAAAGTCCATGTCAGAGGCCTCACTAGGAAGGAGGAGCTACAAAAGGCGCTGAGGGCCTGGGTAGCAGCCAGACATGCCAGCGAGCAGTCTGGTGATCTCAGTGGAGAGGCGGAGGAGCCTATTCCAAGGGTGGATGCACTTTTGGGAGGGGGAGAACCCTCCAGACCAGGCAGCAGTGGCCTGTCCCCAGAGGAGCTGGAGGACAGGCGGGAAGCGAGGAAGTTTGAGTTGGAGAAACTCAGGATAGAAAGTGAGAGGGAAGACAAAAGAATAGCCATGGAGGAAAGGAAGATGATCTTAGACCATGAGCGAAGTCTTAAGGAGCTGGAGCTAAGAAATAGGCCCAGCTCAGATGGTGGCAGCAATTCGTCAATACAGGCAGACAGAATTGCACACATCCTTAAGAATGTAGGCAAGGAATTCAAGAAGGGGGACGACATACAAAGGTGGTTTCAGGGTTACGAGGCAGCGATACATATGAATGGGGTCCCTGAGGAGAATTGGGGAGCAGGATTGTGGCCTCTCTTTCCGGAAGAAGCCCAGGATACTTTAATAGCTTTGGATAAGGGGTATCACCTCACCTATCCTGACATGAAGGACGCCCTTCTCACTAAGTATGGTCTTACTCCTGAAAAGTACAGGGATCAGTTCAGGTCCAGTAAGAAGTCTGATGCCAACACTTGGTTGGAATGTGTAGATGTGTTTTGCCGGTCACTGGATGGCTGGGTGAAGGGCAGTAATGTGACAGATTTTCAGGGGCTCTACAATTTGATTGCATGGGAGCACTTGTCTAGTCTATGTTTTGCAGATCTGCGCCAGCACCTAGTTGATAGTAAGCTGACTGACCCCAGGAAGCTTGCTATGGAGGCGGACCGCTGGGTGAGTACCAGGGTCCACAAGAAAGTGTTTGGGGGAGACTCAGCCAAAGGTGGGCAGGGTCCCCAGCAGAAAAGTGGGGGGGGACAAGGGTAAAGCACAGGAGTTCTCTAAAGGGCCCCAAACTAACACCCAGGGTAAAGGTTCCCATCCCCCCTGAGATAAGAAACAAGGGGTCTCGTCAGGAAAGCCTGCTGAGACCTGCCCCCGCAAGTGTTTTTCATGTGACCAGGTGGGTCACATGAAGGGGGACCCCAAGTGCCCTAAGGGGGCCCAGCCACCCACCGGTGGGCAGTCCAAGGTGTTGGCTAGTGTAGCGCTTGGGGAGGAGGAGTACCCACAGGAGGGTGGGGACCCTGCAGAAATTACCCTCGTCTCACTAGGGGACAGTGAGATGGTCCCAGGAAACCCGGTGCCCCCTAACACAAAGAAATACAGCACCTGGGTGACCATCAATGGGAAAAGGGTAGAGGCTCTCAGAGATACTGGTGCCAGTGTGACCTCAGTCCAGTGTCACCTGGTCTCTGAGAAGCAGGTAGTCCCAGGGGCATTCCACTAAGTAATTGCTGTAGACAATTCAGAGCACCAGTGTCTGGTGGCGCAGGTTCCCTTCGAGTGGGGGGGGGGTCTTAGGTCCCTTGAGGGTGGTTGTGAGCCCTTCCATGCCTGTACATTGTCTGCTAGGTAACGACCTGGAGCAGTCGTTATGGAAGGATGTTAGCTCAGGTCTCACTTGGAGATGCTTGGGTTGCCAGAGTGGGCATGCGTGCCCACTCGGTCAATGGCGGCCAGAGAGGGTGATCAAGAGGACTTGGAGCCTGAAACAGTGGCCCAAGTCCCTGCCAAGAGAAAGGGCAAGGGGTGCGGGAAACTGACCCCTGAAGTTCCCACGGACCGGGAGGAGGTGGACCTTGAGTGGGACGCCCTGGTGCCTACAGGGGAGCAGGTAGCTGAACTGGGGGACATCTCTGAGCTGACCCATTGGCAGCAAGAAGGGGGTCCCACCAGGGAGGAATTCTGAAGGAGCAGAAAGAGTGCCCTTCTCTGGAGGGTCTGCGGCGGCAGGCTGCAGACCAGGCAGCTGGTGATCAGTCCGGATCACATTGGACCTACTGGGAGAATGGTCTCCTGTACAGTGAGCCTAAGGTCACTGAGCCTGGGTCAGCCGGTGTGCTGGTGGTACCCCAGCGCTTCAGGGCCTTCCTACTGGGTCTGGCTCATGACGTGCTTTTGGCAGGACATTTGGGGCAGGACAAGACCTTCGACAGGCTTGTCACCCACTTCTTGTGGCCCAAAATGCGAAGGCAGTCAGATGGACATTGCAGGTCTTGACAAACTTTCCAGGCAAGTGGTAAGAGTGGGAGGAAGGTCAAAGCTCCACTCCAACCTTTTCCGGTTGTTGGAACACCCTTTGAAAGGGTAGGGATGGACATTGTGGGGCCACTGGATCCAAAGACAGCCATGGGCAACAGGTACATCCTGGTCTTGGTGGACCATGCCACCCGGTTCCCGGTGGCCATCCCTCTCAGGACAACAATGGCGCCAGTGGTGGGCCGGGCGTTAATGGGGATCTTTTCCCGCGTGGGGTTCCCCAGAGAGGTGGTTTCTGACAGGGGGACCAATTTCATATCCAAGTATATGACGTCCCTGTGGAAGGAGTGTGGTGTAACCTACAAGTTCACCACCCCTTACCACCCACAAGGTAACGTCTGGTGGAGATATTCAACCAGACCTTGAAGGGCATGATTAAGGGTCTAACAGAACCCATGAGGCGTAAGTGGGATGTCCTCTTGCCATGCCTTCTCTTTGCGTACAGGGAGGTGCCACAGAAGTTTCTTGGATTCAGTCCCTTTGAGCTTCTGTATGGTCACCCTGTGAGAGGACCTCTGAGTTTGGTAAAGGAAGGTTGGGAGGCAGCTCCCAGGAAAACTCCCCAGGATGTGTTTAGTTACATGCTGGCCTTCAGAAACCAAACTGCCCACTTCAGGAAACTTGCTCAGGCAAACCTAGAAGCAAGCCAGGAAGAAATGAAGAAGTGGTATGACCAGAATGCCACTCTGGTCGAATTTCAACCTGGGCAGAAAGTGTGGGTCATGGCCCCAGTGGAACCTTGTGCCTTGCAGGAGAAGTGGACTGGGCAGTTTGAGGTGGTGGAGCGCAAAAGTGATGTCACCTACCTGGTGGATTTGCGGGCTCCAAGGAACCCTTTGAGGGTCCTTCACGTGAACCGCCTCAAGCCCCACTTCGACAGGTCCGAAGGGAGCATGCTCTTGGCGACAGATGATGGGGTGGAAGAGGAGAGTGAACCTATCCCTGACCTCCTGTCTACCAAGGAGCACGATGGGTCAGTGGAAGGTGTGATCCTCTCCCCTACACTGACCCCAGAGCAGCTGAGCGACTGTCACCAGTTGTTGGGACAGTTTGCCCCACTGTTCTCCCTGACCCCAGGTGTTACTCACTGGTGTACCCATGACGTGGACAACGGTGACAGCCCTCCTGTGAAGCACAAGATTTACAGGTTGTCTGCCCGGGTCAAGGCCAGCATTAAAGAGGAGGTCTCTAAGATGTTGGCATTAGGGGTGATCGAGCCTTCCAACAGTCCTTGGGCCAGCCCAGTGGTCTTGGTCCCAAAGGCTGCTGCACCCGGTGCCACTCCAGAACTGCGGTTTTGTGTGGATTACCGTGGGCTCAATGCCATCACCAGGACTGACGCTCACCCCATCCCCAGAGCTGATGAGCTCATTGATTGGTTGGGAGCTGCCAAGTTCCTCAGCACGTTTGCTTTAACGTCTGGGTACTGGCAGATTGCCTTAACCAATGGGGCCAAGGAGAGGTCAGCATTCTCAACCCCAGAAGGACATTACCAATTCCGGGTGATGCCCTTTGGGTTGAAGAATGCCCCTGCCACCTTTCAGAGGTTGGTCAACCAGGTGTTGGCTGGACTGGTTGATTTCAGTGCTGCATACCTGGATGACATCGCAGTGTTCAGTTCCAGCTGGGAAGAACACTTGCAGCACCTCAGGGAAGTGTTGAAGGCGCTGCAGAGGGCAGGCCTCACAATCAAGGCCAGTAAGTGCCAGATCGGGCAGGGTTCTGTGGTGTACTTGGGACACCAGGTAGGAAGCGGCCAGGTGGTGCCCCTACAGCCCAAGATTGACACCATTCTGGCTTGGGAGCCCCCCAAGACCCAGACAGAGGTGAGAGCCTTCTTAGGTCTCACCGGGTACTACAGGAGGTTTGTTAAGGGCTATGGCACCATTGTTGCCCCCTTGACAGAGCTGACTTCTAGGAAGCAGCCCAAGAAGGTGATCTGGACTGAGTCCTGCCAGAAGGCTTTTGATGCCTTGAAGGCCGCCATGTGCACAGCATCCGTGCTCAAGGCACCCGACTTCTCCAAGGAATTCGTCGTGCAGACTGACGCTTCAGAGCATGGTGTGGGAGCGGTGCTCTCACAACTGAACAAAGAGGGCCTAGACCAGCCTGTGGTCTTCCTTAGCAGGAGACTACTCCCCCGGGAACAGAGGTGGAGTGCCATAGAAAGGGAAGCTTTTGCTGTGGTCTGGGCACTGAAGAAGCTGAGGCCCTACCTGTTTGGGACTCACTTCCGGGTTCAGACAGACCACAGGCCCCTCAGATGGTTGATGCAAATGAGGGGTGAGAATCCAAAACTGCTGAGGTGGTCCATCTCCCTACAGGGAATGGACTTTACGGTGGAACACCGCCCTGGCACAGAACACGCCAATGCAGATGGTCTGTCCAGGTTCTTCCGCCTTACTGAAGAGAACTCCTAGGAGGTTGGGTAGTTCTCCCTACTTTCAGCTGGAGGGGACATGTGTTAGATTTGGCATCTTTTGGTGTGTTTCCCCTGACTTTTTGCTTTCTGACCTCCCGGTTTTGACTCTGTTTGTGCTGGCTTAGAGTTTCTGCGCACTTTCCTCACTGCTGATCAGTGGTAAAGTGCATGTGCTCCTGTGGTAAAATGTGTTATGGATTGGTGTTTCCATCATTGGCCTATTTGATTTATGTGTCAGTCCCTAGTAAAGTGCACTGCGTGTGCCAGGGCCTGTAAATCAAATGCTGTTGGTGGGCTGCAGCACTGGATTGTGCCACCCACACAAACAGCCCGTAAATGTGACTCTGGCCTGCCATTGCAGAGCCTGTGCGCAGTCTGGTACTGCCATGTCGACTTGGCAAGTGCACCCACTTGCCAGGCCCTAACCTTCCCTTTCCTTACATGTCAGCCACCCCTAAGGTAGGCACAAGATACCCCTGTGGGCAGGGTGCAGTGATTGTGAAAGGTAGGACATGCCCTGGTGTGTGTGGCCTGTCCCAATAGTGAATTATGGCCAATTTCGTTTTCACTATTGCAAGGCTACCTGTTCCCCATAGGACAAAATGGGGAGTTTGTTTATAACATCTTACAAACATAACTGACCCGGGGAATTAGGTAGGAAAATAAAGTTTAGTATGCCTGAACTCAGAATCTAAAGATGCATCTTTTAGTGAAGGTGATTTTTACATTCTGTGTTTGAAAATACCACTTTTAGAAAGTAGGTATTTTCTTGCTCAGTCACCCTGTGTGCCTCTGCTGGAATGTGGATTGCCTGTCTGGGTTTTGGATGACAGCAGGCTGGGGAGCAGGAGTGGCTCCAGATAGTCTAGGTGAGTCAGGAAAGGGCTAAATAGACCTGGGCTGCAATTAGGGAAGGGGGAGGAGATTTCCTTGCACCTCAAAGGGCCTGGTCTGCCTCTGACAATGCCGTCTCCACCTCCTGCCAGGAAGTCACACCAGAGAAGGCAGAACTGGTTTTGGCTGGGCACAGACACCCTCTGCCTAAGAGATCAAAGGATCTTGGGATATAAATATTGGGGCCCATACCCCTGAACTTTAGAACTCTTTTGGACCAAGAAGACTGCCAAGAAGAAGAGCTGGAGAAGCTGTGAGGAGGAACTACCACTTTGCTGTGTTGGCCTGCAGTGGCTGCTTCTGTCTTGGGCAGTGAAAGGACTGGACTGAACTTTCTGCAATCTACTTTTGTGAGTTTCTCCAAGGGCTTGAGGTAGAGCTTGCCCCCTGTTCAAGAAGTCTCAGGAACAGCAAAGACTACAAGTTCTTCTGCCCTCAGCACTGGGAACTGTGTGTTTTGCGCTGCAACAAGAAGAAAAAGCAAGCCAACGCTGTCTACGACGCCGCTGCCGACTCCGTGTCCTGAAGGCACCGCAGAGGGCACCGCCACAACGCCGCACCGTGACCCTGGTCTCACCGATGACGCCTGCTGACGCCGCCACCGAGCCGCTGCTCGCACCACGACCTGTGGGCACCGCACTCCGCACCGCCTCGCGATGATGCCGTGGTATCCCCGACGACGCCGCTCCACGCCGAAATCGGCAACGCTGCTTGCACCGTAGTTCGAGGGCACCGCTCATAAAGTTACACGATGCACCGCCCTCATCCCGCACCGCATCCTTTGCCTACCGACGCCGGCGCCATCGACTCCAGTTCGTCAGCTGACGACAGCGCTTCAGCAACGACGACGATGCTGCTTGCACCATGACCTGCCAGCACCGCAACGAGCACCGCCGTCACTTTGCACCGCAATCCTGGTCTCACCGACGACGCCATCTGATGCCGCCACCGAGCCGTTGCTCGCACCGCAATCTGAGGGCACCACACGCTGCACCGCTGCACTTCGCACTGCAGCACCCGATGCCTGCCGACGCCAGCGCTCCCGACTTTAACAGAGAGGAGTTCGATCTGCAACGCTTGTGACTTCGAGGGCCCGACGACCCATGCACCGACCTCCGGAACCAACGCCTACAGATGCCGTGCTTTCGGAAGCTCAACGAGAGGTCCCCGACGCCTTGCATTTCTAAAAGGTACTGTTTGTGGGTCTTCCCGACACCGTAGCTGGCCTGCGACACCGCGGTAGCCAGAACTGTTTGGATCTGTTTGCTCACGACGCCGTGGTAGCCCCGGACGGAGCTATTGACACCAAGGAACTGTTTTTCAAGCATATTTTGATAACTGAAGATTTTTAAGTACTGTATTGTGGATTTTTATCATTTTTGGTCTTGTCTTAAGTATATAAAAATATTGGATATTTTTCTAAACTGGTGTGGTGTCCTTTTGTAGTGCTTACACTGTATTACTGTTGGTTATGTGCAAATGCTTTACACACTGCCTCTAAGATAAGCCTGACTGCTCGTGCCAAGCTACCAAGGGGGTGAGCAGGGGTTATTTTAGGAGTGTAACTCCCTTATCCTGACTAGAGTGGTGGTTTCTGCCTGGCTTTGGCACATGCCCTAGCCTACCAGAAATCCCATTTCTAACACTACCCTACCCCCTTATGTACTTTTCTATTATAACTTCACGACAGGGGACTAAGTCCCCAAGTCCTATAATGGCTGCCTCGGACACAACCATCCAGAGATACAAATATTTCTTAACCTTAACTTCTCAAAAAACTACTCATTGGATTTACACCAAATCACAAAAGTCAAAACCCGCAAACCAAGATCTACCGTCCTTTCAAATTTGGTGTAATTACGTTCAGCAATTTTTGTAGTATCTCTGTTAAAAGAAGTCTACAGAAAATGCATGGAGAAATTTGCTTTTGGGACCCCTTTTTTTCAGCACCATATATATTTATATATACCAGTAGATAGTTACAGTTAAGACCTAGTTTCCATAGGAAAAAAGTTTTTTATTTTGTTATTCACTTTGTCGTGGTTTAAAGAATCCTCACGCAATTTTCAAAATAAGTTTGCCAATCACTTCAGCTGCTGAATGGAATGTTTTGGGGTGATCTGTCAAGTGGGGACTGAGAAAAAGAGGGGTCCCAAACCATGTTTTCCCCATGCAATTTCCGATAGGGATTTTACACACAACTACAACCCCAACCGCTTGTGAGTGGGTATGTGAGTGTTTGAGTGGGTATGTGGGTGGGTACATGAGTCTCTCAGTGGGTCTGTGAATGAGTGCGTGAGTCTCTGAGTGGATAGGTGAGTGAGTGTGTGAGTCTCTAAGTGGGTATGTGAGGGGGTGTGTGAGTCTGAGTGGTTCTGTGAGTGGGTACGTGAGTCTCTGGGTGGGTCTGTAAGTGGGTGTGTGAGTGTCTAAGTGGGGCTATGAGTGAGTGTCTGCGTGGGTTTGGAAGTGGATGCATGAGTTTCTGAGTTTGTTTGTGAGTGGGAGGATGAGTGTTTCAGTAGGTCTGTGAGTGGGAGTGGGAGTATCTGAGTGGGTCTGTGAATGGCTACATGATTCTTTGAGTAGGTCTGTGAATGGATGTTTGAGTGTCTGGATGGCTCTGTGAATGGGTGAATGACTGTCTCAGTGGGAATGTGAGTAGTTGCATGAGTCTCTGAGTGGACCTTTGAGTGGGTGTGTGAGTCCCTGAGTGGG
Source organism: Calotriton arnoldi (assembly GCA_963921515.1). Classification (NCBI taxonomy): domain Eukaryota; kingdom Metazoa; phylum Chordata; class Amphibia; order Caudata; family Salamandridae; genus Calotriton; species Calotriton arnoldi. Next base: position 1,605,220 of record CAWUFW010003683.1, read on the forward strand.
ACTGTGAGTGGGTGCATGAGTATCTGAGTAGGTCTGTGAATGGGTGCATGAGTGCCTAAGTGGGTTTGTGAGTGGGTGTATGATTGTTTCAGTGAGTCTGTGAGTAGGCAGTGAGTGTCTGAGTGAGTCTGTGAGTGGGTGCATGAGCCTCTGAGTGGGTCTGTGAGTGGGTGTATGATTCTCTGAGTGGATCTCTGAGTGAGTGTGTGTGTGTCTGAGTGCTCTCTGTTTTGCCATCCGTTGCTCTGTTTTCCCTTTTCTACTTGTTTTTCTATGCTTTGTTTTGTCTTTCCTGCTCATTTTTCTGCCCACTGTTTTGCCCTCTTCTGCTCTGTTTTGCCTTTCCTGCTCATGTTTCTGCCCACTGTTTTGCCTTTACTGCTAATTTTACCACCCTCTTTTTTGCCTTTTTCTGCTCATTTTTCTGCCCTCTGTTTTTTCCTGTACTGCACAGGTGATGGGGCAGTGTGACCACCCCCAGGCCGATTTTGGGCCTAGGGACTCCATCCCCTGGGGCCCAAGCTTAATTGAATTGGGGGAGAGGGGCTGTGTGGCTCCCCACCTCTGGCCTATTTGGCCCCGGGGACCCCCGCCCCTGTGGCCTGGCCATAGTTCAGTAGGGGAGGGGGGCTGCATAGCTCCCCTCCCCAAATTAACTATGGTCCGGGGACCCCATCCCTCAGGGCCTGGCCACAAACATATGGGCAGAGGGAGGACATGAGACCCCCCTCCCTGGGCCTTTTTTGGGCCCAGGGACTCCATCCCCCGGTGCCTGGCCATGTCTACCGGGTGCCCTGGAGCTCAGCCAGGGCACTGAGTGTATAGCATGGGGACCGCGGGGGAGCCTCACGGCCCCCTCAGTCCCAGCTGGCTCCCTGCCTCCTGCGGGAGCCGGAATTGCTATTGCACACAAGGAGATGCTGGAAATGCAAGAGCAATAGTTTTCAGCAATAGTTTAGCATGTCTGCAGGCAGGGAAAGAGATGAAACCTCTGCTTCCCGCAAGTGGGAGCACTTTGACAGCTCCTGCCTGCTATAACCGAGTGTTTGCTTTTGCTTGGCAGGAGCTGCCAGCTGCAGCCAAGCAAAAGCAAACATCTATGTCCCCGGGTTGGGCACCCTGGGACATAGCAGGAGCCATCCCTTGGGGAGTGGCGGTCCACAGGGCTACTAATTGCTCCAAGAGGGGGCTCATGTTGCCCTCCTCCTTTACTTTTCAGGGCCGGCCCTGGGAAGGTGGTGGTCCAAAGGGTCGTATGTGGCCCGGTAAGGGGGCCACATGGCCCCTCTCCCATTATTTAAATAGTATTTGGCTCTGGGGAGGTGGTGGTCCCCTAGGCCGGGGGGGTCCACAGGGCCCCCAATAGATGTCATTTAGCCCCAGAGAGGTGGTGGCCCTTGGGGCTCAGGTGGGTCTGCATGACCCCCCCCCTCGTTACTGGTTCTTTAGCCCCGGGGAGATGGTGCTTCCTGAAGCTTATAGATCCTCAGGAGAGGGGCCCCATGTGCCCCCCTCCTTATTTGTAAATAAAGCCCCGGGGAGGTGGCGGTCCCCGGGACTCCAAGAGCCTTAGGAGGGGGGATCCCATGCGCCCCCTTCCTTTTTTTTAAACAATGCCCTAAGGACCTGGCCGACCCCTGGGCTTTTATCAAAACAACCGCAGGGGCCATACTTCTTTTTTTTTTATTTTCACCCGATTCACAGATCCACCGTGATTTTCGGTGAACATTTAAAAAAAAAATGCATTCTGCAGCACACACAGAAAAAGGAAAAAAGCCTCTTGTGATTGTTTTTGTACAGGAAGGTTTCCCCTCAATGCAGGTAACCTTGCACCATGGTGCAAAGGTGCTTGCGTTGGCGCAGGGCAGCCCATTGTGAGCCGGCGCAGGAGAAAAGGACAGGAATGCACCGTATATCATAGAATCGGCGCATTCCTGCCCTTTTCTTTTAACGTTGGGCAGCGCAGCAGGGAGGCCTGCGTCGCTGCCCTACCGTAAAACCTCATAAATGAGGCCCTTAATATTTTTGTATCATAATATTTAGAATTGTATATGGTAGAATAACTGCCTGGTTCTAAACCGATACACCGAGGTCTATAATGCACATTTATTTCCATATTCTCCCTTAAAGAATATTTTGCACCATGATCTTCTTTGCAAAACTAAGGCTGCCCCATAGCAATTTTTATTTTCCAGTTGATGCTGGCATTTTTTATTTAACGGGGAAATCAATTTAAGGCCTTCCTTGGGCTGTTGTTGATTTCTACGTCATTATTTTCTGGAAAAGAAACTGTGTCAAGGATAAAACAAAAGCCAAAATCAATTAGTTCACACTCCTGTTTGATACACTATTAATTTTATGTACGCCTCTTGTCAGTGTTTGAGGATTTAAAACGGTCTCAGAACAAAAGAAAGACAAGAAGGTGACAACTGCCTTAGATTCGGTTTAGGGTTTTTTTAAAAATAAATGGCATTGTCCCAGAGGAAAACTTAAACGGACGCTTTGAATTTTATGATGAAACCGAGAAAGGTGGGAAAAGGTGGTAAGTGAGAAACGAAATCACAGTCAAACATTTATATATTTAACTTTTGCCAGGTGCAATGTAAGAAGAAATACGGAACAGATTGCGTTGAATCAAAAATAGGTTAGATTGACGAACACTCGCAATATGTGTTGATCTGTGCACCGGGAATGCAGATTCTTTGAGAACATTTAAAATGTACATGTATGTTTTAATGAAATAAACTCAAGTGTAAATCCCTGGGAAATCCACAAGATATTTCCTTCAATCTGACTATTCGAACGAGAAAAGTGGAACGTTACTGTCCGTGAAATGTAGGTAAGTATTAGGCCTCGCTGCTCATACCCATTGCTAGGTCAATAATAGTTCCCTTTGCTCGTCATGGGCACAGTCAAGTTGGCAAAAGCGAGCCATAATGCACAACACGACTGCTTTTTTGTCAAAAGGATTTTCTAAAGTAGGGATGTTCTCTTAACTTCCAAACCAAACACCCACACCGGTCAGCTGCAAAGTCCTCAAATTTGAATTGATGTTATACACCGAGAGGCATAGAAAGAGGAAAATACCTCAGTGGATTGTTTTGTGCAGGAAGGTGCTCCTTCCTGCCCCAAAACAATCCTACCTGTAACGCAAACACCCTTTCACCATGGTGCAAGGGTGCCTGCGTTGGCGCTAGGCTGCCGAAATGCCGCCAGTGCAGGGGGAAAGGACAGGAATGCACTGTATTGGATAAATGTGGTACATGCCTGCCCTTTCCCTGTGACGCAGGGCAGAGAAGCAAGGTAACGTGATACTCTGATCTGCGCCACAATTCTGGTAAATATGCCCCTGAATGCTCAGGACGACTAAGGGCCAAACTTAGAGTCTGGCGGATGAGACATTCTATCACAAATGTTGCACTGGAGCCTATGGCACTTGTAATGCAGCTGGCAGGATATCGGTCACATTTGGGATTTGGGATGAAGTATCCTATCCACCAAACTTTAAATAAGACCCTAAGTAAAGGAAAGATTTTCAGGCTAAGATTACCCCTTACACATGGGCCTGATAATACTGTGTGAGCGGCTAGAAAGGGATCCATTCAAATATCCATTATTCTCCATCATCCACAATAGAATGACCCTAGGAACTCTGAATAGGGACAGAAGATAGTAACCTGCTTAAAGAAGTGAACTGTAAAGGAAGAATGTACCCAATAAACTAGTCTTACTACTGCTGGGATGGAGGAGAACACTAAAGAAGAACTAATTACCTGGTTGGCAGAAGGTTGTGTAATTATACTAGATCTAAACTTCTCTAGAGATGGGGAAATAGCAGATAATTGAGCTTTTCCTATAAATGTGCAAGATACTGGTAAGGTTTTGTTCTCAAAACCAAGCGTGCAACAACAGGAGGCTCAGGTTTCTACCTTATCTTCTAGGTGCAGTAAAGATATGCATTGCTTATTTCATGCTGGGTATGAATAAACTTGCCTTTTATTGACAAGATGAATAAGTTAACATACAATGATTATTGTTAATCAGAATTTAATAGCTATCAGTGCGGTACCTGAGTGTGAATATAATGTCAAATGGGGGAGGAAGATTTGGAACAAGATCCAAGCAAACAATATGAATTTTTTTGAAAGAAGTCAGAACCCCATTCTCAGGACAAGCAGAGGTTACTGGACCTAACCATGGGGGTTGAGGCTTTTTTCTCCTAATGTCCCAGTGCCCAACCTACTATGGATCCTGAGCAACTAGGCCAAGTATCCCTTCAGCACTTGACTCTCAGTCACAGCGTGGATTGAGCAGTCCAGGGCTTCCCGGGGAAGGTAGTTACAGGAGAGTGAACACAGGCTCACAACTCAAAATATGCATAGCAGCAGCAATAAATTATTGTCCGCCAAACACTTACTTTTATGAAACAACAAATATTTTATTTTACGGCTACCATAACAATGTAGAAAAAAACATTCACAAGCAACTACACAGTCCCCTGAGGTCACAGCTCTAGTGTTTCTTAGGTGGTTTCCTGTGTCCCTCTCCATCCTCGCTCTACCGTTAGTGGTTATTCCTCATTCATTATAGGTGGCATCCGGGTTAAGCCTCACTAGTAGTCAGAGTCTCAGGAGTTCCACTCCGACTCTACATTAAAGTCAAAAGTGTTCCAGTGCCAAAGTGCTATCTGGCAAGCAAGTTCAAGCAAGTTTGCCCCGTGCCACCTGGCCCAAAATCAGTTTTACCTGCACTTGCAGGATATAAGCAACCAGAGCCCCTGAGCATGCTCCCTCTGCATCGGCTGGAGCTGCAGCAGCTGCCTAAGGTAAGTTCACTGCATGAGGCCCAGGCGGGCTGTGCTTGGTGGTCCACAAGTCCCTCACATGCGGTCACACAGCTGCAGCAACTTGACAATTGGTTGTGGCTCCTCCAAGCTGGATAAGTTCCTTGGTGAGTGAAGGGGTGGGGACATAGTGTGATGGTCCTGGCTCTGATCCGGCTGGTCCATAGGAGTCCCCTTTCTCTGCACATGGGTTCCGATCCCAACGGTAGAGCAGATTTCCCTACAGCAGCCCCTTCTGGCATAAGGGTTTGCCAGCTCACTGCCATACATGGGCTACGATCCACGCAGCAGGGTAATGTCTTCACAGCTGCCCTTCCTGGGTTATGGGGTCACCGGGACAAAGACTGGTCTGGCACAGCAACAATCACGGCTCACCTCACAATGGCCCCCTCTGGCATAGGAGTGTCGCAGATGTTTTTGCGCACACAGGCACTAACCTGATCGGTGCAGCAGCTGACTCCTCACATCTTGCTAGGGAAGTCCACTGAACAGGATTTCAGACTGGACCTTCCTCCCTCCAATGCTTGCATCTTCCTCACAGGGCACAGTGGCTCTTGGCAAGCAGGCAGGCGCTGGTGCTCCAGACTCCATGTTTTGGATTCCCTGGGTGTTGTCTCCTCACCCTCCTGGGAAACTAGCAGGCCTCGGTCCCCAGTCCTGGTCAAAGGCAGAATTTTTGCAGAGCTTCTCCTCTTCACCCAGACCGACTGGCTGCTTGACAGTTGACAATTTTTGGGGTCTCAAGTGCCCCTTCTTATAGTTAATTTCTAGACACCAAATGTGATTTTGAGTCTGAGTGTTTGAAGTTTATATTGGGGATCCGCTTCCTTTTGAACTGCCCACTTGTCTTCCCTCTTTTCCTCTTGAAAGCAGTCTGTCACAGCAGGAGTGACTCCAAAGCTGAAAGCCCAATGGGCACAGGCCATGGGGTTGACTAGAGGTCACATCTGGATGTTAGCCACAGTGATACATGCATCAAATGGTAAGCCCAGGGCCTCAGGCCTACTCTTTATCATTTGCTTATCAGCCCCATCTCCTTCCGGAGATGTGCCTAGGTCCCTTCCTTGTGACCTCTCTCTGACTCAAAGAGCATCCTTTGAAGTTTACTGGGGGAGCATGGCTCTCCCTTCTCCAGTGTGTCCCACCCAGCTCACAGGAATTGCAGCAATACACAAATCTGTCTGGGGAGATTCCTCTACCTCCTCTCCTTATATTTCAACATGCAGTCCTGGGTCTCCCAAAATGGATCCCTGAGTCTTCCATGTATTGTACCATTCACAAACACACATACACCCAGCACATGCACACAACATAGGCATCACTGTAAAGCATTACATTCTTTATTGTCCCATACCCTTCGCAGATACACATATACAGAGCACATATATATAAAATACATGCACTTACAGTACTGTGTTATCCCTGTATTGTACCATTCACAGGAACACATACACCCAGCAACATATACACACAGCAGCACTACATCCTTCATGCATTGTACCACTCACAGACACATACACCATCACATGTTATGTTATGGTATGGTATGGTATGTTATGTTATGTTTTGTTATGTTATGTTATGTCATGTTATGTTATGAGTAATGGGTCCACATTCCCCCTCCACTGGGAACTAAATATCGCATTGCAGCACTTGACTATCTCAGGGTTGCGGAGCAGAGCAGTCCAAGGCCTACACAAGGGAGGTGGTGTCAGCTAGTTATCACCATTTTCTGGCATGTAGTATTAAGACTCAATAAATAATTCTCCAGTCTGTGCTTTTTCTTGTGAAGAAGGAAAAGTACATTTATTACACACACTATTCAATACTGCTCAGTAATTTACAAATATACATAAGGCTGGTGGAAATACTTTTGTTGACATTGCGTAATCACCTCTAAACCCCTAAGAGGGTCAAGATCACCAACGCACATGTCAAAAACCATCATTTTAGGAGTAAATGCAATAATAACCATGTTTAAATGGTAATAAAGCATATGTACTTTGACTAGCAATCACTGAAAAATTATTATATCAATAAAACATTTAGAAATGAATTTGACATGTGTCTGTGTTCTTTTTATATATGTTCAAATGATGAAAACACAACACAAAAGCATCCCCTATTGCACATCACCTTTTGAGCACACATGTAACCATAAACGTACCCGCTATAGGGCATTGTACTAAATGTATATTCTTTTAGACACCTTCGGGTCACAATAACTTTGACCATACACTTAGCCCATAGAGAGCGCTGTACTCCCAGTTGTAGAGCACATGCTCTAGCCTGGGGAGTGCTTGAAAACTTGCAGAAAATCCTGGGTTGGACCTTCTATGTGGAACCCTGGAAACATAGGGTCAGCACTTTGAAGAGTGTCTTTGGGCTCTTTCGGGGGGAGTTGCAACACTCTTTCACTCCCTGTGCTCTTATTTACGTCATTGGTGGTGGAACTCCTGTCCTGGGGCCACCACACGCAGCAGAAATGGCCTGGTGATTAAGGTGCTGCAGGGAATTATAGGGGACTCCTCCGGGAGTTCGTGAATATTCCATGAGCGACTTCGTACGCTTGTTACTGTTGCGCCTCGCAGCATGTCCTTTATGTTTTTTTCTTCCTTTTTTAGTCCGGGGAGCCGTGTTCCACCAGGGGACCCTGAATGCTGCCAACGAAGGAGGCAGGCCAGGGAGCCCACTCCTGGGTGCCCTTGCCGGCTCCCCGCACGGGCAGTATTTCCTACTCTGCCCAATGGAGCTAAAAGTGCTTGCTTCTTTCTGCCTGCTCCAGCGGGCAGGCGCTGGCTGTCGTGGTGGCTTCCCACTCCTCCCAGACATGAGTATGGGTAGCTGGGCAGGCCCACCACAGCTGAGGGGGGTGCAGTGGCACTCGCCCTGTCTCCTTGTTCTACACTGGAGAGCAATGGCACTCCCACCTTTCTTTTTCTTTCCAGCGGGGGGCCTGGGATTGAGGGTCCTGGGCCCCATTGATGAAATTCAGCCTGGGGATTGGGATCCCCTGGCCTTCTTAGCTAAGGGAGGGGGTCCTATGCAAGCCTCCTCCAGTTGGGCTGTTTTGCTCCATCTTGAACTCCTTTTGTTCCGGGAAGCGATCTTTCTCAGGCCTCCTGGCGTCTAAGGTGAAAAATTAAGCAGGTAGCTAGTTTCACTGGCTGTGTGCCAGTCTTTCTCCTGTGTTTCATCTGGAACTTTTCTTCTCCTTGATGCAGAAACCCAGTCTTTCCCTCTACTAATCCTCAGGGGGTGTAAGGGGACCAGCTTCCATGGTCCTGGGGGCAACTGTCGTCAGAGTCATTAGTCCAGATGGATATTTGGAGGTTCCTCCTTCCACTTGTCCATGGCTTCCGCCTCCAGTTTCAGTGTCCAGCAGCAAATCAGAACCAAGAGAGAACTCTCCTCCTGTGCAAGACCTTTTAAGTGGGGGGGAGGTTCCAGAAGTGGGGAACCTCTGGCCTATCCTGGGGTACCACATCACCTCTTCACCCCGTCTCAACCCTCCTGCACAGCCTCCTGGGACATTTCAAAATGGTATCACCCAGGAGTCACTAGCTACATCTAGTCTGGGTGCGTCAGCTCTGCCCCTTGCTGACATCACTGCCAGGACCTTTACCAACAAACCTCCTGTGTTGGTTCCAGAGGTCTGGGCTCCCTCCTTTGTACAGTGGTCTTGGGTTGGCCCATTCCTGGTACAGTATGACACCTGATTGATGCAGATCCTTCATCTCCACCTCTTTCCTCCTCAAGAGCTGAGTGAAGCACTGTCAATTGCTCCCTTTGTAGTGGAGAGGCCTTTATTCCTGCTGCTGGACAGAAATGTAATTAACTTGGCACAGCAGGGTGACAAAAGGCCTGGAGCTAAGCCAGAGAGATATGACAATCTTGGATGACCCATAAGCTGTACAGATATCTTCTTGGAACTCTCATATTTGGATTTGGCATACAGATTCTGCCCCAGTTTGATACATCACTGATCTATGTAGGCCAAAGCGGAAACAGTTGTCCCATAGGTGTATAATGGAGGTTCACTGCAGACAAAACAGTAAACTACACTGACTTTCCCTACGAGTGTTTATTAACATTATGAGACCTACCCCGGGTTAATATCCACTCCTGCAGAGTTCCTTCTGCACCAGGCTACCTGTGCACGGTTACTGGGTTATGCACAACAGGAGTCTCTGACACGCAGCCCTCATATGTGTGCACAATGCACACGTGTTCATGTGTAACCAGCCAAGTGCCCCTTATCCTTGCTGTGTCACTGAGGCCTTAACTTAAAAGGTGTAGAATGGCAGTAAACACAGGTAGTCCCTTTACCGTGAGTTTACTGTGGGTAAATATCCTGTGTTGGAGCTCACCCACAGTAAAATGGTCACCTACCAGGTGGTCAAAAAGCAAAAATGTGGGGGATTTGATGGGCAGAACCTATTGCCTTACAGTTAAGTTATGTTATGTCGATTTGCATAGCGGACTAATCACGCATGATGGTATCCAGGTGCTTGAGTAGGTGTGGTCCCCACTGAGCTATTCAAAGAGCTAAGTCATCAGCTTCTTGTAGAACTCAAGAAATGAAGAGGAGGCTCTGATGTGTTGTTGGAGCTCATTCTATTTTTTGGTTGCGATGTAGGAGAACAAGCGACCTCCTGCTCTGATTTTGTGAATGTGAGGGGTGCATAAGTGAGAGTGAAGCTGAGCTTAGGTATCTGGCAGGCTGGTGAAAGTGTATGCTGCTGTTTAGGTAGGCTGGTCCAGTGTTGTGCAGGCTTTACATGTGTGTATGAAGAATTTGAATTGCCTGCGTTTGTGGATGATGAGCCAGTGGAGCTCTCTGAGGTGGGGTGAGTTGTGAGTGTGGCATGGTAGGTCAAGTATGAGCCTTGAAGCAGCATTCCGGATGGTCTGTGAAGGACCTGCTTGGAGATTCTGACATAGAGTTCATTGCAATAGTCAAGCCTGATTGTGATGAGTGCTTGCATGATGGTTCAATTGGTGTACTATGGCAGCTACTTGAAGATCTTTTGTAGCATACGTAGGATGTGGAAGGGGCAGCGCTCACTGCATTGACTTATGCCGTCATGTTGAGCTTGACACCCACGAAGATCCCCAGGTTTATAGAGTGTTTATAGGTGTTAGTCTTAGCTCTGTCCTCTACCAGCTGGCATCCTATGGGAAGATTGTGTTTCTGAAGACCAGTACTTCTGTCTTGTCAGAGTTGAGCTTCAAGCATATGTTTTTCATTCATTCGGTTTTATGTTTCTTACATGGCCCATTGTAGTTTTCCCTATGTTAGCCTAACTGTGCATGGTGTAGGCCTCATTTTCCTTTGCACATGTTACTATGTAATCACGTTTGCTTTTGTGCCACATAGTACTCTCACACAGAACCTGCATATGTTTTCGCGTTCTGTTCTTTTCCTGGAATTTAGTCTGAACACCATAGACAAGGTCAAGCAACAATGTCCCTTGTTATTCTTTCTGGACAGGCACTAGCACTTAGACATACCACAGGTACACAGCTGTAGTTTGTCTGCACACATGTCCTATCATATAGATGAGTACATGAGCAAAAACAGACACATGAAATGAGAGTTCTAAAGCAAGAGCACTGCATCTGCTAAGATGCAGAACGCCAATCTGTGTATATCGTGTAGTTCCTATATATAACCTATACAGAATCTGCGCGTTCGGATAACATGAACTGTGGGCTTGGTGACAGACTGATTCTGAACACCCCCCCCCAAAAATGTTAGCCTGTTTCCATTAGCTAGCTCACAGTGCCACTAGTGTCTCCTCTTATCGGGGAGAGAATAGCTTCTGGCAACCTTAGAACATAACAACCCTGATCCCCCAGGATCGTGGAAACAATATACTACTTTTCGCTCAGTCACTCGTGCTCACTTATTCGGTCTCAGAGAGTTACACAGAAGAAACAGTTGGGCGTGTTACAATAAGAATTTATTGCACAGTTGTTCTTTTAGTGTAAAATAGGTGTGCTGCAATAATCGTTAGACAGTAGCAGATATATATGATTAGCAGTATAGTGAATATAAATGGATAGTACAGTTCTACCATTTTGCAATAATCATAAATGCATACATGAATATAAAATGCATGATAAAAGAAAGCGCGTACTCCTACGATGCCTATCTAGATGTACCTAAGTGTACCTAGCATGTGAGTAGGTGTGAAGCCAAGAATCCCTCTAGGATTTAGTCGAACCCCATTACCTGAAGTGTGAGAATGTAGGAGCCCGTCCTGGTCTCGAGTTGGACACCCCGCAAGGGATGTGTTAGACCACTGTCAGCTGGAGCGTCTGCATGCAGGAGCCTCAGCGTCTCTGGTCAGTGTGTCGGCCTGGAAGTCTCAGTTCCCTCTAACTAACACTAACAAGATATGCTGTATTTATACAGAAAGTATCTAGGGTTCCTTTGTACCTTGTTTCTTGTATTAGCCATTGTTGGATTTGAGGATGACGTATGGGATGAACCTTGTACGTAGATAAGGTGGGGTAGGTGGTGTAGCCCCTGCCTGGTTTCCAAGAACCCTTATGAATATTCATTCATACTGTGTGAGTCTATTGATAGAGTTATAGGACTCATTTGTTTAGGAAAAACCCCCCTTCTGCACCCAGGACTAGAACTAGGTAAAGGTTCAATCCTAAAGGCTCGTTACTGTGTAGTATAAGGGAGATAATATAGCTGACGGTGTACGATATTACCCGGGCCTATATTAGGGTACCTATATGAAACATAACACCCACTCCTCTTCCGAATAGTCAACAATGATAAAATGCCATTGAACTACTCTCTTTTACTAGGTAGTAGCGCATAAAAACTATCAGTGAGCTTTATAAAAACATTATCTTAAAATCATTTTTAAAAACAGTCTCAGAGGGGAAGAACATTTTTTTAAAAAGCATTTTTTGGAATTGTTACTTAAGCCAAAGTCCTAGATGAGTTTGTTTATATAAGTCGAACCACTACAAGCGTCAGAAGGCCATGCTTTTTTTAGCAAAAGTGTCAATTGAAAGGAAATGTTTCAAATTTAGTTAAGTTTTGAAAATAAACGGAAAAATCCGAATTCTTTCCCAGCACACGATGAGCCAATTATAGATTAAGTGTCCTGGCTGGGAGACGCAACATCATTGTTGTTTGCCGCTGCAGGGGACGGTCCTTGTAACACCTTGCAGAGTGCGTCAATGGAGCACAAATGACATTCAGAGCTGCCAATAGCTGGTGTTGAGGCAGCCGGTGCTGTTGTCGAAACCTACGTGCTAGTGGAAGAGCTGATGCTCAACCCAGTTGTAAAAGGCACCTGTGGATTCTCGAGGAATGCAGCCATCAATATGGGAATACGCTGGGGACATTGCAGAGCATGGACCCTCAGGGGTTCCAGCCTGGTATTCAAGTCCGCAGGCGTGTCTGATGCAAGTGTCAGACAGAGATCCAACATGCATTCTTCACCGCAAAACAGGCATCGAAGAACAGGTAAGATGCAGTCCATCCAGACAGGTCTAAACAATAGGAACCAAGAGGCGCTCAGTTCCCGTAGGCGAGGTGTGCCCAGATGCTGTACCATGCGTTCACGGTACTTGCGCTCCAGGAGTGCTTTTGCCATCTCGTTGGTGATTGGGCCGTCCATTGTGAAGCAGAAAAATGACAATCAGGATTCCTGCGATAGAAAGCAGGATCAGCGGAAGACTTCCAAAAACGCTTCCCAATATGGAGTGTATAAAATTTGGAATAACTCCAAGGATTGTCTGAAAGGTGCTTAGAAATCCTGACCCTATGGTCTTAAATAGATGTACAATACCACTCGTATCAGACATATTGAAGATACGACGTATAAGGGCCTGTATCTCAGGCGAGGTCCTTGCGATTTGAAGATCAAAGGTCTCTCGACGGGTACGGTTTGCTGTAAAAGCATAGCTTTCAGTCTGCTCAAAGTATCAAACTGTATAAAGGAAACATTCAACGAAGGCCATAACAGCGCCTCCCTGACTGTACTTGTTGGGGGAAACAATACTTGCATACAGCAAGTAACCCTGGAGTTCAAGGTGACCAGAGAGGCAATGCCCAGAAGCATCCCACAGCAATATTGATCGTTCAGCATCAAGTAACTCCCATTCGAGAGCAGCTCGAATACCAGTGTAATCATGGCTGCTGGAGTCCCTTTCATGTGGCAGGACAAGTTCGCTACTGAACCATTACAAGCTCCGTGCAGGGAAATATCCTGGCACATGAGAGAACTGCTCAAAGCGCTCTTGCAGTTTGTACCGCTTAGAAACACTTCTCGATCCCCACTCCGGCACCGAAATCTGTATGGTAACTCCCAAGATTCCTTAATGTATTCCTTACCCATCTTCTCATATTTGACTGCCTGCCTTTGCTCAAGGCAATATTGAAATTAAAAAGTAGTGACCGGTAGAGTTGTGTGGCCATGGATAAGCCACTCAGTGGACGGCGATTCTGCTAGCGTGAATGGTAATCTATCCAGTTTTTCAATACGCAGCATTGTAGATTTTGCGCCCCTTTGTGCCATTTCCGTCTGTTTATCTGTTAGATTATATTCAGAAAACAGAGACGTACTGTTGATGAAACGCCAAGGCACATAGCCTGAACGCAAAGATTGTAGCGTCCAGCTTAATAACATAACACAACGTAACTGAGATTGCCCGTGTTGTAATATGGCTAAATCTTGTTCCAGTATGTCTATCGTAAATAAAATAAATGTAACTCCGTATTTGTAAAGCGCGAACTACTCACCCTTACGGGTCTCAAGGCACTGGGGGCCGTCGTGGAAATTAAGTGAGCTATTGCCCAGAGTCACATGGTGCTGAGCTGAGCTGCTGCCGGAGATCGAACCATGAGCCCTGTGCTCGGAAGTCAGCTGCCCTGGCCGCTGCACCACACCTCTCCACTCGTAGAAGATACAATGTTGCCTAAGGAATATATCCTCGAGGTCAAAGTTGTTAACCCATTGTCTACCACTGCTAGAGATTTCTCTAAGATAATACGATCTATTTCCCGTATTCTCTCTGCGGCCTCCTGTTGGGATATCTTCCAATTTTCATTGTAGGCAGCATAAATGCCAGCATATATGGAACGTTTCTGACGTGATTTCCTGGGGCCTAGTAAAAATTCCCTAAGATCCATGTCTTGTGTGAGTAAGGTCAAGTGTTGTTTCACTTCTGTGAGTGTTGAGGTATCTAGCCAATCAAGGCACAACTTCCCAACACTGTGGACGTCACTACCCCTGGATGTTATCTTTGTACATAACGTGGGTCTGGTCTGTGGATATTGAACCCTTCGGTTATACCCCAGAATCTTTTCTGACATGTGTTCGTGTCTAAGGGCCAAATCACCCATTTTTTCCAATTAGGGTCTGATCTATTGTACTGTAAAATGTCATCTACTGTTGCCCCTCCCTGTGTAGTTGAATTTTGCCACCCCTCCATCTGTGATAGTGTAAGAAACCAAGGTGTGTTCAGGTCCTTGTTCTTGGCTAGTCCAAGACAGGATGTCTGTTGCACAGTGTTATTTAGAAATATCATCTGCTGTGGAATGAGGCACGCTCTAAATAGCGCTTCTGTTCCCTGGACTTGCCAGTCTCTAGAACCCCAGACTGATTTTAAGTCTATTGTGTCCTTCCATAGGTCAAAACCCTGTTCAGACAATTGGGCAATAAAGAAAGCAGAGTATATCTGTTTGGTGTTAGTCAACATAATTTTCAGTGCCGGTGTCGGTGTAACTTTATAATAAAATGACGTTGGGTCAGTCGTGTTAAACCCTGAAAAATATGAACATTTCTGTGCAAATGTATGCGAACTACTTTTAGGTGGCGTAGGGCAATGTTCCCACTGGTGGTACTCAAAAACATTTCTAGGTGAAATAGATTTGTGCAGGAAATGATGATTATAATGTTGGTAACAGTACAAAGCGTCATAGTCTGAATTACCTTCTAACATTTCAGTGTTTGGAAATGCAGCAGTTTTTCTAAATCAGACAACATGTTATTAACAGTTTCAGAGTCCCAATCATCAGAAAATGTACTGGAGGTAATGATATCACTCAATGAAATTTTAAATACATGTGAAAGTTTTAAAAGTTCAGTCGGATCGAATATGTCAAAATCAACTTTGCCCCAAATTATACCGTCCAGTATAGGGACTGCTGTGCTGTTCACTGATGACAAGTCTCTTTGCTCACGATGTGAGGACTGATGTGGTTTCAGAATCAGATTAACCTTTTGGGCTGCGGAGCTTTGTTGAAGGTATCGTCCATTAACAAGCATGCTAAAAGTTATAACTAAGCCTAGCCAGAAAAGAAAAAATAGTACCCCAGTAATTACTCAGAGTTCTGACCAAGGCGATAACAGGTAAGTCTTTTTGAGAAAGTTTAAGAAAGTCTTTAACTTGCTGCTTGCGTGATTTTTGGGCTGGCGTCGTTTCCGGTTCACTTGGATCCAAGGAAAATGTATCAAAGTTCATGAAGTAGCCAGAAGCAGTTCGATCAATTGTAGGAATTGCATCGGGTTTGTTGAAATCGCATTTTGCTCATGTCGAGGCATGTTGACGTAAACGTCTGTATTTGGTCTAATTGCAACTTGTTTGTTGTTTTGAATTGAATTTTGAAGTTGAACTTCTGGTTCAAGGGGAACGAGTTCCATAGCATTGTTCAGTCCTTCATTCCGTACAGGAGGCACTTCAAACGCGATGAGTCTTTCTGTTTGAACTTCTTGGATTGTAGCTAGAGGAGGACGTCTGCTACTGTGGAGTCCACGAGGCCTACTGTTCAGTATCGGCCACATAGTGTGGTTTGATTAAGTCAATCAATCAATCAATCAATCAGGGAATTGTAAGCGCGCTACGCACCCGTGAGGGTCTCAAGGCGCTGAGGGGGGGGGGGGGGCGATTGAGACAAATCTTTTCTCCTTTTTCCCAGCAAGAGGCGGCAAAAGTATAGTTCTTGTTCCTTGAACTGCTAGGACAGGTACAGGCTTTCTGTATGATGGTCCAAATTCTTTTTTGTCTGCCATTTTCTCTCTGACCAGATCCCCGACCTTTGGGATCCAGACATGTCTTGCCGTGTTTGCCTTGACTTCCCCAGTGGCAGTCTGTTTCTGGACGATATTACTGTGTTGTGTCCTGGATTCATTTAGATCCTGTAAAACAGCCAAACGATCATGGATATCAAATGGTTTCACATCCGCCACTGTGCCTTCACAATCAAGATCAGGTACCCACATTCTCGTCCCAAATAGGACCTCATATGGAGTGACACCCCCTAGAGAACTTCTTGGCTGGTTATTGAGTGCTCGTTGTACCCCATATAGATGATTGACCCAACTACCGCCCTTGCCTAATACCCTAGCTGTTAAAGATTGCTTTAGGTCCCGGTTTTTCCTCTCCACAACCGAATTTCCCTCAGGATGGTACGGCGAGGAGTACCACAATGCTACGCCCATACTTTCCATGGCCTCTTTCTAAGCCCGAGAGCTAAACGCCGGGCCACAGTCCGAATGTAACGTGCCGACTGCGTATGTCCCTATAAAGACTTGCAAATCTTTGATAACAGTTCGAGCATCAGCCCAGCGCTGAGGCCAAACCCATAGGAATCTTGAGCAGGAGTCCACTGCAACCATGATGTACTTGTAAGCCCCATCAGATTGTAAGGGGCCGCAGTGGTCCATATACACACATGCGAGAGGTTTGTCTGATTTGAGTAACGGTGTCTGTGCCAGGCGTGTTATGGTGGAGCCTTTCATCTGTTGGCAGATGTCACATTTCAACACATACGGGCCGATTCCGATTCGGGCCGGAAATCTCTCCGACCGAGCCGGACCCGGAGAGAATTCCGACCGAATCGGACCCTAGCAGTCCGACCGAACGAGTACGATGCATTCGCATGCTATCGGACTCGATTCGGTCGGACTCCCATTGAAGTCAATGGGAGCCGGTCGTATGACGCGTACGCGGGCTCCCATTGACTCAATGGGTGCGAGGCGAACAAGGGCGCCCCCTACAGTGGGTACGCATCCATGCGCATCGCGGCGTACATGCACAGGTAGGGGGGACCCATGGGTCCCCCGTGTGTGCGACTCGCGTGCCTACGCGTTCAGGGGGGTCCGACAGCTCTTTCGAGCCGGACGGCGCAAGTCGGTCGGACTGCTTGCGGCGCGCATCGTACTTACCCGGCCGGGAGATGTCTCCATAGCGCAGTGCGAGTCGTGTCCGTGCGTGTCGGTCGGAGCGTGTTGAAGCCGCGTACGAGTCGGTCGGCGATTTCGCAGAAGCATGCATCGTACTCGCTCGGCCGGACCCGCGTACGATTCGGTCGGGAAACAGGGCTCCGAATCGGATCCGGTAAATCCGAATCCGATTCGGAGCCCTACCGGCCGAGATCGGAATCGGCCCCATAGTCTTTAGTTTGTTTCGTCAGACCTGGCCACCAATAGCGCTGTTTCAACAATGAAATAGTCGCTGTAACACCTGTATGTGCAGAGCCCAAACCCTCGTGTGCTGCAATAATCAAACCTTGCCTACGATCCATATTTGATATTACTCTGTCCCCCACTCCAGGAATCTGAGCATATGGAATGTTGTTCGCATCTAACTTGTAGGAGTACTTGAGTGGAAGTTTCTTTGGTACTGCTGAGCTGCCTTTGCACGAAGCAATCATTATAGAAAATGGGGTGACCCAATTATAGTCTTGGACCTGGGCTCAAATTGGTACAGAAAACAATGGTCCTAAACCTTTCTTTGAACAGAATAAATCAAAACACCAGTAAACTTTATAAACAATTTTAGAGCATGCATACTGTCAGCTCACAGTAATCAAAACATTCAATTTAATAATGTGCAACAACCATTAGATTCCAAAATAACATAAGTTTTATTCAATCATAGTTAAACTAGCAGTAGGTATCTTCCTGCATTCTAGAAACAATGAAGGAGACAGAAAGAGGTTGCTCATGGGAACGTGCAGAAAGGGGTGCTCTTAGTGAAAGGGGTGGGAAAGGATTCCAAATGGTGTTCAGAGAGATAAAATATTAAAAACAATTCATTGGTTGGATTGATAGAAGAACATCAATCTTGATAAGCCTAGCCACAATTGATCAATGATTCACAAGGGTCTATTTACATATATATTGGAATACAGAGATGTATCATCATTTAGCACGATAAGGATAAGGGCTTGTGATCCAGGCTTAATAGATGTGGGCGTCGATGTTTCGACCCGACTTACGTGAGGGAATCACAAGGCAATTTTTCCAGTCGAGGTAGGAGTGGTTTTCGTAAATACACAACCTTTTCAGGCTCATCAGCAGGAAGTGGGTCAGACAGTGACATTGAACAACCAGGCCCTAGCACTGCTACACCCAACCTTGGTCAGACTTACTCAGACTAGCAACCTTTTTATTAGAGGGACCATGGTGGGAACACTGAAGAAGAGGACGCCCCTGGGGGAGACCCAGGGCAATGAGGGAACCAACCTGGAACAGAGGCAGGGGGAGAGCCAAGAAGCAGGCACATTTCCAACAGGAGACACACGGGGACATACAGACCCGACGGCAACATTACAGATGGTAGTACATACACCTGAAAATCCTGTGATGAATTTATCAGATTACACACTGAAGCCAGACGAGCAGAAAATCTTAGAAAAAGGCTGATCCTCTGTACCTACCTCTATGCCTAACAACTTTAATTTGAAAGTAGAACTTCACCAGTTCTTTTGCAAAATAAGGCTCAAACATTACTTTCAAAAAATCCTTTTCAACCCACCTTTTCAGGCAGTGGACTGAGACCTCCCTCCAAATTTAACCCCCTACGCATTTGATGCCACATAAGATCTTGGCCTATGAACAGGTAGTGATGCAGGACATCACCAAAACCCTTTCCCAGAGACAATATGTAAAATACAACACGACCAAACCTGAACGCCTAGCGTTAGAGTCACTCAAGAGTAACACGAGTATAGTTATCAAACCCGCCGATAAGGGCGGGGCTATAGTCGTACAGAATACTGAGGATTACAAAAAGGAGATCCTTTCCCAGTTAGGAATCCAGGGGAATTACAAAAAATTGAGAGCAGACCCTACAAAAGAGATCAGTGAGATCATAAAACACACCACCCTTAAAGGCCTGGAAAAATGTTTTCTCAACAAACATGAATATGAGTACCTCAATAATAAACACCCGAGGATGCCCACGATGTACACCCTCCCTAAGATCCTCAAACGCATGCAGGATCCACCAGGGAGACCCATCATCTCGGGGTGTGGGTCACTGCTGGAACCACTGTGTAAGTACATAGATGTGTTCCTCAGACCTATCGCAGAGAACACCACAACGTATCTTAGAGACACGATGCAGACGATCCAACTGGTGGACAATCGCCCATATAACCCTACCATCAACCTACTAGCCACAATGGATATAACAGCGTTATATACCAATATCCCTCAGGGTCCTGCATTAGCCTGCATAAAATCAGCATTGGATAAACGCCCCAGACCACACTTGGTCCCTACGGAGTTCATTGTTGAACTTTTGGATATCGCAATGACCAAACTTTTTTTCAGTTTCCAGGGCCTTTCCTACTTACAAACAAAGGGCGTAGCGATGCGGGCTAGCTTTGCCCCTAATCTAGCCATCATCTTTATGAATGAGTTTGAACATACCTATGTTTTGAATGCTAACAACCCGTACAGTGAATGTGTTGAGCTGTGGCGTCGCTATATAGATGACGTACTTATCCTATGGAAAGGGAGCGAAGAACAACTTAAGAATTTCCATGCTTGGCTCAACACATGCTCCAATGATATCCAATTCACGTTGGAATTTGACAGGTTATCGATCCATTTTTTTGATATTTCCGTAAAAGCAGAGCAAGATAGACTATACACCAGTCAACATAGAAAAAGCAGTGAACGGAACACACTTTTGCGTTATTTGAGCCACCATTCCCGCAACCTCAGGGATAACCTACCATTTGGGCAATTCTTGAGGTTGCGGAGGAACTGCTCTAAGAAAGAGGACTATTTTGAAGAGTCTTCAGGGTTGATGTCTCGCTTAATTGAGAGGGGATATCCCATTAGACTTCTCAAAAAAGCACGCAAACGTGCGTGGGTTAACCACAGAGAGTTCCTCCTGGCACCCAAACAGAGGAATAATGATGAGCAAGAACGCTTAGTATGTGTCACTACTTTCTCAACCAAAAGCAATGCCATTAAAAAGATCATTAATCAACATTGGCATTTGATTTCAGATGAATTAGGTGACATACCACCACCTCTGCACGCTTTCAAAATAGGCAAAAATGTGAGGGAGCATGTAGTGAAATCATTGTTACCTACTCCAGACAAGACCCAGTTATCGTCACTTTGGGGTATTCCACCAGTTAAAGGTCACTACAAATGTGGCCAATGTAATGCTTGCCCTATGGCAAATGAGGTAAAACAATTCACTCACAACAACTATACCCACGTACTGCAAGAGCATAGTAACTGCAACTCCTCTGGAGTGATTTATGCCATAACATGCCCTTGTCACTTCATGTACATCGGTCAGACCATCCAAAAAGTTAAAAGCCATATCTTACAACACTGCAGTCGCATACGATGCCAAGTACAGGGTGCCCCACTAGTGGACCACTTCACCACATTTGGACATACACCAGAAAGCCTAAAATGGTGGGTCATAGAAAGAGTCAAGCCCAATCCCAGAGGAGGAGACTTCTCTAACATCTTAAGTACCCGTGAGTGTAGGTGGATACACCTTTTTGACACGATAGCAAGGGGCCTCAGCGAATATGAGGAAATTGGGAAACAGGTGGCAGTACTCAATAATGGCTAATGTTATACCTTGTCCCCTGGATATTGAGACCAATCTGGCAGCCACATGACAGCATAGTTGTTGAGGGTTGATACTTATATGACACACTAGTAAGCACGATGAAATACCTTTTGCTCATATAATCGTCCAATTCCCTCTGTATACCATGGAATACTGTCTAATCACTGAATCTTCCTAAAGATACACACATGTATTAGGGGAGTTGACCAGCAACTGCTGACCTTATATTGTTTAATTGTAAATAATCACTTGATGCGCCGAACATTCACTATTGTAAATATTGCACTGTCATATCCTCTGTGCCCCATGTACTATGGTTCAATGATGCTGACTATGTATGATCATTTTAAGGTTAAATTGTATAATAGTTTATGATTATCCCACATGCCAGATAATCATTACCGTCAATATGTATATTGCATTTTCTGAGCACCATGTAATTCTGGCTAACTATAGGACATAGATAAGAACGACCATTACTGACTGTGCAAGGGTTTTTTCACATGCTTAATTGTACATAATCACCACACGCGCTGTACATTTATTATGTTGTCTTTTTAATCAGTAAGGTTCTACTTTGCACAATTGGATGGGTTCCGCCCGACACACACATGAGCTATAGTCTTTCCTCTCTTCTTAGCGGCATGACTTGCTACCGCTCGACCAGCGTGAGACTCACGAAAGCGGAACGTTCCATCGAACGTCCTCGCGACTGGCATTACTTATAAGCTCCCAGCCATCCCGTAACCTACTCTTGTACGGATCGCCTGTTCTAGGAGACTGACATCTAAGATAATTTTCACGCTCCAGGGGCCCTCTGCCTGCTGTGGCCTCGCAGTTTATTTCGTAATTATTCTGGTGTCAGACACACTTCTGACTCCCGGTTTTTCTTGTTTGTTTATTGTAGCTACTGCATTGAATGCCCAGAATCGATTCAATTGGTTACACTACACTTACCTAACGGGTAAGTGTTTAATTTTTGCGAACAATTTTACCAACAATTACGAGTTACATATACTGATAAGCCCCTCAATTTCAGATGAGGAAGCTAGCCTCCAGGTTAACCATGGACCAGTAGGAGGACTCACTCCCTCGCTCCGCAACTTTTGCGGGTAAGCTTGATTGACTCAGACATCACGGTCATCTTGTAACCTTGTAACCTTGTACATTATTTTTGTGCACAACCTTGACATCCCATTCCTTAATCATTATTCAGGTGTGGAACATGGATACCACATAATTGAATTTGGTTGCCCATCCCTGTCCTGAGGAAGACCCGCAGGCCGAGGCCCTAAAATACCCTCTGTGCCCCAAGTCGGGTCGAAACTGTCGACGCCCACATCTATTAAGCCTGGATCACAAGCCCTTATCCTTATCGTGCTAAATGATGATACATCTCTGTATTCCAATATATATGTAAATAGACCCTTGTGAATCATTGATCAATTGTGGCTAGGCTTATCAAGATTGATATTCTTCTATCAATCCAACCAATGAATTGTTTTTAATATTTTTCTCTCTGAACACCATTTGGAATCCTTTCCCACCCCTTTCACTAAGAGCACCCCTTTCTGCACGTTCCCATGAGCAACCTCTTTCTGTCTCCTTCATTGTTTCTAGAACGCAGGAAGATACCTACTGCTAGTTTAACTATGATTGAATAAAACTTATGTTATTTTGGAATCTATTGGTTGTTGCACATTATTAAATTAAATGTTTTGATTACTGTGAGCTGACAGTATGCATGCTCTAAAATTGTTTATAAAGTTTACTGGCGTTTTGATTTATTCTGTTCAAAGAAAGGTTTAGGACCATTGTTTTTTGCACAAAGCAATGACAGCCACCATAATCTCACCGTCTATCCTCGTTTTTGAACCAGTGATTGCAGCTACCGAAGCTGTGCATACAGCCCCCTTTGCAGCTTCATCAGCCAATGAATTCCCTTCAACGTGAACGCCATCACGTTGATGACTCAGTGTATGTATCACGTGAGCCCTCGGTAGTTCATTCTTCAACTCAACTACCTGTTCCCATAGCATTTTATGCTTAATTGTGCCACCTTTTGCGTCTTTGAACCCGTTTTGTTCCCAATGATGTAAATATTAATTGTATGACTGTACACAGTAAAAAGAATCACACACAATTAGTGTGGAGAATTCGTGATCCGTATTTACAAGTGCCAGTATTAGTGCTTTTAATGCTGCCAACTGAGCCGTGCAGTCTCCTAGAGATTGCGTTTTGGTGCAACTTGGATGGAACTTTCCATCCCGCATGCGACCTTTAACGATTGCACATGCTGCGCTGTATTGTTGCTTGCTCCCTATGGCTGGTTGAGCAGATCCATCAGTGTAAATTATATATTCATACTGATCTAGAGGCAAGATTTCATTTGGTAGAGGATATTCTTGCTCGTATTGCAGAAATGCCTGTGTTTTTAGACTTGGATCAAATCTGTATTCAACATCCATTGCAGTAAGAGAATTAGCTCATTGTATCCATCTCGGATGTAAGGCTTTTGCATTTGGAATGCTAGCTTTTGTAACAGCTTCTAAAGCTGGTACTGGGGATACGACAAATATGCGTTTCTCCTGAGCCAGGGCTCTTTCTCTTGCTACAGCGGTCTGAACTGCTGTCAGGATTTTTCTGTCGAAGTGAAATGCATTTCTGCGTTTGTGTAAAGGTGTGATTTGTATGCGATTGGTACCGTTTCGCCTTCATTGAAGGTTAAGTAATTATACCCGCATTGACCCGCTATTACTCGGATCACTAAGTTGCGTACATTTACGTGTGTCTGTAAGTGTTTTGAAGCTATCATGTCTTCTTGTAGTGAACGTAGGATGTTAGTGTGTTCCTGTGTACATTGTCTAACTGAGAAGTCAGGTTTTATTAAGTCGTAGAAAGGTTTTACTTTTTCTGCGTAATCCAAATAGTATGTTCTGCCGAAATTTAGGTATCCCAGTGTCGATTGTAGATTTTTCAATGATCTTGGAGGCTGGAGCAGCACACACTTTTCTAAAAAGTTAGCTGCCAGACTTTTCCCTTCACTTGAAAGCTCATATCCTAAAAACAGGACATTAAGATGGGCGATTTTTGATTTTTTCTAAATTAAATTTTTAGCCCTTAGAGGCGAATCCCATAATTATGGTGCTCACCCTGATCAAGTGCCTTTTTAAGTCATTGTCCGTTAGATAAATATCATCCACATAGGACAATGCCAATGTAAGTAATAGTTTATTGTCCGGTCAATTAAAACCATTACAGTTTCACATTAAAAATGGAACGAAAGTTACAGCAGCAAAGTTCATGGTTTAAGACTAATTAATAATAACATTTCATAAAACATCCGTGCATTATATTAACATCAATGATGCAGTTATCCATAATTGTTGTCTAATACAGTACATTGATAAGGGGTTTGACCTTTCAGTATGTTGACGGGTTGCCAAGTGATTTGCTGATACTGTCCTTTTTCAGATCCTGAGTATTTTTAGGAGGGAAGCAAAAATCTGGAAGATTAAAATTTGATAAAACAAATACTCAGTTCTCAATGGAGGGGTAAATGTGCAATAGAACTGTTGCTTTATGAACAGCGGCAGTAGTAGGTTGCTGTTGACTGTTATGCTGGGGCATATGTCGTCCGGGAGAGAGGCAACCTAAATATGAGTTGTTTACAGTGAAGTGACACTTAAAAAAACTTTTTGTTGCAGTCATGGAGCATGCCGGTCGTTTATCGACCGAGTTTCTCCCCAGCCGCTTCCATAAATTGCACGAAGCGGCACGCCAGCTGAACGTTCCCTCCTCCGAGGCATGCCATCACTGCTTGTCTGCAGGTTCTTATCCCCTTACTTACAAAGTATGGCTTCAGTAATTGGCGTCGTTCAGCTTGTAGTTCTCTGCAGATGCACAAAAGGTGTAATATACTTTCATTGGCTTCCTTGCATAAACGACATGTTGTCTGGCCTGGCGATCGTTTCCAAGGGGGAAGGTGCGGCAATGATGGTAAAATGCCCATTCGGAGATGAAGATATTTTTCTTTCTTCCTCCTGTTGAAACCTACGCCAAGGTAGGATTGCGGAGAGGACTTGACGTAGCTTTGCACAACAAACCATCCGTGGATTCTTTCTGTGAGTGCCGCCTTGTCTTCTAATAGTGATAGTTTTTTCACTGTCTTATTTACAATTTGTTTAAAGCAATGGTAAGACCCTGAGGCAGCCCAAAGTTCCTCCAGGCCCAGACGCTCTTTTGATACTGTCAGAAAGATCATAGCTGCACAGTCCCTCTTTCGATGTATTTCGTTCCATAGGTAAGAATTCAGTGTTCCTGCTTCAGCCTTTTTGATCCTGTACCAGCTCTTGGCGTAAGCTCCTTTGCGGGCTATTTCTTGGCATTGTTGGCCGAATTCCAACCTTATTTGGGCTGGCGAAACATACTTAGGTAAATTGAAAATCATTCTGGCCGCTCTTGAGACAGTGCTGTCTAATATGGCCGCATCTCTTCCCCTCAGGCACTCGCTCCCATAAGTGATTGCCGGAATGAGCTTTGCTTGCCAGACTTGTAATAGTGGAGTAAGATTTGGGCCGGTGGCTATATGTTTGATGGATTTTATTGCTGCCGCGATAGAGTTGCCTCTTCTTTTGATGACATCTTTTTGTGCGTTAAATGTGCCTTTATTGTCTATTATCACTCCTAAGTATTTGTATTGGTCCACTACTTCAATTGTTGAGTTAGCCAGGTGCCAGCGGAACTTGGAGGTTTCCTTTCTTGGATGAATCCTAATTACCTTCGTTTTATCATAGTTGATGGTTAAACCATTATTTGCTGAATATCTACTGGTTGTGTCTAATAGATGTTGAAGGCCAATGGGGGTTCGACTCACCAGCACAAGGTCGTCTGCATACAGGAGATTGGAGAGTAGCAGCCCTCCTATGTTTGGAGCATTCAAGGTACAAGTGTCCTGTTCTGACGATAGATCAGACATGTACAAGTTAAAACGTGTCGGCGCCAAGACGCACCCCTGTTTGAGCCCCATGGTTGTTGGGATTTTCCAGGACACGAACTTACCATCTCCTAGTTTGACTTGGACCCACGTATTTGTGTGGAGGAGTATTAACTGGTTTAGGAGAACAAGTGGTATTTTTTTCTCCTTGAGCTTGTGCCAGAGTATGCTCCTGTTGATTTTTTCAAATGCTGACGAATAGTCAATAAAACACAAATAGAGGGTGTTTTACTAATTTTGTCCCATCTATCAATAGGGACAGGGCAAGTATGTTTGTAGTTGTTCCCATGCCCTTGCAAAAGCCCGTTTGATTGATGGGTATGATTGATTAATCGTCTGTCCAGGCAATGAGATCTTCCAGAAGTAGGCCAGCGTAGTATTTCGCTTCAATATCGATTAAAGCCACCAGCCTGTAGCTGTTTGCTGAGTTCTTGTCCCCTTTCTTGTAAATTGGGGATATGATTGACCCCCTCCAAGAGTCCGGGATGGTGTTTCCTCCTGCGATTTGTGCAAACAGCGGTGACAGTTTGGAAGCCCAGTATTCCGGGTCTGTTTTAAATAAGCTTGGAGGAATCCCATTGGGACCCGGTGCGCCCTCCCGCTTGCCTTTAGCTATTCTGTCCTTAATCTGATGAGTTGTAAACGAAAGATGCTCGTTTCCTGGGGTAACATTGTGATTGGGAAGGATTGCCTCAGGAATATAGCGTGTGCTCTGCTTCTGATCAGAATTGAAATGATAAAGCAAATGGGAAGCCCAAGCTTCCTCTGTTAGGTGTGAGTTGATTCTTAGGGCGTTCGGGTTGGCTAGGCTGTTTATTGTGCACCAGAATCTTGCGCTGTTATTTGATTTTGAGTCGTGTAACAGTCTAGCCCACAGATTTTCATCCACGTCCCTTTTTGCCTGCCAGATTATTTTTTCTTTTCCGCTTTGAGTTGCGCTAGCTCCCTTTGTAAACTCGGATCATGCCCTATACGCCGAATCCTGCGCAGTGTTTTGTTTATTGCTTTCATGAGGATACAGAGATGTGGAGTTTTGGTGATGGGAAAGTGTTTGTCTTGATGGTCTGAAATCCTGTTTAACGTTGAGGCTGGAAGAGCGCTTGCCGCATGCTTTGCTCCTAATGTTTTAATTAATTGTTCCCAGTGCGTTATCTCATTTCTGTCGGACTCCTCCCTTTGTTCCCATAATGACTTTGCTGAGGCCAGTAGTTCATCTAGTTGGTTAGTTTTGAATTTGATTCTCCTGAAATTGTCCATGTATATAGTCTCGGGGTCCTCAGCAGGTTGGTCTGGTGGTGATCCAATTATTCTTGTGGAGATTTCCTGTGGGAGGTGGTCGCTTTGATCTTGGGTCCCTACCTGGAAGCCTGTAATCCTACTGAAGAGTGATAAAGATACAAAGGTGTATTCTATTAGCGTGCTTGAGATTGCGCTGTGGAATGTTGCCGCTGGTGGCTGATCTCCTGGGAAACGCCCATTTAGTGCCACAAAGCTTAGGTGTTCCAGATCTTTAACGAAGTTCCTGGCGAGTGCTGATTGTTGCTTCTTGGTACTCAGCTCCTGACAAGGAATATTCCAGGTGGAGTGTTGTTCCTCGAGTAGCTCGTCCCTCGACTGTGGTCCCAATAGGTGCATGTTGAAGTCACCTGTCAGCAGTAGATTTGAAGTTGGTTCTTCCGAGAGGAGCCTAATAATTTCTGCCTCCACCATTTTGGCACCTTTAATTTTGTCACGAGGATGTATATAGGTGTTTAAGAGTAGTATTTGTTGTATAGTATTCCCATCCAGAATACTCACTCTAAGTGCTTTAATTGCATTGGTGGAAGATGTGAAGGTGTCAACATCTTCAGTCGCTGTTATTGTTTTTATTGATGAGTAAATTGTTAGACCACCCTTTAGATGTCCACATTTGGAGCCTCTCACTGCTGGAGTTTGATGGGTTTTGAAGCCAAATAAGTGGAAGGGTACTTCTAACCAAGTTTCTTGTTGCAGGATGAGATCGAAGCCTTGAAAGTAATCCAGAAGGTCTTTGTCCGATGTTTTGTTGCCCAGACCGTTTATATTCCAGGAGCAAATTCTTAAATGGTGATTGCTTGAAGGTGGTTGTTTTATCCCAAGTTAAGTACTCTCCTCTTGTCGGTTTATCATCCTCGCTAGCCAGAACCAGCCTTCCAACCTTATTACTCGGTGTTGATCATTCCTTTCTGATGGTCGTGCGTCCGTACTGCGCGCGCCTTTAAGTACTGATTGTGACTGCAGGCCCGCTGTTGAGGGAGCTGCATTTGCTTGTTCTCTTTTGTTTAGGATCAGTGGTTCTGGGTAGCCAGGCCTTTGATAAAGTAGCATTTTTATTCCCCAAACTTTTAGTTGGGATTCCTCGTCCAGAATCCTCCTCACTATTTCTTCTGAGGACCAGGTTGTCTTTGTTATTTCTCTGTCGGAAATTTCTTTGATGTTTTTAAATGCTATTCTTTCCAGATCGTGTGTACTTATGCCCGCCAAGTTTCTGATTGCTTGAATTAGATGTAGAATGTTCCCTCTGTTAAGGATATCCCCACCACCTCTGGATTTATATTCAGGGATGAACATAATTGAGTTGTTTTTAAGTTGTTGTTGACTGGTAATTAGGGGTTTTGCCTGGCTGGGTGGATCCTCTTCGTGTTGAGAGTTCGAGAGATCCACTCGGAGGCTACAGTCTTCCCTGGTGGTAGTAGTTGCTTTCCTTGAGGTGATTGACTCTCCAGGTTTTTTCTTAATAGAGTATACTGGAGCTCTCATACATTTGTACTTTCTGGCTTCATCTGATGTGTTTATAGATGGCTCTGTTGATTCATCTGCTGTCAGAACCAGTTTAGTATCTAAATCCCCTGATGTTGAAGTGGTCAAAGGGCTTGGTTTATTGTCTCCTTCTGTTTTCTCGGGGGTGACTACCTCTGTGGATCTTTTTTTGGTGGAAAATGCTAAAGCTCTGATGCTTGCGTTCTTTATGCTTCCAACTGATGTTTTGTGGATGGCCTTGTTGGTTCTTCGTGATCTTATCCAGATTGGTTTCTGAATCCCCTAATATTGCCATGGTCAAGTGGCTCGATTTGTTGTCTCCTTCTTGGGGCAGTAGTTCCGTTAATTTGCTAGCAGCTTGTCCTTTTGTCCCAGGTCTTATGCTACCTGAATGGAAATAATCCGCTATGTTCTTTTTCCTCTTTTTTCCCTTTCTCCTCTGCTTGCGGCTATGTGTTTGGTCTTCTTTCCACCAGCATGGGGCTTTTCTAAAGCTTCTAGTTCGAGCTTTATTTGTGTTGATTCTTCCAGGTGGAGGTCGTGGCTATGTTCTGGGCCCCTTCTGTACTCTGGTCTGCTGGGACAACCAGGCTCCTCGCTTTTTTTATCAGCAGTTTCTATGGCAGTGCTGAACGGTCTGACAATTGGGTCTTTAGCTGGTCGTGTTTCTTTGTAAGAATCCTTTGGGTGACCTTTTGCCCCTTCTATGTTAACCGTGACCTCCTGACTGCAGGTTGAACTCGTTGAGGGCCCTTTTGTTTGGGCCTCCTGTGGTGGTGCGCTGGGGCTTTTTGGTATTTTCCTGATTTCTGCCAGGATATCCCCCATTGCCTCTGGAAGGGTGGATAGTTTATCGACGATAGCAAAGCAGGTGCAGTGCTTTGGGAGTAGTTGCGTGTCTGCCTGGGCCCTTTTGATCAAGTTATTCATGTCTGCTAGTCTGCTGTCGATATTTGAGATATGGATGGCCACTGAGTTAAGGATCGATAATTGGACATCCATCTTGTCAGAATGATACTGCATTGACTTGACGGAAAGTTGCATGGTGTCTAATAAAGATTCCAAGAGCTTAGTTGAGTCCAATTGATTAAATCCTTTACTGTCAATTTGCTGAAGAGGGGTAACCTTTGCCTGCCCGGCGGAGGAGGAATGGCAAAACTCTTGCTGATCTTGGTTATGAATTGTTTGGGCTGCATTGCCAGCTATTGCACCTTTTGGGACCTCTGTGGTTCCCGGTTCCCTGTCCCTAGATATTTGGTCTGAACTACTAAGAGAACTGGTGAGTTGTGAGTTAAGCTGGAGGTGGAAGTCAATACTGGAGCAGTTAGTTACGGTTGAGTTGTCCCGTATTGGTGTTCTATTGTCCTTACTCCTTAGGCTTTTTGCCCCGCTGGGGCTGGCCTCAGTGTGCCGTGCTTCCCTACCTGTCACTGGGCTGGTATGGTTTGAGTCCTTCCGCCCCAGAGGTTTTTGCAACTGTGGCAATGGAGGATCAGTCCTATTCTCTTCCTCAATGTGCATGACTTCAATATGTGTTGGCGTGGGTCCACAGACCACGCTTTCTGGGCACTTTATGAGTGCCTTGTTGTGGATTGAGGATGATGGGGATGAGGTTGGGGCATCTATAGGCGCTTTTTCAGTATTTTGGGGATCGATATCAAAAATGAAGTTTGTTTTCCCCGAAAAGATTTTGATAATTGGTTCAAGACGTATACCTGTGCCAGGCTCAATCCTAGCAGAAAGTGCTCTTGTTATTGTTGTCTGGTTTACCTCAAAAGATTTTTCCATTATTAGTGCTTGGCCAGATCCTATATGGTCTCTCTTTGTTAGGACACTGGTTTTTTGGTGGGCACTAGCTCCCTTGCTGTCCTTCCCAGTGTGGGGTGCTTGTGACTATGGGCTTTTCCCTGTTGCCTTCTGTACCTGCGCTGCCTTGTACAGGTGTGTTTGCCTTGGGACCTTGATGGTCCGTTTTCACTGGGTACTAGGGAGAGGGGAGGCCGTTTAGACTTTCGTTGCTTATGCAGAGGGCTGCCCCTGCGTCCATCAGAAATGCGAATTTTGTATAGATTTTCGGCTGATAGCTGGTTGTTGTGGATTTTATGTTCAGTTCAGGGCCTGCAACATCTACCAGAATATGGTTAGGGTTTTCCTCCATCATTAAGTTCTTCTCGCTGGATATGTCAGTTAATCCTTTGCTCTTTTTTTACCGTTTATTCAGTATAGATGTGACAGTTCTTCTCTCCCTGCCTGATCTCATCTTGTCAAAAGCCCTTGTGCACCTGTTGCTCCTGTAGTTCTTATGATTCCTGTTTTTCTTGAGGTTCTTAAAGCTCTTTTGTTGTTGTAGGTTTGTTGAAGTTAAGTCCTTAATTTTTGGAGTATTTGCGTAGCGATCAATTTTCAAATTCAAATTTTCCTGACCTTTTTGGTGTTTGATTTTCAGCCCTTTGATATTTGATATTTGTCTTTTGTTGTTGTTAGTTGGCTTTTGTTATTTTTTTCTGTTTATTGATTGTTATTTGTTGCTTTTTGTTGTTTGTTTGTTTGTTTTGACTTATTTTGCTTTGTGCCTTATTTATATTTGATTTTTGTTTAGTTGCCTCTAATTTTTCCTAGAGTAATTCTCTTCTCCTTTGAGTTTCTTTAGCTATCCTTTATTTTTCCTTTGGTTTCCTTTATTTTTACTTTTGTTTGTTATGATATATTCTTGCCTTTGACTTTACCTTTTGATCTTGGCTTTTCCTTGCCGTTACGTAATACTAGTGGTATGCTAATGGGTTTGCTAACGGTTTTGCTAGTGGTTGCTGATGGTTGCCGGTGGTTGCTAATGAGTGGTTGTTAGAACTGGGGGTCTCTAGTTGGCAATGGTATACACCTTTGACCAAATAGGGACCCTTGCTTCTAAGTCAGGGAAAGGGGATTACACTACTGGATAACCCCTGCTCACCCCCTTGGTAGCTTGACACGAGCAGACAGGCTTATCTCAGAGGCAGTGTGTTAAGCATTTGTGAACACATACAGTAATACAGTGAAAACACTACAGATGGACACCACACAGGTTTTATAAAAATAAATATTCTTTATATAGACTTAACATAAGACCACAAACGACAAAAATCTACAATAATGTACTCAAAATAGACTTAAAGATGGTAGAAGTAACTTAGTTCAAGTTGATGATAAATGCGACACGTTTGTCACAAAAGTACCTTGGATGCGTAACACAAAACAAACAAAGGGTCCGCAGGGAAGGCGATGCGGCAAGCAGGGGCCTCGATGCGGTGCGATGATCCGGTGCGATGCGATGAGAGTGCGCCCATGATGCGATACGACGATGTGAAGATGATGCGTGCACGCCCGACGGCCGTGCGGTGAACTCTGTACCTTTGGAGCCGCGACAGGCCCTGCGACACGCTTCTCCGGTGATGCGACGGCAGGCAGCTGCGATGGCGACACGCTTCTCCGGTGATGCGACGGCGACCCTTGCGGTGGCGACACGCTTCTCCGGTGATGCGACGGCAGGCAGTTGCGACGGAGACACACTTCTCCGGTGATGCGACGGCAGGCAGCTGCGGCAAAGACACGCTTCTCTGGTGATGCGGCGGCGACACGCTTCTCCGGCGATGCGACGGCAACAGCTGCGACAGTGACACGCTTCTTCTCATTGCGTCGTGCTTCCAGCTCCCAGCAACACGCAGGCTTCTGCAGACAGAATCCCCAGCAAGGGATTTCAGGAGGGAGCTGGTGGTGAAGTCTTGTAGCCCTGAGACTTCAGCAGGAGGCAAGCTCTAGTTCAAGCCCTTGGATAAATATTCTGCAAGATGATGAAAGTTCTTTGAAAGTTCCTTCTCCTTTCCTTGGCAATGAAGACCACTGCAGGCCAACCCAGCAAACAGCACACTGGCAGAGGGGCAGTCTAAACTCCTGCAGCTTCCTTGGTTCTTCTCCTTGGCAAAGGTTCGTCTTGTTGTTCCAGAAGTGATCTAAAGTCTTGGGGTCAGGCCCCAATATTTATACTAGCAAATCCTTTGTCCTCTCAAGGCAGAGGGTCCTGTACCTAGTCCAAACCAGTTCTGGGCGCATTCTGCCAGTGCACACCTTCTTCCTTTGTCAATGTGGGCCAGGGACATCAAACGCACCACAGGAGGTGGAGCCAGCATTGTGGAAGGCAGGCACAGCCCTATTCAGGCCCATGTGCTACTCCTCCCACCACTCTACATGCAGATAGGTCTATTCAGCCCTGTGCTGACTCACCCTGTTTCCTGGAGCCCCCCAGCCCTTGTCAAAAACCAGACATACAATACACAAGCTAGCAGAGGCAGGCTGGATGGTTAGGCAAGAAAATACCTACTTTCTAAAAGTGGTATTTTCAGACACAGAATGTTAAAACCAACTTCACTAAAAGATGTATTTTATCATTCTGAGTTCAGGCATACTAAATTCGTTTTTCTACTATGTTCCCTGGGTCAGTTAGGATTATAAGATGTTACAATCAAGCTGCCCATTCTGGCCTATGGGGACAGGTAGCCTTGCAATAGTGAAAAACGAATTTGGCTGTAATTCACTATCAGGACATGCTGCACACATCAGGGCATGTCCTACCTTTTACATACAATGCACCCTGCCCTTGGGCCTACCTTAGGGGTGACTGATATGTAGAAAAGGGAAGATTTAGGGACTGGCAATTGGGTGCACTTGCCAAGTCGACATGGCAGTCACAGACTGCACACAGGCTCTGCAATGGCAGGCCTGAGCTACACTTTACAAGCTGCTTCTGTGGGTGGCACAACCAGTGCTGCAAGCCCACCAGCAGCATTTGATTTACAGGCCCTGGGCACCCATGGTGCACTATACTAGGGTCTGACAAGTAAATCAAATAATCCAATCATGGAGTCACTAATCAATACATCAATTTACCATAGGGAGCACTTGCACTGTGGCATTGAATAGCAGTGGCACAGTGCCCAAAGCATCTAAACCAGCAATACATATCAAAAACAGAGGAGGCAATCAGTAAAAAATGGAAGGGAGACTCACGCCAATGGTACCAGGTCTAACAGTGGTGTTTGTGGGTTTATGGTCGGTGGTCAATCAAACTTGGGAGTGTAAGTTTTGGCAGTATGGCAGTTTATTTTGGGGTTTGGCAGGCTAACATTGCCCCTCGCTCCTAAAAGCCCACTGTGAGGCAGCTCCTGTGGTCACCCGGAGCTCTCACCAAACTGACTGATGCGTGGCCCCCCCTGCATGGCTTTGGGATGCTGCAGACCAGCCCAGTGCCTGTGCTCCCCCAGCACGACCCAACCACTGCACTCAGCCGGCAGAAGTGTCCACCGGGGCACAGGGCGGGAGCACAGGGCAGGGCGGGAAGCAGGGAAAAGGGTAGGTATTGGGTGGGAGGCAAAGAATCACGCTAAGGAACCTCAGGGCAAGCTAGAAGAGCACTCCCCATAGCTCACGCTTACCCTCTGCCACCCTCTGCCGCCACTTCTCTCCTCCATGTCCCGGACCGCGGACCGTCTCTGTCTCCCTCGGTCCGCCGCTCACCGCCGTCTGTAGCCATCTATAGCCCGGGGGAGAGCACCGCAGCACCGTAACACCACAACACAGCTCAGCGCGGCTCAGCGCGGTGTCTCAGTCTTGACCTCGGCGTATCAATTTTGGAGTAACTCAGTTACTCTTGCTGAAAATACCCCCGGGCTATTCTTATACCCTTGAGGGAGGCGACAAAATTGCCGCTGGGACCCCAACGCTGAGAATGCGGTCAAATACCTGCTTTCAGGCGCTATATTTTGGCAGAAGAATCCATTTGAGATATCTAGTGTAGTTTTGTACTTTTTCCGCACAATGTTATTCATTAATGTGCACTGTGTGCGTTTTGGACGGCGAATGTCCTTGTGCACGTGTTTAAATGTCTGCAATCTAAAACTGGACGATACGATCTGTCCGGTTTTGATACGGGAAACAAAGGATTGTTCATTGGTGAGGTGCATGTTTCAATTACCCCGTGGTATTCAAGTTGATCTAAGATCTCCCTGACCTGTTTTTTAGCTTCTTGCTTTATTGGATATTGCCTCTGTGCATTTGGTGAAACTTTTAACGGGATCACGTGGTGGGTTGAATCTTCATCCCATCCGGCTTGATTTTTGTACAATGCTGGAGCTAGGGCAACTGCCCACTCCTGTGCATATGCATGTTTAAGGTGTATGGGAACGAGGTCGGAGAATGCTGGAAAAATTACTGTTTCTCCCCTAGGGCACTCCATAACGAATGCTGGCAGCCAATCTTGTTCAGCTAATAGGATGTCATAACCAGATGATGGGTTTTTCCAAAAGAGACCTTTAACTTTCCTGGGCTTGTGAGCCTCCATTTGGAGTGTTATTTCGTGTTACTTATGTGGGACGCTCACCCTTGTATCTGGTGTTTCCACCGTGATGTAATCATTCAAGTCCGCTGTCACCAGAAATTCCATCAGGTTCTGGCGAGCTATTGTTACTTCTGCTGCACTTCCTAGCATCGTCTGAGCCCATTCCCCGTTCAGAAGTTGTGTCCTCAGAATTCTGGGACTGTCTGATCTTTAGACCTGCAACTTTCTTTTTCTTAAACTGAGGTGATTTTGGCTTTTCTTCTTTTTTGGAAGTATAGTCTTGAGCGTGCTGCTTGTCTCTGGACTTTGTACGCTCTTCTTTGTGTTCTGACTGTCCTTCTCTCTCAGAGTTTTTCTTCGAGCCCTGAAAGGAACGAGAGGAACGTGTATCAGTATCCTGATACCTGTCAGGTTTCCTAATATTATCCCTATTCCTGAGGTTGTACCTCTTCTCAGAGGGCTCCTGTGGAGGAGATCTTCCTCGAGATTGAGATCTGTTTCCTTTAAAGTTTTTTTGTTTTTGATTATACCACTTCTTTTTAGAAGAAGCAGATGTCTGCTTGGAATTGTCCTTTTCAGGACTGCCCATCAGTTGGGGTTTTAAAGCTTTCCCACCCAAACTGTCTCTGCCTAATTCTGCATACGCAGTTTCAATTATTTTGGGCAGTTTGTGTTGTTGATCTAACGGACTGTACTCCCTTAGTCTTTGGCGGATTGCCACTGAAACTGCTTCCCCTTTAATATTAGCTTAAATTATGCCTGATACCTGGTCATAGTTATTTAGTAACTTCATCCCTAAGTTCAGAGCAGGCTCTGCTCCGTACTCGTTCTGTATTTGTCTTAATACATCTGGTATCACTGCTAATGAAGGAATACTATGTGTCCTTTTATATATTGCAGCAAAGACTGTACCCAAAGAAGATCAATCCTCTACTTGTGGTGTTATCCCCATGGGCAAGCAGATTGATAGCATTCTGTGTTTTTCAAACGGGGTAGTATTCGGGAATACTGCCTTGAGCTGAGTTATTTTCTGAGCTACCCAGAATGGCATTTGTTCACGTTTCATGGGCATTTTGCCCATTACCGCGTGTAATGTTTGTGGTGTAATTTTAGTTGCTGTACCCTGAGATTGAGTTCCATTTGTTGCAACTGTTGCTGGTTGGACTGTGAAAGTCCTCATGACGAATTGCGTCACGTTTCTGTAGATTTTAATTAAATCTTTGTGTTGTATGAGTAAGTCTCCTTGTGGCATTGTGTCAATGTCAGGATGTGGTGTGTAGGTCGCTAGTATCGGCCATGTTGCCCCCTCTCCTCTGAGCGGGCCTAATCTAACTCTATTTCTTATGTGGGGTAGGGCGCCTTTAAACCAGTATAGGTGTATCAAGGAGTATCAAGGCAATATTTTTGTTAACAATATTTTTTTCCCAATAATTTTGTGTTCTGATATTGTGTGCATCGATAGTATGTCAGTGATCTGCTTTCAGCAGTTTGGTCATCTTCCTCAGAATTAACTTTTGGTTTAATCTAGCATTGTCATGACATGTTACTATCAACATTTAAATTTTAAGGAGTCATATCTTCATGTTACGGGACATTAATTGTTAATCTTATCTGAAAGCTCAGTTACTGCTCATATTTCCAACAACTTTAAATTAGAAGGACAGCCAAGAGCCTGAATTATGACAGTCCAAATAATCTTTTGTCTCTTTACAGCACTAAGTTTGTTATTGATTTTCAGGTCACAGAAGGATATTAAGCAGAGTCCTAGCATCGGACAGAGTACTAAACCATACAGGGACAAGGATAGCTCTGTAATGACCTGACTAAGACAGGCACTCAGAAGAGAGCGAGGATGGGAGATGGATAGGTGGGAGAATTAACAACCCTATCAATGGAAATCATACCATCACAAAAACAACTGGCAAGAGTAAACCCTTGACAGTGAAGCATCCTGGAACAAGAGGTGAACCAATAGCTGCTCAGAACTGAGCTTATGGCTATGCCCAGCAGGAGAAGACCAAAACCCGCATGCCTAAAAATGGAATCCCAGGTTGGGGGAACCTTCAGAAAGCCCAAAAGGTGTGGGCTAGACTTGTCCCTCACTAATGCCCAGCTACTAAAGACTAAAGGTCTGATTACGATGGCAGACGGACTTGCGTTCACCTGACACCGTCTCGGTCCTGGGACCGACCGACCTCCGGTCAGCGGTCTCGAGCAGCTAATTACAATGCGACCAAACACTGTTCAGTTGCCTACTCCCATTTCTCAATGGGAGCTCGTGTTACGGCTGTAAACTGGCCATAACACAAGCTCCCATTGAGAAATGGGAGGTGTTGTTCATCCCTGAGGTGCCTGCACGGGGTGCAGGGATCAACAGGCCCCCAACCGGAGACCGCGCACCTAAGGGGGCCCTGCTGTGGGCCACCAAGCATGCTTTCTGACATGGTTTCCATGTCGGACAGGCCACATGGAAACCTCTGGATGCATGCATTGTGCACTGAACCAAGTGTAAGCTGGAGTCCTGCAATGGCAGACAAGCTTCATCAGTAGACTGCATAATCCCATCACCTCCTCCACAAAGGATCAAAATTGATCCAGCCTCAACACGTATTAAAATCTGATAACTTTCCAGCTGCATAAATGCCTACCGCAGATAGGGCTAACAATTGAACTCCAAATCCACTCATTTCCAAACGCCCCAAAAAGATATGAGCCAGTACTTTGCAGCAATCCATAATATGGTAGATTGGCATTCCCTCCAGAAGAAATACCAGAGTAGAGGCCATGACTTTTGGAAGTATCACAGCAGAAAACTACAGGGCTATGTATCAGCAACATGCATCTGGCTGAAATGAGGAGTGTGGTATCCTAGGTTATAGAACCATCGTGAGAACTGGTTCTGTAACCTAGGAGCTTTGTGTCAGATAGCAACCAAGCCAAGTTTGAGATGAGCAGAACAACGGAAGACTTGGTTGGCAGCAGTTGCTTGCGGGAGTGCTGCATCTGTGGATGGGGTCTTTTATAATCTGATACTTCAAAAAACATCTTCAAATCTTTACGTGGACTGAATATTCAATTTCACACTGGCAACGATCTACCTACGTGTAACTTCATTCCCCACCTCGGAAATTATTTGAAGATAGCGAATGAAAACCCTTCTTCAAACTAAAAAGGGAGAAAGGAGAAGCTGTTTCTACAGAGACCCCAACACAGCAACCCCGACACAGCAAGTACTTTTACTTTTCTACATTTCATTATTATTGAGAGTGTAACACAAGTTACCGTATTCTTACGGCAGTTGCTCACGCGCAGGTACGCTCGTGAAGCATCTTTCACTCAAGGCGTCTCGAGCACGATCTTCAAGTGCTTCACGCGTGGAACCATCCATTGTCTGGCTGATCTGAGCATCACTTGAATGCAGCGTTATTCACATTGCGTAAAAAAACCATTTCACGGCCATTTTGGATCAGGGAATTCACCCTGCAACCCGATGACACGCACATCCTTGAACTTTGTGTGTCATTGTTGAAGCTAAACTTGCGGCTATTTTACATCGCAAGCTTAACCCTGTAACTCGGTGACACGCACACCATTCTTCATTGCGTGTCACACAGAAACAACAATACTTTCTTTCACAACTGTGACACGCTCACCTTTATCGCTACTGCATGCACGATTAAACTTTATTAGAACAAACAGCGTGTCACGGTGACACACACGTTATTCTGATTTATTTTCAATTCAAGTCACTGTGACACGCACACCATAATAAATCACAATTCTCTTCTGTTATTCATTCTTGATACTGTAAGCTGTATTTTTAAAAAAAGGAAGAGTGTGATATCTAATCCATCTTTATTTTTTTTTAACAGTAATTTAGCATCTTTTAAAGGTATTTGTAGTTCCAATTTAGCTGATTACTCAATTTATCTTAAAGCTTACAAAACTAATAATCAGAATGCAGAAGGTTCCTACTCCATCATTTTTTCTGAACTCTCCAGGAGAACCACCATTAAAGTGGTCAAAATGGAAAAAGGTTTTTGCTCATTATGCAAAGGTGTGTGGTGCCACTCTAAGAGCAGAGAGAAAAACCTTGTTGTTATTACATTGTGTTGGGTCTGAGGGGCAAGAAATTTATGAACACCTCCCTGAATTGTTGGAGGATGATGTAGCAGACCTAAATGAGTATGAGATTGCTATAAAGAAACTAGATCTTCATTACCTTCCAAAATTGAGCACTGTTCTTGAGCGGTATCATTTTGGTAAGAGGATGCAACACCAAAATGAGACTGTTGAACAGTACATTACTTTGCTACACAAATTGGCTTCGACATGCAGCTTTGGAGCCTCTATTGATGAACGTCTTAGGGATCAGGTCATGTTAGGGTGCAATTTAGAAAAAGCAAAGGAGTCTATGTGGGAGAAGAACAACCCATCTCTACATGAGGTATTATCTTTAGCAAAGACTTTGGAACATTCAAAGGCATGTGTTGAAGTCATGAAGAAAGATGCACTAATGACAAACAAAGAAAATGATACGTGTGTTAAAGTAGTAATGGAGAAGGATAAAGACAACAAAATAAGTCAAAGCTACACCAAGTATGATGTAAAAAACAGATCATTAAACAAGGCGTTTGTTGGGAAATGCTATTGATGTGATGATGCTGGTCATTTGGCCAACAATAAGTTGTGTCCTGGCTGGAAAGCCATATGCAAGAATTGTGGAAAAAAGGGACATGTGTCAAAATGTTGTAGGTCTACTACGAAGAAAGTCAGGGAAATAGACTGCGGTGATGACTCAGTAGAAGAATTAATCATTCTGGAGAACTGTGTAGAGAAACTTGATGGACCTCTGGAAACTGTGTTAGTGAATGGTCAAAATGTACAATGCTGTTTGACTCGGGGGCAAAAATTACTTTGATACCCCTTGCATTTTATGAAGAAAAACTCAAGTGTAAAGTAAAACTCTTAAAACCGGATATAAAACCAAAGGGTTACGGTGGGGAGCCAATAAAATTGGCTGGTTATTTTTGGGGTTCAATTGAATTTAAGGATCGGATCATTTCAGGCAAAATTTATGTTTCCGTTAAGGGACACTTGCTGAAAAGTTGGATACACCAACGTGATTTATTTGTTTTTCTTGATGCTAATGCTAAACCCATGGTTTGCTTGAGAGATAAACCCACTGTTAACTCTGTTGAAGTTGATTGTGATAATATCCTGGAAAAGTTCTCAGGGGTTTTTAAAAATGAAGTGGGGTGTTTAAAAAATTATGGGCCAGATGTATGACCCAGAAAATAGCACCTCGCAAATTGCGAGTTTTTTGCGAGGCGCTATTTCCTATGTACAACAGTGGATTTCACACTGTTTGCGATTCCCAATGGGGTCACAAATTGAGAAGCTCATGAATATTAATGAGCCTCTTGCAATTTGCGACCCCATTGGGAATGGCAGGCCCTCCCAGGTATGGTGGCCTGCTGGGCTCAGCAGACCACCATGTCAGGGACTGCTTTTAAATAAAGCGTTTTTTTTTTTTTTGAATGCAGCCCGTTTTCCTTAAAGGAAAACAGGATGCATTTTTAAAAAAAAAATTGAAACGTTTTCGTTTCATTTTTTAAGGGCAGGTAGTGGTCCCTGGGACCACTGCCTGCCCGTAAAAAATATTTACCCCTGCATTTGCAAAGGGGAAGGGGTCCCCTGGGGATCCTTCCCTTTTGTGAGTGCATAACCACCCTCTTGAAGAGGGTGGTAATTTGTGAGTGTTTTGCACCCACAATTGTGGACGCAAAACATTCATACATGGGGTTGCGCTCGCTATTAGGAAGGGAACGCCCCTTCCTAATAGCGAGTCGCAAAACACAATTTTGCGAGTCGCAAAAAATTGCGAGTCGCAAAATAGGCTTTGTACATGGCCCATGCTGTTTTTGCATGCGTAA
Source organism: Calotriton arnoldi (assembly GCA_963921515.1). NCBI lineage: Eukaryota > Metazoa > Chordata > Amphibia > Caudata > Salamandridae > Calotriton > Calotriton arnoldi. The sequence goes on from CAWUFW010003683.1 coordinate 1,646,010, forward strand.
ACGGGTTCGCAAACCCGTTTGCGCATGCAAAAACGGTCGTACATCTGGCCCTATGTTCACAAGATCAGGTTAAAGGAGAATGCTTGCCCGAAAGCAGCCAAAGTCAGAAATGTTCCCATGGCTATTAGAGGTAGCATGAAACTAGAGTTAGATAAACTAGTTGCCAATGGCATAATTGAAGAAGTGGAAGCTTCACAATGGGTTTCCCCAGTTGTTATGGCCCGTAAGGCCAATGGTGAGGCTCGCTTATGTGTGGACTTTAGGGAGCTAAACAAGGCTATTGTGGTTGATCATTATCCCTTACCAAACATTAGCGAAATGCTTAGCATGTTGAATGGAGCAAAATATTTTTCATCTCTAGATCTCAGTTCTGCGTATCATCAAATTAAACTTACTGAGAAGTCTCAAGAATTGACTACTTTCACCACACCCTTTGGTACTTTTAAATTTCTAAGAATGCCGTTTGGGCTCATATCAGCCGCCTCAGTTTTTCAACATATGCAAAAGAAACAATTGATGGACGGAATGCTGGACAATGCAAACATTCACCCCCAGTCACAAGGATCTGGGTTTAATCCATCATTCTTTTGCTCACCACACCACCCAAGTTTGGACCCAGCCATGTGCAAATCAGTCTTGACCCTGTTCCTTGTGGGAACAGCCAGCCCGAACTGCCAAGCCAGGTCCTCCCTGGACCGGAAACAAGCATCCTGGGACCGGTTTCTGGGCATCACCCTTCATCAGCCAGGCTAGATTGAATCCAGTGGTGTAGTGAGCACGGGACCCACGTCTGGGCATACCCTTCCCACTTTGGGCGACATATGCAAAAGAAACAATTGATGGACAGAATGCTGGACAATGCAAACATTCACCCCCAGTCACAGTTTTTCAACAGGCTATGGAGAAAATATTGAAGGGTGTGGTGGGAGTGAAGATCTACCAAGATGATATACTGGTTTCAGGTTCAACTGTTCAAGAACATAATACGAGATTGTGTGAAGTTTTAGAGAAATTATGTGGTCTAACTCTCAAACGAGGAAAATGCAAGTTTGGTGTTCAAGAAATAGAGTATTTAGGACATCTAGTTACAAGCTCTGGAATCAAGCCTAAAAAATTGTTAGTTGACACCATCAAGAGTCTTGCCTCTCCTAAGAGCAAAGATGAGTTAGTGAAATTTTTGGGAATGGCTGAGTTCTATAATAAGTTCATCCCCAAATTTGCAGAAAGAACGTTGGCATTAAGATCCTTGTTGAAGAAGAATACAGAATGTGTCTGGTCTAACATTTGCAAAGTGGAATTCAATGATATCAAATCAGGCTTGCAGAATGCATCAAACCTTGGGAGCTTTGATGTAGAGGATGATGTTGTTGTCATGACAGACGCTAGCTCAAAAGGTTTGGGGGGAGTTTTGTTGCAAAGATCTGTTGATGAGTATAGGATGATTGCTTTTATCTCACAAGGGCTAAGGGGTGCTGAAATTAATTATTCAGTTATAGAAAAAGAGGCCTTAGACGTCTTTTGGGCTGTGAGAAAACTAAGAAAGTTTCTTTGGGGGCGTAAATTTGAAATAAAGACAGACCATAAGCCTCTTAAGGAGGTCTTTACAAAAAAAGGTGTTGATCAGATTTCCAATCGCATTTGCAGATGGGTGATTGCTCTTCAGGAGTATGATTTTGAAATAACCTATGTGCCAGGTGCAAGTAACCTGCAAGCAGACTGTCTATCAAGACTGTATGTTGAGTCAAAGAGTGATGAATCGTCACTGGAAGAGAGCTTTGCTGGTGAAGATTTTGATGAAGATATAAATGTTTGTGTTGTGATTGAAGGCATTATAGAAGAAAGCGAATGGAAAGGTTTGTTGGAAAAGGATGTTTGCTTGCAGAGTGTAGTAAAAATGGTGTTGGAAGGCTGGTTGGTCAAGAATAAATGTGGGGAAGATATACAAGGATTCTGGGAAGTTCGTAATGAGCTTTGTGTTGTCGATGACATACTTATGAGAGGAAGCAAACTTATTCCTCCTGTAGACTTGAGAACTGTTTTAGTTAAAAATGCCCATGCCAGTCACATGGGTACATCGAAAACAAAGGAAAGGATCAGGGAAAATTTCTGGTGGCCCTCAATGGACTTGATGATTGAGAGGGAAGTTAGAGAATGTTTGGACTGTGCAAGGAGTGACAAGGTATTAAAGTGTAGAACACAGCCGATGGTTGTTAGAGAAAGAGCCGCTGGTCCATAGGTTGACATTGCTTCGGACATACTCGGTCCGGTCAAAGTCAATTCTCATGACACATATGTTATGGTATGTATAGACATGTTTTCACGCTGGCCAGAGATTAAGGTTGTGAGTTCCATTGAATCTAGAGATGTGATCAATTTTTTTAGAGGAGCTGTTTGAGAGAAAGGGTTTTCCCTCCAATATCCTCACTGACAATGGGGTTCAGTTTACCTCGGGTGTGGTGGAAGAGTTTCTTAGAAAAAGAGGCGTGAAGCATAAAAAAGCTTCTCTTTATCATCCAGAATCCAATGGTGTTGTGGAGCGTTTTATTAAGGTGTTGAAAGAAAGTTTGCAGTTATCTCCTATGTGCGAGTCCAGCTGGGTTGAAGGTTTGAGGAAGAAAGTGAGAGAATACAGGTTGACTCCTCATTCCATGACATGTGTGTCCCCTTTCCATTTATTTAAAGGAAGGCTACCCTGTTGTGAGGTCAGCCCTGCTTGGCTCATTGAGAAAAGAGTGAAGGTGGATGATCAGGTTGGTGTACCATTAGGTTGGGAAGCTAAAGAAGAAGGAAAGAAATTGAAGTCCAAGGTGTTCTATGACATGAGGAAAGCTGTTAAGGAAACAAGAGTGCAAGTAGGTGATATGGTGAAAATAAAATCTCAGAGAAAAGGTGGAAAGTGTTCCAAATTCAGTATGCCTTGTCAAGTTAAAAAATTGTTCACAAATGCTGTGAAAAACGATGATAATAGGATTTGGAATTTCAATAGAAAATCCAAATGTAGCTCGGAGTTAGGATCTGTTCCTATCAGTTTAAAGGAAAAGGCTACTGAGGGAATTAGAGTTAGATCCCAACATGAAAAAGAAAACCAGTTCGCTTTCTTGACTTTGTGTAAATGCATTTTATTGACAATAGTTTTATGACCATGTTCTGGTTCAGTATCTTTAACTTTGACATTTTGTTCTAATGTTTGACTTATTGTTATGTTTTTGTTAAATATAAGTGGGGAAGTGATGTGGTGTCCTAGGTTATAGAAGCATCGTGAGAACTGGTTCTGTAACCTAGGAGCTTTGTGTCAGATAGCAACAAAGCCAAGTTTGAGATGAGCAGAACAACAAAAGACTTGGTTGGCAGCAGTTGCTTGCGGGAGTGCTGCATCTGTGGATGGGGTCTTTTATAATCTGATACTTCAATAAACATCTTCAAATCTTTACCTGGACTGATTCTTAAATTTCACAAGGAGCAATTGGCAGAAGCAGCAATGGTTCGAAAAGATGTCAATTATGTCATGAAAAATAATGCTTCAATACTCTAAAGCTTAAAGTTAGAAAATAAGTGACTTAGCCCACCTTTGCATCTTGAAATGATGGACAGGAATCCACCCCCTGTGAATAGTGATACAATAAAAGGTACAGAGTAAATACCCAACTCCAGCTGGGCCACTGAAACTAGTGAGATGGTGCCTGTCACATAAGTCTTGAAAGACCTGAAGGAATGCTCCCTTTCTAATGGGGTGAGATGGAAGGTTCTAGAGGAGGCACTGTGTACTTGATGGCCGCTTTGTGTACCCGCTAACCCAGGGGAGTGCTTGGTATGCAAGCTTTGTTTACGGCACCCAGTCTGTGCGGAAGGGCCTTCATTAAAAGCATTTTCTTTGGAAGTTTCTGTCTCAGATGTGTCTCTATATATTCAGTAGTGCCTTGGTCAAGAAACAGAGACCATGAGACAATGGTACATTCGCTCCACAGCCCAACAACCAGTAACCATTATTGTTATCAATTAGCACTTGCATTGTGCATAATCTCATGTAGTGTGCATTGCAATGAAGTGTCTTTCAGTAGTGAGTAACCACATTTAAGAATATCCGTGTACTTTGTTTTACACACTGAAATCACAACATCTGCAGTACCAATCTGAACAGTAAAACACAACTTATTTACAAAAAGAAATATAAGCTATAGTTTTTGCTTTCTCATTTCGCCCCTTTTTGGGGCAAAAGAGGAATCTTGAAAATGAAAAACAAGTGAGAATACAATGTTACACTGCGTATGTGTTTTCAATAGAGGTGGGTGGAACTCGCGGAATTTTACTCCACGGAATTCGGCAGAGTTACATAAAAACTCTGAGAGATTCCTCAGAGTTCCACAAGTGAATTCGGCACGCCGCACTGCCTGCACTGCCTGCACTGATTTTTAGCATCAGGAATTATTCCGCGATGTGAAATGAGCATGAATGACAGCACACGGCACACCAGAGGGCACTGCTTCTTTCTGTCACTCAAGTAGATTTTCTACTCCAATGGCAGCTTTCCAGCATGAACAGTCGCTACCTGCCGCAACCTCCCAAGTTGAGAAAATCACGCAGGGAGGCGTTCTAGTACCTGAAAATCGCTCTAGGGGATTCAAATTCTCGCTTGCACTTGCCAACTGAACGTTGGCGAGCCATGCGCAATTAAAAAAAACTCCACCACATGGCGCTTGCCGGATTGTTGATGGAACTCTGTGAAACTTGAGTAGGCCGCAGTGGGCAAAACTCCGCGAACTCTGCTGGCAGAGCAGAATTTGCACCCACCCCTATTTTTCTATGGCATATTCTATTTGAGCAGATGTAAAAGTAGGTGTGCTTTTTTAATCTTATGTTTAGCTGGTATGAAGAAATTCAAATGATATTTGTAATTACAGGGAGCGTTTTGTTGTTGTGTTGAATATCTTGTTCTGCTCGATTTTACTTGCTTTTGTATTTGTACAAGGTTCTGCCACTTTTCATCACTGCTGTTCTGTCACAGTTTCTGAATCCGCGGTAATTGAGCGAGAAGGCACTTGATGAATAGAAAACATTACTCTGTTGATTATGTTTAATCTCTCATTTGGTGCAAGGTCAGTTCCCACGGATTCCTGTTGTTCACTTTCCTTTTTTCAGATGATTTAAAGATTTTGCAATTGTTTGTATTTATTTGTCTGAGCCCTGCCGCTTGCAGGGTTTGTAGCTTTCTGTTCTGTCTACAATAATGATGCTGTTCACACTTCAGATGGGGTCTTCAATAGTACTGCCTCCATTCTACGTAGAATTCCATTCCCTGGAGACGTCCATGTACCTTTCCCATCCAGTAACTTATGAACGGTTATCGATTTCAAAACTCTAGTTTTGTTGCTGCAGATATGGAAATACATAAATCTCTATCACCTAAGGTAACCAGGAAGTTGTTCTAGCACAGACTTCACCGAAAGTCATAAATCCCTGTTTCTTCTTTTTGTATTCATTTTTCCATAATTTGCTTTTTTCTATTTTTTAAGGGTTCTTAAAACGTCAGGTTTGTTTCTAGGAACCACTCAGACCTCTAGTATGAGATGCCTGATACCATCTTTGACCTTTTGAAACAAAAACAACAATGTTTAGAACAAAGGCTCACACGCATTCTTGACTTCACTTAACGAATGCAGATAACAGAAGTGCCAGGTAAGGTCTGTGGATCCCAGTGGAAATAAATGGACTAAAAGTAAGGAAACACCTTTAAACTGTACCTTATAAAAAAAACAGAAAACATTGAGGGGCCTATTCAGAAACTGCATTTTTCAGTATGTTTAGCATTACTGTAATAGTACTACTCGTGTACAACAAAATTCGATTTGAAAACCTATGTGCGGCAATCTCTGTCTCTACTGTCTTTTCTATGCAGAGATCTCTGCCACTAGTGCAGACATCTTTGCACATGGGCCTACCTTTTAGAAGAAATGTGGGAGGAAGAGAGGTTGTCTAGAAAATAGGGACCCTTTAAACCTAAATGAATGGGGTTTAGGGAGGGTTAATGAGGGGTTTTGAGATAAACATGCAAATACAAAACACCTACTCACACAAGAGTAAGCTCATTGCTATTCACAAACTGCACTTCTAAAGTTGCTGCAGCCAAAAAAGTCTCAACACATTTGTAAATGTACTACAGCCCAGCCACGGATTAAGTCCAGCACCACACGTGGCCACTCACTGGAACATCAATACACTCCCATTGAAAACTATGGAAGCAGGGATTTAAAATAACACCTCGTAGGAAATGTTTCAATAAATAAAATTATTTTGACTTTTAAAATTAATATATACATTTTGTTTAATTTGAAAAAAACAAGTATACAAAAATAATAAATATTATTATAATAATCTAAGTTTCACATTAAAATAAAAAGAACTTAAAACATTATGTTAAATAATCAGTAGTATTTAAAAATATTTCTATACATAATGTTTAATAAATGTTAATACATATTAAATACAAAAAATAATGTAGGGGTGAATTTTCAAAAATTTACACTTTAGAGATATTTATTTTTAAATTAAATAAATATATTTTAAATAATTAAATGTTTTGGCACAAACAATAGGCAAAGCTAAAGTCCCATGAGTAGCCTATGTGTAATGCGAGTAAATTCTGTGAAATTATACATATTACCTGATTTACCTGTGGGCACTTTGCAGGGCACAGAAATTCGTAATAAGTATCCCTAAAAAAGAATTTTTATACTAGACACCACTTGTTCACCTTTGTACTGTGAGACAATGCTCAGTGCTGAGCAAAACTGCCTTCTTTATGTATACGACATTGATAGCATCATCTGTATTCAACTTTATAAAAAACACACTGCACAGTTTTGTAACCATTTTGCAATGCAGCGCTGCATCTTTTATCATAGCGCGTTGCTGCATTATTATTTGTAAAGCGGGTACTTGGCTAATATAAATGTGCCTGTCACTGGTGTTTCATGCTTGACAAATTAAGCAGTGTTTTTTCATCGCTGTAAAATTTACCAAAGTGTCTTGGTTTCTGTGACAATAGGCAGCACACACAAACACATCCTGTCAAATTCATGAAGTGATTAAGCACCAAGGCATCTGCAGGTGTGTGCTGTTGTGACATTGCTTCACGCCCAGAGGCAGGGCGATCACATCGCTCAGTGTCACTAAGACAGGCCACTCTCAGCCTGCTAATACTTTTACTAAATCCCAGAACTACATTTGGGGGGAGGGCTTTAGCAACACGCTTGGAAAATCGAAAACATAAACTAAGTCAAAGCTGATTCAAGTATAAAAAATGAAAGGCGGCCTTGATGACTTTGACCGTCATCTATTCTGCCACTTTTAAAATGAAGACACGTTCTAAAGAGGATATTCATGCTATCTTCGTTTCTAATCTCTAATTAACTCTGTGGTTGGAGCTCTGTGTGTTTTCTGCAACTATTTGAGAAACGCCCAGACTTCAAGTTATTTCCACTTTAAAAAACAAGAGTACGGCAAATAATACGTTTTATGCATGCCTCTGCAGGAAGGGAACGAAATAGTAAAACAATCGATGTTTTTATCTGTTGTGACCTGTCCTAAAATCATTGCTTTCATGTGGCAACCAACACATGACATCACATATATCAAACGCAAAAGGCACCAAGTGGCAAGGAAATGCTTTTTTTAAGAACACAAGGTTTACATGACAAAAAACAGACAACACACAATTGCAGATGAAACCCAATAATGAACCTATGCATTTCTAAAATAATTAAGGAATGTTTCAAAAACGTGGCAGCTGATTTAGGGGCATATTCTCAAGGACTTATCGCCGAGTTATCGGCACTTTAGCGCAGCAAAAGTGGCGAAAGAATTATCGCCCCATTCCCAAGCTGGTGCAAACTGCCCACATCGCCAGTTTCCCAGCGATAGCTGCCGCAAAAAACATCGCCACGGATGAGAGAGACAACTAACGCTAATGATATGCAGAGTAGGCGTTCCCGTGCAAAAACACACGAAAACACCACTTCGCGATATTCTCAACGACCAGCCAGATCTGCTATGCAAACCAAAAACAGGCGATAAGGCGCGTTAGCAGCAGGGATTTAACACCTGCCTTTTACTGGTGTTAAGCAGGACGACAACCTGCAGTAGAACGGGAGCCCAGCCCAGAGCCACATCTGAAGACCAACAGATGCCATGGATACACTGATCATGCAGCTCGGAGACCCAAGAGGGCCACATCATCCACCGCCACCACCCCCAGCCCCCCCCCCGGACCACTCCCCCCACTACTACCACCGAGGCAGCGCAGAACAGGACAGCGGATGTTCCGAAAACGGCATGGCCCCTCAGCCACACAATAGCAGAATGTGGGGAGAGGTGGGAACCAAGTATGTGTGAAAGAGGCAAGTCACCCATGAATAAGAATGCACACAATGCCAAGTGTGGCGGCGATGTGCTGGACAGACCTCAGTATGCAGAGCACAGACCTATCCATATGGACATATACTGCAGGTGTTTGCAGTGTCGTGGACAGTGGACGCAACCATGTTACCTCAGGCAGTGGGGAAGACCTCGGTCATGTAGCTGTGCCGTCCCCCCCTGTAAGCGTAAGCGGAGTGGGCTTGTCCGGCGTACGCCAGCCCAGCGTAGGAGTGTGAATAAATAGGCCGGGGCTCTGGGCGTGGTTCACTTCCGGGATGACCTTTTTATTGCACTTTTCACTGCACTAATTTTTATTAAGAGATACTTGATGGTCAATTTAACCCTCTTGGTATCCTAACAATTTTTAACATTGTCCAATTAACCCCAGAATAAAGTTTTTCAAAAGGTCACATCTGGACAATTTTTAAATCGACACTACCAAGTCACTCACTTCTCACTTCACACAACAACCAGCTCCACTGTAATCAGGTGTCGCAGCACACCCGGATAGCATTCGGCTATTCGGGTGGGACCCCAATGATGAAGCATGTCACCAACTAGGTTGGTGAGTGAGGGGTCTTCTTAGAAAAGGATAATTTCCTTGTTTTGTGCCCCTGTCCCAACACCATATAGACAGTTCTCTGTCTTTGAGTTATACTCCTTTCTTTGTTTTGATTACTTAATTCCAAGGGGACCAGGAGTATCCTCCCCCCTATCTGGATAAATCCCTTTCTCTTCTTTTTTGTTTTGTTCACTTCCGGGATGGCCAACGCGTCTGCCAGGGCGGCGCCCCTCACCCTGCCACGAGGCCGCTGCCGTGACCGCCAGCCTCCTCAGCCGAACGCTGGCTTCCGTGACACTGGCCCCCAGCGCACCCAGCCGCACAGCACCACGGCGTGATGTGTGTGCTGGATACTGCCTCCGGCCTACACTGCGGTCAGCAGGGCTCACAATTCAGATCGAGTCGCAATTGCAGATATTGACCCCAGTGCAGCCCGCCCGGACCACGAATCATCGCTGGCTGCGCACCCCCTGAGCGCCACAGTTGCCACTAACTCTGTGCACCACAAGTCAACGCCATGTGGCTGCGGGCCCTTGCTGACCTCTGCCTCCGGCCTACACTGAGGACAGCAGGGCTCACAATTCAGATCGAGTCGCGATTGCAGATGACACAGTCCAGTAGGCAACAGACATTGACCCCAGTGCGGCCCGCCCGGACCATGAATCATCACTGGCTGCGCACACCCTGAGTGCCACAGGTGCCACTAACTCTGTGCACCACAAGTCAACACCACATGGCCATATTGAGGCAGAATTCAATAGGCAAAAGACATTGCTCCCAGTGCGGCCCGCCCGGACCACGCATCATCGCTGGCTGCGCACCCCCTGAGCGCCACAGGTGCCACTAACTCGGTGCACCACAAGTCAACGCCTAGTTGCTGCAGGCCCTTGCTGACCTCTGCCTCCAGCCTACACTGAGGACAGCAGGGCTCACAATTCAGATCGAGTCGCGATTGCAGATGACGAAGTCCAGTAGGCAACAGACATTGACCCCAGTGCGGCCCGCCTGGACCACGAATCATCGCTGGCTGCGCACCCCCTGAGCGCCACAGGTGCCACTAACTCTGTGCAGCACAAGTCATGGCCCCTTCTGATTGAATATTGGGTGACCTCTGTACTTGCTCCGGCTACCTCCATGGTGCTTGCCAGTTGTTAGTGTTATGTTGGTGCTTTCTGTTTCCGCTTTAATAGTGATCACTGTACAAGTTGTTGCCAGCACCAACCACTCACTGAGGGCTGGCTCACACTCACCCCACACCCATCCAGCACAGGTGTCACTGGATATGTGATCCTGGTAATAAAAAGGGGCCAGGCGCACGTGCCCGTAGCCAGTTCCACTATCTATCCAAGTGTGTCCGTGTGGTCATTATGCATGAATGATGGCCCTGGGCCATACCACATTACATTGTGCTGTGGACAGCGGACGCAACCATGTCACCTCAGGCAGTGGGTAATAGCTTGGACATGTAGCTAAGTCCCCCCCCTGTAAGCGAGAATGTCGCAATGTAGCAAGCACCCGGAGGGCGGGCTTGCACGAACAGAGTAATGAAGGTGCGCAAACCGCTCTGGGTCCAGGATCATACTTGCCAAGTGTTGTGTGTAACTGTATTGCTGCAGCATGAGCAAAATGCCCAGCCACATTAGCAGCGCCAGTTCAGCCAGGCATGTACTCTACATCTGTGTCCGCCCTAGCCTTTACATAGGCCTACACTCACGTGGCCCACCCCCTTCAACGGCCAACATCACAGTGTCGTTGTCAGGCTTGTGGACATGCGCAGACAGGCATGACAATACTGTGCCGTAGGAGTGCAAGTGATGCAATCGCGCAGCGCACATATGTAAATGGGTATGGGGGAGGGAGGAGCAGCTGTGAGGCAACGTAACACACAGTGATGCCGCTCATATGCCACATGCAAGTCATGTCAATAATGAATCACAAAGTCCCACTCATCCCACCCCACCCCCAACAATCCACTTCATATCCCATGAATGCAAGCAGATTACAAACTTACACTAGGGATGAAAGCTCCTTTGTCTGAACTATCAGGCAGAAGCACATCTGCACCTCCGACCTCGGAATTGCATGTGCCCGGCACCCCCTGATAGATACTATAGCAGCTGATGATGACTCCCACACTACGCACAGCCAGACGTAAGACCAACCTATACACACCTCACACACAGAAGTCCATGCTCGAAGTTATCTTGCATGGAATGGCCTTCACACTTACTCCCACAACATCCCAGGCGTACAACCGGTGCACACTATAACAACTCATTGATACGAGATGTGGCATTTCATCCACAGAACTCGCGCAGGTCAGAACAGTGCCGCTTCCACAAGAGCCACTTACGCAATGGCCGAACATCCTGGACACATGCACAACCCCTGTCACGTGGAACTGTACCGTGCACGAATGCTGCATTCACTGGGGGCACTGCCATTGGCACTGCTGTGGATCAGTTACCGGCTAAGCTTCCGCCTTGCCAACGTCACCTGCGTTCAGCCTGTGTTGCATTGTCGATCGTGCATGTTCGAGTGGTCCGTGGATGTCTGCCTATCCAACAGGACGGTAGCTGAACTGGATTTTGACATGTGTGTGCGCCCCCTGTTGGCCCACGACCAGGAGTGTCACCGTGATACCCGTTTATGGGATGCCTTGATACTTGGCATACATGCTGGCACCTGGACCTGGGAGATTGCACAACTCCTCGTGTGCAGTGACCACATTGAACCGCTCCCCTATTGGGCTGTAGTGCTAATTGGTGAAAGGGGGTGGACACAGCACATCTGTCCGGACCTGCTAATGGATGGCCTCGTCATCCTGTTTGATGAAGGCGACACCGACCTCATGTTGGAAATGTTAGCCTACGAAGCTGCAATGGCTTTCATGGACGAGTAACTACATGCCTGCAGCAACAACTTATTGGAACACATTGCACATGTCCTGACACCTTGTTGCATCTTGGAGATCTGGTCACATATCCCACGACAACAGTGGACATGGCTTGTGAAAGGTGAGTCACTCCCCCGGAGTGTACAGCGGCGCTTGGCAAGGTTCCTCATTCTGACATACTGCTGCATTGGTCTGCATGTTGTGGCACTTATCTTGCCCGTACTGACACGCATATGCTAATAAAGTCTACGCAGCTTCACTTGTATTCAACTGTGATGAGTGTTGATTTGAATGACAATGTGTGTCTCAATGCCTATCTGGGTCACGGCCATACATGCGCATTGATAGCATTACCCAGGGAGTGCCTCTTTTGTGGAACCACTGTCCCTACATTCATTCATACTTTCATTCTTAAATGGTCATGGCCATGACACATCAGTGTGAATTGGGATGTTTTATTCACATTCAGTGGAGTGTTGAAGCTGGGCCAGTACAGGGCCATGCAAACCCCACTTTACATTGTTGCCCCATGGGGGGCCAGCCAGAGTCCTTTAGGGATTGACAAGTTCATAGGGAGTGGAAGACTACAGTCCGCAGTGTGATTGCTGTGTCATTGGTAACCACACCAAATATGGCAGTCCATGTCGAGGTCCAAGGTGGGTGTTGCTCGGTGTATGGGGGGGACAGTGGGAGGTGTTATTCCAGGGCATGATGCAGAGGGCAGAACCAAGCGGAACACAGCCATATGGCGGAGATGAATGCTAACACTTGATTCTAGCCACAAAGCCAGATTCATCATCATCTTCGTCCTCTGATGTGTCAGGTGCCTCACTTGCGGGTGGTGGTGTTCTGTCTGCATCACTGTGTGGCACTGACACTTCAGGGGACGGAAGTGGGAAATCTGCCGCACTGTGTGGCACTGACACTTCAGGGGGAGAAGATGTGGATGTAGTAGTGGCACCAGCATCCATCCGCACCAGGCCTTGTGATGGCAATGCCATGACGAGGATCTGCAGGGCATGGAAGATCACAGCTGCATCTCGCTGGTGTGCAGCCGTGGCACACATTCTTTCCACCTGCATCCGCTTCAGGCTCTCCATCATTCTCCTTATGTTTCCCAACTCACGGATGACATCGCTGGAGCCACTCTGACTGGACAGTTGTTCTTGTCTCAGAGTCATGACGCCAGCAATGTCAGCCATGGCTTGTTGTGGAGCAAGGAGCGGACAGTGGGTGTCCGTTAGGGACTGTGAGTGGTCCCTGATGGGACTTAGACACCCACGTATGGCATCCAGTTTGGCTGCCATGAGGTCGAACCCCACCCGCAGCTGGTCAGACATCTCCTCCTGGCACCCTAACACACGGCGTTGGGAGGCCATATGTTGGTCGTGGGGGTCCTGGGAGACAGCCGTGGTGGTGGGTGCTTCCTGCTGTGTGGCCTGTGCAGGGGGTGGGGTCTCATGGATGCAGCTGGGCTGGCCTGCTCCTGGAGGTGGTGTGCCGGAGCTGTCCCTGAGCTGTTGGAGTGCATCGGTGTAGATGTTGGGGAGGTCCTCTTCATCATCAGTGCTGTGTTGTTGGGTCTGCTCTGCATGAGGTGTTGATTCTCCCTCTGCAATGTGAAGGGAAATGCAGATTGACATTGTGTTCACATGTATGTTCACGCATTGTGCAAGTTTACTGTCAGACTGCATGGCAATGTACATTGTGACTGTGTATGAGGAGATGCATATTTGAAGCGGGACACTTGGCATTTCTACACCATCAGGGATGTGAGGTTGTACTTGTATATTGTCATCTCACAGTTTCCTGCTATGCCAAATGCGAACGGCCATTTTCTAAACACAGGCGGCAGCAGTTGTGTCCTCTGTTCTGTTGTGGAAGTGTTGCAGTTTGTACCACATTGTTGTCAATGTTGGGGTGCTCTGCATCTTGTGTGTGTGCTGCATTGTGGGTGATTTGCCCCTTCGGGTCTGTTTTTGCTGGCCCTTATCCCTTTCAGGCGGTGTGCCTTTCACTTCTGTGCTTGTGCAGTGCTGAGCTGTTGCAGACTTGGGTAAATTGGGCCCTTGGTCGGAGTTGTGACTCTTGGGCATGGTTTGTCCGCAGATGTGCTATACTTACTTGTGCATGTGTGCCATTGTGCCCATCTCCCCCCATCCCCCCAGTCCCTGGTCGTTACTCACCCTGTTGCTGTTGGGTCAGGTCATGTTGTGCAGTGTACGGTCCCCCGACTTCTGCCACCGTCTCCCCAATGATGGTCCCAGGCTGGTCCTCCGTGGGGCTTGTGGGGTTCTGGTTGTCCTCTGTTCTTGCTCCGGCTACCTCCATGGTGCTTCGCAGTTGTTTGGGTCATGTTTGTGTTTTTGGTTGCCGCTTTTATGGTGATTTTGGCCGCCTGACTTGTGGGACTGCAGGCTGGCGCAGCTTAGCGCTGGTTTGGTATCGCGGTTGGGCCCATCGCGACTTTTGCCGCTTTCGGGTTTGGATTTTTATCGCCGTCCTGGTGATGTTATCGCGAACATTTTATCAGGAGGCTATCGCATGTTACCGCCGTGTTGAGAATACGACGTTAACACGGAGTTATTTTCCCATGATAGACGGCGATATGAAAACATGCGTTAGCCTTTTTTGGCGATGATTATCGCACGTTCTTGAGAATATCCACCTTAGAGTCCTATGGTAACGAAGTGGCTGCAGGTGAGGAAGTTGTAAATGCTCTTTTAGATGATTTTCCACTTCTGGAAAAATTCTTTTGTGCAACTGCATCTCTAATAAACCTATGATCATAGTAATTCCACCATAGAATCACTCATCAACTGAGATTTCTTCAACAAATGACTTAGCACTTTCAACACACATTGCATGGTTTTCCATTGCCACTCAACTCCAAATCAGCAATTCTTGAACAAGCATTCACACTGATTCACAAATCTGAGCAATCCACCCATTGTGAACTTTTACTGGTGATTTGTGGATTTTGACAGATTTTGGGGATTATAGAATACCATGAAAGTATTGAGAACATATTTTCTTTTTCTATCGGAAGTGGTCACAAAAGTAAAAAATACATAGACGCTCTTGTATTATTACATTTGGCACACATTAATCCACATGAGTTCAGATCTTGCTCAATCTAATATACAAGTGGCCCCCCAATCATATGACCTTTCTCTTTAGCCACCTTTCCGTTATATTTATATAATGAATTTTCTAGATGTAAACTATCTATATATCTGGTCCGCCACTGCTGGTATGTGGGGTGGGGGGTCTAAATAGACTGTAGCAATACATATAAAAGCGAATAAATTGCTACAAGTATCGCTTTAGAAGGTGTTCAAAATCATTTTCTATATTGTCCATAGATATTGTAATATGGATGTGTAATATATTTTTTCTAACGAATATAATAATTTTCTCCAATATTACTGCAGATTTGAGTAAGTTGCAACTATATGTATTACATCCGTGCTCTCATGATGACTGTGTTGACCGTAAGCATTTCCCTGTCACCCCAATTTATATAGTTTATTTGGACACTAAAAAAGTATGTAGATTGTTCTGTAGTGCTGCATTTTGAGATTTGCGGAGAGGAATGCCAAGGTTCCGAAACGAATAGCTTCTTGAACATTTTTTTTCCATTATCAAATTTTAGACTTCTAGCCCACTTATCGCCTTGATTCTCTATGTCATCTGCTTCAGCCTCAGAAAATATTTTATAATATGTTCTAATTTTATTATTTCTATCATTACAAATAGTGTGCAAAAGTTGTGTGTTATGCTAAGCTGATTTTATCTATCTTCTTCATGAAGTCTATTAAAAAAAGGTCTCTTTGAGAAGTCCATATTTTCATGTTGGAAAGAAAAGGGCATATTACTCTATCAGTGCAGATCTGACCTAAAAATCTGATTCCAGAAATTTCCCATATCCTATAATACCGATGCTCAAAATCTGCTGGGAAAATTGCAGACTTCAGTGATGGGGTATAATAGTTAAACTTCTTAATTTACAAAATTCAAGGGCAAACCTTCCAAAGCCATAATAGCAGATTGAAACACTCTTGAAGCATATGTTTATTAATAAAAGCTCTGTTATAAATTGAGCTAAAAACTGCTTGTTGCTTTGCCCAACAATATCTTTAATTTAGAGGGAAGAACAGGGTTATCAAATGTTGAATTATAGAGCCAGGATTCCCATATGTTGCATCATAACTGAAAAGTAGTATTATTTGAAACATAGAAATGCCCAACTTCCTCTTGCTGATATATGTAATTTCCCTTTTTGAGTGCTTACAGACCTAAGCCTACAGGCCTAGAGAAAATTGGTACAATTTGAGTCTAGTATATTAACCTGGCCATATTTCTGACAAAAACCCGGTGCACAATGTTCATTAAGAATCAATCCCACCTTCCTCTGATTCCAGTATTGTTAGACCAGATACGTCATTCTCCAATTCATACCAAGCTAGACTTAAAAGGAGCATACCACCTCATTCATATCAAAGAAGGCGACTCATGGAAAACAGCCTTAAGTTTCGGACAAAATTTGGATTATTCGAGTATACAGTGATGCCCTTCGGTCTGTGTAACGCACTGGCAGCGTTCCAATATAATTCCAATATTTTATTAATATAGTCCTTTGGGACTTCTTGGATGTCTGTGCCCTCATCTACATAGATGATATCCTCCTGTTACGTTTTGCAAACTTCTATAGAACGTTCATCACTCACGTCTTGGATATCGTGACACCCATTACCTAGCTACTCAAGAAAAGGAAAACCTTTAAATGGTCTGACAGAGTTAACCAGGTTTTTCAGATTCTAAAAAGAACCTTTACAACTGCTGTATGTTACAGGACTGAGATCCTTACCAACCTGATTCTGTTGAAGAGGATGTTTCTCAAGAGGCAGTAGGTGGGGTTCTACCACAAAGAGATCCAGACTCTGATCATTTCCATTCTTTGGCTTTTTATTCCAAAAAAGTAATACCTGTGGAACAGAATTACACCGTGGCTGAGAGAGAACTCTTAGCTATTAAACAGTTTTTTTCAGAATGGAGACACCATCTGTTAGGAGCTAAACATACAGTCACAATTTATTCTGAACATAAGAATCTACAATTCTTTAGCTCAGTCAAAGCACTAACACCAAGACAGATGTGGTGGTTGCATTTTTTTCAGTGAATTTGATTTTCTCATCACGTACCCATCAGGTTCCAATGCAGTTACAATCAGACGTGCTATCAAGATTTTGGTTTACATCCCCAAGAACCACTGAGACTGAACTTACTAGTATCATCCCGTCTGACAAGATAATCGCTGTATGTACACCTTCTTGACCAAGGTAAAAAAATAGCTAAGAAAGAAAAATGCAGATGAATGGGGTCTTGATTCAGCTCATTCTGTGGTGGATGGTTTCTTTTATCATAAACAATGTCTATTTATTCCCACTGCTTAACTTGTGCAAGAGGTGTTAGAATGGAACCATGACATCACTTCAGCTGGGCATCCTGGCATTCAAAAAACCTTGGCCAATCATAAAGGGTATTTCTGGTGGTATTATGCTTCAACTTGCCCAGTATGTGTCAGAATAAAGTGTCCCAAACTGCACACTTTGGGTTACTTCAGCCCTTGACCATACCCCTGGCTCACTAGCATACCATCAGCTTAGCCTTCATCACTGATTTACCCCATTGAACAAATTCACAACAGTGTTGGCTGTGGTGGATCTTCTGTCCAAAATGTTTCATTTCATCCCTCTTAGGAAAATCCCAACATTGGAAGAATTTAGCTAAATTTTCATACAAGTGGTCCAATTGCATGGTCTCCCATCTTTGATCATTTCTGATTGTGGCTCTCAATTCTCGTCCGAATTTTGAAAGGCTCTTTGCACATCTCTAGACTTTGAAGTGGCCTTATCATCTGCCTATCACCCTCAACCGATGGGCAGACGGAACACCTGAACCAATCCCTGGAGCAAAAGTTTAGTTGTCTATTAGCCTCAGTAACTAGTCATTGGGATCAAGCCCTTCTAGCAGAGTTTGTGTACAATAATAGTAAACACACAACCTCTGGTCTTTCCCCCTTATACTTCGTAACACAGTACCAGCCATGGTTCCTTCCCAACACCGCCCCCCCAACCCAGTTATGGTGCCTTCAGCAGTGGAATGGCTAGAAACACTGAATGTCTACCTAAAGCTAAACAAGTATTGAAAACACAGGCACATAGACACCGAAAGCAAGAACCTGATTTCAAGGGGGGGGGGGTGACCTCATTTGGTAATCAACCCACAATCTTAAGATGGCCTATCCACACAAACTTCAACCCCATTTTATTGCCTTCTTCCAAATCACAGCCATGCTGAATCCAGTATCTGCAAAGCAACTCCTTCCCGTAGAATGCACCATTCATTCTTTATCTATCCTGTATTCATTCCATGTATCATTATTGAAACCCTATCGCAGTCAAACTATACCTGATGTGCCACCACCACCAATTCCCATCCAAGGTCATTAGAATATGAAGTTCAATTAATCTCGTATTCTAAATGCATTCAAGGCAGGCTACACTATTTGATGGACTAGAAGGGATATAGACCTGCAGATCAGTTCTGGGAACCTGCTTCCTTTGTCCATGCCTCCAGGTTAGTTCGTCATTTTAATGCCCTCTTCCCCCAAAAACCCTATACGATTAGGTGGCCACTGGGTGGAGGAACTGTCATGATTTCCTCCATTGCCACAGCCTGCCCCTACAATGCGCATCTTCCTTGGCACTAATGCGCACTATATTGTTCCCCAGTGCGCATGTCTGTGGTAATGGTTTAATTCCTTGTAAAGTGTGGCCCCCCTCCCCAGGGTTTATTAAGTGCTTACTGCATTGGGTATTGCCTGTTGTGTACAATGTATGTTTAACATCCCTGGTGGCAGTGGTAGGACTAGTGATATCTTGTTTATAATCCCCGGTGGAAGTGGTGAAATACTCAATAAACAACAGACCAGCTTACACATGGCAAGCCCTGCCACCTATGAATGTGCTTTAACGGCAGCATGTGTTTCTGTGGCCATTTTGAAAAGGCTGCTATTAAACTACTCTCACATGCAAGACAGTGCTTGTCCTCATAAGTACTTAACTCACCTGCTCCTGACTCCTGCAGCCACCTGGTTTCTGCAGCATTCTCCAAATGTGGCTCCATTCCTGTGGCGATCCTCAGCAGCAGCCTGGATCCTCGCTGTCTACAGATCCCGGCCCTCCACATGATGCCTTCACTCATCACCTAGTACCTGCAGAAAACAGAAAGAAAGAAAAACAGGTTATTAAGGTTTGATGCAAATGTGCAGCGCGGAGCGCCGCACCCTAAAATGCTAGCGCTAACAAGGGATTAGCATATGCAAAACGACAATCAAGGACCAAAAAAGAAAGCCAGTTTAATATATATATATATTTTTTTATCTTTTTATTAACCAGTTGTTTAGTACACATTGATATACTTTGTCAATACAGGCTGAAACAGGGCATCTTGGTAGCATATATAACAGTACCCTTACATACAATGAGCTCGCACATTTCGTAGGCAATTAACTTAAGCAGTAACCCCTTCAAGTTTGACAAATCCCCGGCTCCAGTATTCATTAGCTTCTATTTTTTTCCCACAGGGTCCAGACTTTCTCCCATTTTTTTAGGCATCCTCTACTCGCATAAACCACTTTTTAGGCCTGCTGACACCAGTCTAGGTCCCGTTTCCCCACCCTTGCCGGCTCAGCCGCACCCCACGCTCTCGCTATGTTCCACTTTGCAACACCAGAGGCCAGTGCCAGCCACGTTTTAGTATGTTTGGGCCAGGTGAACTCCCCTGTCACACTCAGCAAGTGCCATCTTGCCTTAACAGGAACCTGCATACCCACTACTGCTGCAATCACCCGGGATACCCCCTCCCACTACCTCTGAATCTTGGGACAGGCCCAGAGGATGTGGAAAAAGGTGCCCACCTCCCCACAACCCCTAGCACATTGACTGGAGTAGCATCGCCCTAATCTCTGCTGTAATCTTCGGGCAATATAGGACCTGTGTAGAATCCTGGGAAGAACTAATCTAAATCTTGCACGTATGGCAATTTCCCTAGGGCCCTGTATGGCCTCCGCCCAGTCATCGTCTTCCAATAGTCCCACGTCTGTCTCCTATGCCTCCCTGAAGCGGCCCAGAGGATCTGCTAGGTTATTCATGATCTTGCGATATATAAGCGAAACAGCCTTGCCCACCATTGGGTCCATCAGTAATCTATCCTCCAGTGGGGAATAGTCAGGCAACTGCACTCCCTCCGTCACATGGCACCTCAGGGCATGTCTCAGCTGTAAATACCGGAGCCGCTCCCCCTATGCCAATTTATATTCTGACTGCAGGTTCTCAAATGTACACATTTTCCAATTCCACCAGACATCCCCAAGCTTGTTGATACCAATGAGGCCTTAGTCACAAAAGAAAGTCTTCCTTCGAGAATATTCTAAATCAACTCATACACATACCAACAGACTTCAATCAAAGGATCTCTTAGGTTACCAGTGTCCTGGCAGTGCACGCAAGAAATATTGAGAAGTTAGAGTTGGAGCTGCGTAATAGTACTGCTCTGGAGGAGGCTAAAAAAGACTAGATGACATCAATATAGATGTGGAGGGATATAGAGAGTATCTCCTAAATAAAAAAAACAATAAATTAAAAAAAGATATTGATAGATTTAGTCAAGAACAGGTCTATCCATTTTTGAGTGAGAACTACTACCAACAAAGGAATGATGCTAGCTGGGATAGACAACCTAGGAGACAAATATACAATAGAGGAGGGAGAAAACAGATCACCTTCTCAGAGACCTCTGGGTCCAGCAGCGAAGAGGAAGGTCTGCCTAGAGAAGAAGAGATGAATAGAGGAATCATTAAGGAACGTGGATCTTTTTTAGACTCACGTCCAAAAAGGACCCAGAGGTACAACGGGAATGGGGGGAGGGGTCAACCCAACCGGGCCCCTCCACCATTACAGGAATATATTCGAACACGAAACCAACGTTACTGGCGTCAGATGGAATACCAGTAATCAATCTATCTGACAGGTTGCTGAGTGATTCCGAGTTGAAAGTTCTTAGTAGAGGATTTAGTTTTGTCCCATCTTCACACATTGATAAATTTCAATTAGAAAAGGATATGCGTGCTTTTTTCCGTAAGGTGAGACTTACAAGATTCTTTGAAGGGCGCCAGCAGAGGATATGTAATAATGTTTCAGGTTTTAGACCTAAATCCTCGTTTACCCCTACACTAGCTATGGTAGGGAAGAATATTGAAACCTTCGAAAGGGCAGTTGAAAGTGGAATCCACTGTGTTCTAAGTAACACTATGGGACATATTCCCCAGAATTTTAGTAAGGAGGAAAGAGCAGCATTAAATTTATTAAAGGATGATGTCCAATTAACCATTAAACCCGCAGATAAGGGAGGAGGAGTGGTCCTGTTTAATACGGATGACTATGAAAAGAGAATGTATTCCTTACTTAATGTCCCTGAACATTATGAAAAAGTAACATCTAGATGTTTGGAGGTCTTGTCACGTAGTTGTCTCGCACTTCTCACTGAAGCTAGGGATAACTCGCTTATCTGTGAAGAGGAATTTAGATTCCTTAATAATAGGGACCCTAAAACACCAGCACTATATGGTCTTCCAAAAGTCCATAAAAACTCCGGTGATCCCCCGATGCGACCCAGTGTCAGCAGTATTGACTCCCTTCTGGAGCCGATCAGCAAATATGTTGACCATTTTCTGCGTCCTGCTGTTTGCAATTTGAGATCGTATGTGAGGGATTCTTCCCACATCATCTCAATGATAGAGGGCATACCTTTTTGTGGAGAGACTCAGTGTCTGGTTACTCTAGACATTGAGTCTCTCTACACGAATATACCTCAGGAAGACACTGTGGAGGTTGTTCGTACAGTCCTAGAGGGCCTGGACCTTGATGGGGCAGACAAGGAATTTATTTCTGACTGTGTTAGAATGGTCCTTACGAACAACATTTTTTTGTTTAAGGAGGAATTGTTCAGACAGAGGAAGGGTACCAGCATGGGGGCTACTTGTGCTCCAAGTTTAGCATGCCTGTATGTTGGTCAATTTGAGTTGAAGCACATTTACAATGAACTGGCGCCTTTTAGTGAAAATGTAGCGGGCTGGTACCGCTACATTGATGACATCTTTTTTATCTGGGAGGGTGACATTGAACTTTTAGAGGAATTCCTTGCCTGGCTAAACCTTGGAGACCCCAATATTAAATTCACATCTTTTTACAGTAAGGATAGGGTAGATTTCTTGGATATTTCCATCAAGACAGTGGAGGGTGTTTTAGAAGTAGAACTGTTTGTAAAACCTATGGCTAAAAATACATTACTTCAGTTTTCTAGCTTTCACCCTAAATCACAAGTTGAAAATATACCCTTTAGTCAATTCCTCCGTCTCCGGAGGAATTGTTCTGATCTTAATGATTTTTATAAACATGCAGCAGTCCTAAAAGATAAATTCAAAAATAGAGGACACCCCAAGAAATTAATTTCTCACTCTCTAAAAAGAGCGCGTTTTTATGACCGAGACGCCATGATTAATAAACCTCCAAAAATTAAAAAAACAATGTAAAAGATTGTTTTTGTGAGCAAGTTCTCCAATTTGAGCAACCAAATAAAAAATGTAGTCAACAGAAATTGGCATATATTAAACCATGAAGAAGAGAGAAAACTTGAGAAACCTTTGTTTGCTTTTAAAAAAAATAAGAACTTAAAAGACCTGCTTGTGCATACATATAGAGATGATTTCCCTAATGCCCAGCGTACCCTAACTAATACTGTCCCGGTTGGGAATGTAAAATGTAGCACCTGTAATGTGTGCAGTCTATGCATAGAATTGAAAGAAATCACCGTTAATGGCTTCTGTATTAAATCAAAAAGTTTGAATAACTGCAGGAGAAAGAATGTAATTTATCTTCTGAAATGCCCATGTGATGAATATTATGTAGGGGAAACAGGCAGAGAACTTAGGGTTAGACTACAAGAGCACAGGTCAGCAATCAAGACTAAAAAAAGTAATGCCCCTTTGGTTGCACATTTTTTAGAAAAGAGTCACGGGGAAAATGATTTTCACTGGTTTATTTTAGAGAAAGTGACCATTGGCAAAAGAGGTGGAAATATGCAACAGAAAAGGAAGTCACGTGAGTAATGGTATATTTGCCGTCTAAATACGGTCCAGGATGGTTTGAATTCCAAAGAAGAGTGGGATAGAATTATAGGAGCAACTTGAGAATACTAGCTTAAACATTTAATAAAAGCCCATAGTAAGAGGTAGATAGTTGAGAACAGGACTAGTTTAATAATGAGATATGATGTACGGTACTAGAAGTGTATTTGGGTATTAGATGGATTTGGGGGTTCGATTCCTTTCAGTGAACATTATTGTGTTGCTGTTCGTTTTTTTTACTACTTACGTAAAAAAAGTGTTAATTCAGTTAAGATTATATTATATAGGTATTTTTGAGGATGACGTCATATTGACGATCTAGCGGAATACTTTGAAAACCTAGTGTGGTTAGGGGCTGATAATATTGGTCTCTGTGTTGACCATTTTCTCTGACTGATGCTGCAATTAGCGGTCCTGTGTGGCTGAGATCGTTTATAGATGGCTACGGTTGCACGAGGGGTTGTGTGTTCTAGCACTCGCAGTATTAGGAGTAAAGTGGGTATTCACTTCTTTATTATTATAATAATTTTAGTTATATTTTTGGTTCGATTGTATTCGAACACGTCAATGTCATAGTTTTTTGCCTAGCAGATAGGTTCGCGTAGATATTGTATTATCCACTATAAGATGGCCGACAGTTTTCGTTGGTCGGAACACGTGACTGAGCTAACTGAGCCAGCTGGTTCTAATTAGGATTTACAGCGTACTGAGGGTGTGTGAGTACATAAGCAGTCTTCGAGGGGCGTTGGTGTTCCTGTTTGGACGGAGGCATATACCCCGATCCCTCTATTGTGTCGATGAGAAGCGCTGAGGTAAGACCCGGGCGTAATCGTGTTTATGTTGAGTAAAGGAAGACCCGCATTATTTTTGGGGTGGTGTTTTCTTCCGTAAGGGGTTTTTGTGGTCCCATACATATGCGTATTTTCTGACACTTCTAAAAGTTGATATCTTGTAGACTGTCTAGAAGAATTAGCCCACTATTGTTAACGTATGGATATTATACCGTTTTATCCTATAGGTAACTCGACTGAAGTGGCTTGAGTACTCTTGAAGCACATCATTGTGATACATTTGGATTTGTAAATAATAAAAAATAATAAAAGAGGGCTTTGAAAAAACGTTTTGGATGGGCCATAGTTGCTGGAAGACTTAAATCGCCTACTAGTGGAGGTACAGTTGGTGTTGTTGTTAGGAACTTATATTTGGTCTTACTTTGGGTATATAGATACTTATCCATTGTTAAATTGATGTTGTTAAACACAGGTCTGGGCTACCAGTTGCTCCTATGTGGAGCTTTTGAGACAGGAAGGTTTCGTTAGCAGTAACGAGGAGCAGACACTTAAGTTCGAACAAGGTATTGAAAGACAGATGATGGATTAAATTCAACGGTCTTAGTGAATATGGGTGACAGATGTAGTAATACTTTCTTTTTATTCGTGATATACAGCTACGTGGTGTACCCATAAGAACATTGCGAAACGTTATGGTCAGTTTATGGAGGCTTTGTGACCCCTGTTTAACCTGTTCAAGGTAAATACATAAGGATAATGGATCATCTGTATGTAATGAATGGTGGATGCATGAGGATACTCTTTTTGGTTATTAGCGTGTTGATAGTGTAACAAGAAGTTTGGGGCAATGCAATATATTTATGAATATGCTGTGTTTACTTTTTCCCTCTTCCTTTTTAGATCTTTTGAGTTAAGGAACGGGTTGTAATGGTGGGAATATACACTTTTTCCTGATGAAGGTGTTGGTCGAAAGATTGTGACCTACCGAAACGCGTCGATGCTCATTTAAAGTTGTGCTGTGTAACTGTATGGACATTTTTGCGGTTAAGAAAAACAAAAATAAATATACACGATTGTGTACTCTTTTCCGCTATATGATTTTGTTCCACTTTAGTGCCAGCCATACTTTCTTTTTAGGAACTATCTTTTTCCTATCTCGTTTTTTTCCCCCTTCTTTCTCTTTTCTTTTTTATATTTTAATTGAATTATTGCTGCTAACTGTGTTTATTGCGTATTTGCACACTTTGTAACTTATCTGTTGATTTTAATGAAATAATGACGTATATTATGATATGAAGATCTTTTTATACTTGTATTGAATAAAAATGTTTTAACTTTTTGAACTGGTGGCTCCTATTGATATTTCTTGCGTGCACTGCCAGGACACTGGTAACCTAAGAGATCCTTTGATTGAAGTCTGTTGGTATGTGTATGAGTTAATTTAGAATATTCTCGAAGGAAGACTTTCTTTTGTGACTAAGGTCTTTTTGGTACCCACTTTCTTCGTGTACTGGGTCCCTCTCTTTTATTTGAGATACCAATGAGGCTCCATCTCTGCCAACTGGTCACAGTCCCACAATGGGCATTGGCCTGTTAGTTTGGATTCTCACCCCAGTAGTTTTGTGGCTACCCGCCATGCCTGGATGACCCTCCTCGTATGTGCCGGCAGATGCAGCTTACATCCACCCCTATTCAATGCCGCAGGATATTCCCGAGGCCCCAATGCATGGTGGTCTGCCCTGTAGGCTGGTTCCTCGTACGGTGCAAATGCCCATTCATTCACATTACAAGCTGAGATGCCAAGTAGTAACTCCTGACGTCAGGTACCGACCAGTCCCCCCTCATACACTCCCCTCTGCAGCTTACACAGTGCAATTCGGGGGCTTACCCCCGCCCACAACAGGGTGCATATTTCTACATCAATTGTTCGAAATACTGCGGTCGGTATATATGGAGTATTCTGGAGTACATATAGTAAACGTGGGAGGGCCATCATTTTAAACAAGACAGCCCTTCCCATGAGAGAGACCAGTAGCTTCCGCCAGTCCCTGTCAGCGCCACATATCTACCTAGAGAATCATACCATATACATCCTGGTATAAAGGGCACTGACTTTTTCACCAATATAGCCACCCCTCTAGAGCCAGAGGTAAACCCTGCATGTGCCAGGAGGGTGTAACCAAACCTGTTGAGGCCAAGTAGGAATTGCCCTTCAGATATGTCTCCTGTAGAAGAACCAGGTCAAGAGAGTGTCTGTGTATGTATTGTAGCACCATGGTCCTCTTTATTCTGTCATTTAGCCCATTAACATTCAGTGTCATGGCCCTAAGGGCCAATGTAGCCTGATTAGCCATATCCTAGCGGAGGATGATGCAACTCATCTCCTCCCTCCTCCCCCGCCCCACCACCAAGATTTCTAGTCCCAGAGCATCCTGTAGCCCGTAATTCAATGTGTCTAATAGCAGCAACATCACAACTTTGAACGTAAACATCCCGCTGAAAGCCAGTTCTTGCCACCCTCCCACTACACTCCCCCCTCCCTGCTGCCCTGCTGGTGGGCTTTGAACTACCCACCTCCCCAACTTAGCACAGTGCCTGTTGCCCTCCCGAAACAACAAAATGAGGTCCGTGGCCAGTCCATACCCTCCCCAATTCCCCCCAAGCCCTTCACAATACCATATTACCGGATATCTCCTTGCATCAGCGTCTCAGCAACGATCTCTCAGCCTGCTCCAGCCAACACCTAGACCCCCATGCCATGCAGGGCCTCAAGTGAGCAGAATCAGACCCCTTCCACTCCCAACAGTCCAGTTAGCATCGGCCAGTGTTTAGGAACAGTCTTGGTATCTATTCATTTGGTATGCAATTGTCTCACTGACGGATAACTCTCATTCTTCCCCAGTTGGTTCTGTGATGTCTTGTTCTGTCTTTTCGAACATACTGGGAATGCTTGGTACGGGTCCATTTCTGCCTCGAGCGTCCGTCCTTGCCTGAGTTCCCGACTTGTCACCAGCCGTCGAGCCAGTCCCATGCCTCCTCAGGCAAGGAGAGGAAGTATGCTTTCCCATCTGCTTCAACTCTCAGCTTCACCGGAATGAGCATGGCATATTTGATGCCTTTGTCCCTGAGGGCTTTCTTGACTTCCAGGAAACTGCGGCGTTGTTGTTGCACTTTGATCGTGAAATCCGGGAAGAAGGTAACCGTATTGTTTTCACACTTTGTGGGTGGGGCAGTACGCGCCGTTTGTAAAATAGCATCTCTGCCCGAAAGTTAAAGAACCTTGCGATTATGGGTCTTGCAGGGCCCCAGGATGTGGCCGTCCACCTGGGACCCGATGGGCTCTTTCAATCGAAAAATAACTTGACAGACCTTTTAGTTGCAGGTATTTAGTGATGAGTTCCTCTACAAAAAGATCCGTTGCTGGCTCTTCTGCGCATTCCGGTACTCCTAGTATGTTGTTCCGGCGTGCCCTTCCTTCATAGTCGTCTAGCTGAGCCTCCATCTTATCGTGTTTGGTTTGGAGCTGCTACACTTGTTGCTTAAGGCTGGCTGTATCAGCAGTTAGCGTTGTGATGGCTTCCTCCACTTCCTTGACCCTAGTATCCATATTACGAAGATCCACGCGCACCAAGGAGATTTCTATATTTACTGTGTCCAGCCTTGACTCCAGAGAGGTGTGGACATTGTTGATGGCTCTATTGCGAAAAAGTGGAGCACTCTTTATCTCTCTACTCTTTATTTATATTAAGCTGATCTTTCTAATTCAGTGTGCTACAGAAGTGGACATGCTGTCTGGACATGTCAAACCTGTAAACCAACATACTTCAAGTACTTAAACTTGACCTCTGTGCACTATAGCATTCTGCTACTGCTAATTGTAATCCTATAAAATTAGTTTATAAACCTGTTTCTAAGCACAGTATGAAAATGCAAATGTTGAACCACATGAAAACTCACACTATTCAAAATTACAACATCAATGATTCATGATGATAACATCTTTTAATCTGTTATTGACACAGAAAATAAAAATAGAACAATACAAATGATCCGTTTCGTTTTCATGCCCAATGCATTTCGGACCCCTTGGCCCTTCTTCAGGGGCTTAAATCTCAATGAAACGGGTCCTGCGCAATTTCTCTCACTAAACGTGAACAAATGCTTCTCATAAAGCGGTCCGGATGAGAACTCTCTTAAATTTCAAGAAAAAACACTCAACTTTTTCCATCTACCACTCGATCGAAATGCATTGGGCATGAAAAAGAAACGGATCATTTGTATTGTACTATTTTAATTTTCCGTGTCAGTCACAGATTATAAGATGTTATCATCATGAATCATTGATGTAATTTCGAATACTGTTTGAGTTTACATGTGGTTCAACATTGCATTTTCATACTGTGCTTAGAAACAGGTTTATAAACTAGTTTTATAGGATTACAATTAGCAGTACCAGAATGCTATAGTGCACAGAGGTCAAGTTTAAGTACTTGAAGTACATTGTTGATGGCTACCATGATGTCCTGAAGAGTAGGCTCTGTCTGTCCAGCGGGTGCACAGGCCTGTATTTGTGCGTTCGTGTTAGTGACATCTGGTTCTTCTCCCCCTTATTCCAAGCATATTTGTCTAGTTTCGTTTGTAGAGCCGCCTTGCCACCCTTGCCCCCTGTCATTGTGGTTTGTGTGGCCTAGCCAATTTAACATTTATCCGGCAAACAATGTCTGTGAACTAACTTGTGAATGTTTGGCATGTGACTGATTATTATTAATCCCTCAAGACTAAATCACTGTTGCACGTGAACCCTTAACCCAGTATCTAACAACAAGAGACTTGATAGCCAAGGAACTGTTTGCAATTTATGAATGTAACAAAGATGGACAATTTAACCACGTATGTTTACCATTATTGTGCATTGTCAAGAGTGTGAGCCCCTCATGAATGTGAAACAGGGGTAATCTCACAGTCTCTCACAGTATGCTTTTGGGTATGGAACATTGAAGTCCTTTTGTTAACCTGTTAAGTGAATGGCTACGCATATATAGTGCTAGTTGAGCTGTGACCAGGAAAAGAGATCCGACTTCAGATTTGTCTCTCTTGTTGTTGTTTTTTTTTGCACATGTGAGGATCTGCAGATTTATTGTGGCACTCAGTTTGGTCACCCCGTGTGAATCCGTGACGGATCCATGGATCCAGCCCCAATAGAAAATTAAAATACACAGACTCACTTACACACTCCCTTATACCCCAACAGTGTACCTCACACATCTATACGTCACTCACAAACTCACTTAAATGCCCACACCAGCACTCACACAGGAAAAGACACACCCACACAGCCATTCACATACTCACACACCCACTCACCCACCCATACAGCCACTCACACACACATACAGCCACTCACACACCCACTCACATACCCATACAGCCACTCACACACCTACTCACACACCGAAACAGCCACTCACATACCACTCACACACTCATGCAGCCACATTCATGGCACAAACCACACACTGTGCCCTAATTTCTCAAGTAACTATAGATGAAACCAATGTTCAAGTGAGATGCACCATACTTCCTTCATTTTGCAACTTTTTTCTCACTATCTTTTGTTTGAGTACCCTACCATCTTTTGGCAGCAGGAAATGTTCTATGTCAAATTTGTGCTTGACTTATGATACAAAATTAAAAGGTGCAATATTAATGAACAGCGCATATTTGATGTTAAATGCGGTGTAGTTGTTTTTTTTTTTACTTAACACATTGCAGTTTCCAAAAATGTCTTAAAATATCTGCTTATGTTGGATGCATAGAACATGAGTGACACATTAGGCAATGCCACATGTTTAAATCAAAAGTTGCAGTAAGCTGCCCATTCGAGCCATTACCAAGGTTCTCTATCTTCTGGCCCACATTCTCAGTGACCGGTAGCATTGGTGGATGACATGCTTAGAATCTACATCCCACCTGATAATGAGAGCTGATGAGATGGCACATGGTCCTCAGTTTTATGAATGGCTTTTCATACCTTTTGCTAGACCTGCAGTAATCTGTTGATGACTATTCAAATCCTAGCCAGGGCAAATCAGCATTCCATATTTTTGAGGTCAGTTAATTTAGTACTGTTAAATTGAGCAGTAGTAAGCATTGTTAGTCGCCGCACTTAAAAGCATAACCGCAGTACAAAGCAATGTAAACAAATAGTTATGATAAATTTACTTTTTTTTTTAAATAGCACAGGTCACTGCACTAACATGAATTCTCCCCATACAGCTTTATTAAAAATGCCAGAAGGGGAGGTAAAGGATGCTAGAAGTATTCTTAGAGTAGTGGAATCAATTGCAGGTCAGTAGAAAGGAACACTCATAACTCTCTGGAAATATCAGCTAACCAACCAGCTTCTGCCTATGTGGCAGAAATAGAGAAAGAAAAGGAAAAGAAAGATTAGGAGAAAGGAAAGTGGGACTGTGGCTGCATACTGTTACAAGAAGAAAGACCCAACCTAAACATGACAAGAAGTTCCTTTGTTTGACCACTTGTTTATAACCTTGCATCACTGAAGCCACCCAGCAAAATAAATCCTCCACCTGTAAGAAACTTTCACATGCTAGTTTTCTTCAACTGCCACTTGATCTGCTGGGACCAGGACCACAGGGCCTATAATTATGCAGGACTCTAAGGCGCAGAGAGTAGGAATAAAAGAGCCCCTCGAGCCCGCCGAGCTGGACACACTACTTTTCTTCAGCGATACTTGCTTTGCTAATGCCAGGACCTCAAGGCCCATAATTCTGCAGGCTGGGAGAGAAGGCATAAAAGACAGTGCGTGGGGCTAAGACTGGGCCAAGAGGGGGTCTGTCCGCACCGGACCAAGACCAGACTGGGTCACCGCTCTTGGTTAGCCATTTTCGATTAAGCTGCTGATTGGTACGCCCAACATTCTGCTCTCTAGTTCTGGATCGAAAAATGGTTTAAAGAGCCCGTGTTATAAATCCCTCATAATGACCCTCCTCACTTTAACTGTCGGGGTAATCAATGATTACATTTCTACAGTGGAGGTGCAATTGGGGATAAATGCCCAGAAAGAATTACCTGAGGGGGGCATGGAGGGCAACTCTACCCAAATATCATTGCAGAAAGCCAAGGTTTGTGACATTGCCCCCATTATGACAGAGGGTAGAAACTCACTGACTGTTGCTGCTGATGTTCATCACTCACAATAACAGGGTTATATAGACAATAACTAACCTGTAGGAATAAAAGAGTTACTTATGCAGTAGCAAACAAGGGAACTGCTAAATAAACCGGCGGGGAGTTTGAATCCATCTCTCGCACGGTGTCCAACCTTTCAGACTCTCGGCTTGACTAATTCTATTATAAAATAGAAACCTTGATGACAAATTCTTTTGAGAGCTGTTGTTAAAGGTTATCTAAGTTGAATGTGTTATTTCTGAGATTGTGGAATCACATAAGACTAATAGGGTGTATGTCAGCTCTCTCAAGCGGGTCACTGATTCTATCTCATTACCACCTCTACCCCTCTCCTCGTTCCTGATTCTCTTTCTATACTTTCCTACACTGTGGATGGTTCAAGGTAGGTGTGTGCATCTGTGGTTGGGATTTTGGCTAATGTCCAGAAGTTCAAGGGAGGGCATATGGTAAAAATCTTACAGATAAATATAAAGTGGTACACTGGCTCAATAGTAGAACCAAGGGTGGACTTCTCTTTGTATCAACATGGTTAGGTGGGTGCTTCGGGTTGGAAGGCGCCTTAAAACCTTTGAAGGAGATTCCATAGTGCTCAATTTTAATCTGTCCCATTTGGTAGTCTGAATACTATCTCTGCTATCCCACGCTTTTGATGCATGCTCCAGCATCCAGGCCGTCCCTTTAGGTCACTTTTACAAGCCTGTTTCCTTGCAAAACATCCACATTTCGCATACTCTCTCCTCTGCTAATGGTTTCTTACATATAGGCGCATATGGCATACCAACATTTAATCACTTTGAGCCTTTGTGCATCTTAGAGAATGATGACTGACTGACCCTGTTGGAACTGGCATGTTCTGGTTGGCTGAGGGGAGGCCCTAGCCAGGCAGAACCTACCATTCCCGTCAGGGGTGGGTGATTACACTCACTGTATAACTTGCGCTCGTCCTTGAGTAGCTTGGCACTGAGCAGTCAGGCTTATCACAGAGGCAATGTGTAAAGCACTGGCACAGCACTCTCCCACAATAAATACAAAGAGCATCACAAAAGAAACTTCACACGTGGTGTATGTAAATACATTTTGTATTCAACACACACATTAACACAACATGAAAATCATGTATTTCTGGGCATAAATCCCATTTGGAAATATCACTAGCAGTACTAGGCGCAACAGTGTTAAAATGACATCAGTTATATGCACACTTGGGAAAGATCCTACTTTACCCCACAGCACCTTTAGGGGGTGCAAAACATTGTCAGAACTAAGCCCACCCTGGCAATTATTATAATTCAACACCACACAGTTATAGGGTGCACCCCAGAACACAGCAATATCAGAAATGTGTACACACAGACAATTAAAACACTTTTAAACTGCACCATGGGCCAAGGCCACACGGGTAAAAGCCAATGTCAAACGTAGTATTCTATTGGCAGGGAATCAAAGTGTAGAGCAACACTGCGATGTGTTGTAATTATTAATAACAAGCAGTCCCTCCCACACACTCACTCAGCACCGATACACGGAACCACTGATATCGGGCAGGTCTGTATGGAGTGCACTCAGACACACACACACACACAACACCGTAATGCCGTGCAACTGATATCTGGCAGGTCAGTTGATAATGCACATGCATACTCCGAGGCCCAAGTCCTCCTCCACCATTCAGCTAACTCTGACTATGCTACACCCATGGGCTGGAGATAAAGAAAACCTCCCCCCCACGCCCCAGATACTAAGCTGTTCGTGGCCGGAGTCACACTTAGTTAGGGTCCCAGGGAAGAAAGTGGGGGTAGGTAGCAGGGCAAATTATGAGGCAGGCAACAAATGGGGGCTTGACCACTACTCAGGAAGTTCCCCCATGGGAGGCAGAGCAGAAGTGGGCTGAGGGCGATAGTCATTCAATCAAAAGATTCCACAGTGTGCCTTCCAGCACCAGCCCAGTTCTCCGAAGAACAGAGGGGTCATGCAGTTTCTTAACCTGCTTTTGATCACTCTTGAAAGTGTTTCTTAGCCCAATCAATCACTCTCACCACCCAGCCCTGATCCAGGCAATATAGCTGCCAACATGAAGTCATGTGGCTGGGTGAGGAGAGGGCAGGTGGTCCGCTGCACTGAGGGCACAACCGGAACAATCGATGAATGAGGGTTGAAGCAGGGAGCCTCTCAGAAGAAGGAGGCACCAATCAGACACATGTTGATCAAAGTAGCACCCAGGCAATCCAGGCACAACAGAACACAAACCCGCTCCTCTGCACCTCCCGGGAAATGAGGCACAATGTCTGGTGCACATCGATCCGAATCGCACCAGACACTTCCGGGCACACACAAGCAAGAGTTGCAAATTTCGTACCTCCCTGGAAATGGGGCTCAATGTCTGGTGCACGTTGATCTGGGTCGCAGCAGACAATTCTGGTCACACACAATGAAGAGTTGCAAATTCCGTACCTCCCTAGAATTGAGGCACAACGTCTGGTACACGTTGATCTGATTCACACCAGACAATTCCAGTCACAAACACAGGCGCAAGTTCAGAAGTGCTGCACGAGGTAGACTGAGGCACTACTACGGGTACACCCTCACCTCCGAGGGATGCAACCTGTGAATTGGACACCGTACACAATGAGCATGCAGTCGGCCTATTGTATGAGAGGGATGCAACATGATCGACGAAGCGGACAGGTCCCACAATCAGTGAATTTGCTCACCACCAGCAAGATGCTTATGCGTGTTAAGGCTCAATGATGCAGGAGCCACACTCCTTAAATTTAGGCTGTACTTTTGGGGCTCCTGCAGAAGACAATCTGGTCTCCAGGCACAATACTTAGTTCCACGCTCACGCCGCGCTACCAGTTGGCATCCAGCAGACAATGTGGGCACTTAAGAGGGCACCGCTCTCCATGTATCACAAGTAGAAGATGTGGGTCCCTCACAGGAAATCTTTGATGTCCCAGAGACCTCCATAAGAGAACAGGGGGCAAGCTAACAAGCCCTTGGACAGCACACTTCGGGGTCCCACACACCAGCAGGTAGTCAGCACAGGCCAGCCACTATTCAGGAGGGGTGCACGGTCCCTTCCAATGGCAGTAATCCTCCTTGTGCACAACAGATTCCTCTGGCAGTGTGCACCATGCAGTTCGAGGATCTCTGGCCTCATGTCCCCACAAGTGTATCTCTACACTGCTGAAGTATAGCACCAGTAGTTATACTGTAGTGTGCCTTTGAAGTTGGGGATGGTTAAGAGGGTTTCCCTTTAAACCACAGATGTCTCCCCTAAATTTCAGTCCTGTCTGCCATAGGAACGTGGAATCAAGATTTTAATCTTTAGTGGGCCATGATCTGGTTTCCAAGAGGCCAAGTGTCAAAACCTCTCCCTCCAATCTATCCGGACAGGCACTCAAATGGCAGAGGTTTGTTGCTCCAGTTGCATGCCCAATATTTATAGCTGTCACAGGGGAATGCACAGATGTCCTCCTCCAACTTCCAGTGTTGAATGGAGTCAAGTGAAAAGGCACACAAAGAGTTTTAGAGCAGAGAAATGCCCACTTTCTAGAAGTTAAGATTCTTCCCCACTTGGTCTTGCTTAAAAGGTTTTGTTCCCAATGGGCAGCATCCTAATGAATAAAATCACATATAAAGTACATGATCTAGGTTTGCTGCATGTATGAACCCTTTGCAAAAAATGACTGGTGTATAATTAAGAGTGTCATTATAGTTTTCATGTGTTTAATTCATGTGTTTAATGTATTGTCGTTTATTTTATGTTTCAATAATGTAAAGTATTGTGTTGAAATCGAAAGTGTCTTCTCAATCTCAGGTGTCTATGATATTGAAAAAGAATCTTACATGTAACAAATGGTTAAATAAATAACCAGGACCAAAGAATTAAAATTGGTTCCTATGTCTGTTTAAACAGTTAGCAGCACTGAATGTGGTGGCTAGGTCTCTTGTTGTTTCACTTTAACCAGGCCCTATCTAGCCACTGATCAATAGGGCCAACCCCCTCCTTTGCTTTATTTGTAGAAGTTGGAAAACACCAAAGGGTCTGGACTCCAATCAGTAAGGCTGAGCCCCAATTAACCAATAAACAACAAAATGCCAGTACTGATGACCAATTCACCACTTAATATTAGCACATTGAAATTAAACAATGTAACCACAGGACCTCTGTTCCCATATGTTTTAATCTAAATATATTTTTCAAACATAATCACTTCTATGATTCCATGAATTTAATTTAGAAAGCATAAAAAACATTCTATTTCCCCACTCCCACTAATTCTTCTTTAAAACATACCTACATCCACTACCAATTCACTTTCATACCCATTCTATCTAGTCATTACCAACATACATAAAAATCATCCATTAATCACACTCAATACACGTACAAGCAGCCTACCCCCAACCCTCTTCATACCACTAAAACACAAAACCCAATTTGAAAATACAATTACAATATAGGCCAAAGACGAATCAATTTAAACATGAACACAAAGTTCTTAATATAAACATCTTATATACACGCTATTGGCCATCAACAGGTCGACGCGTTTCGAACACCCTTTGCTTCCGGGGTTCTTCTCAGGACCGACAAGCCAAATCCAGTCAGTAGATCAACCGATCTAAGCTTCTGACAACAACAAACTCTTTATTAATGGCAGTTAATCACCGCTTCCCGGACGTTCAATCACCACTGTTTTTTGTTCGAGCTCTTTTTGCTCCTCTAGGAGTCCTGTCTTATAGTCACTGGACTGCCCCAGAAGTGGAGACGGAATTCAATAATTCGTGCGTGTCCCGTTTCCTTAAGTCACGAGTACTCCACTGTGTGGTATCGTCGCGGGTCACCGAACAATGAGCTCGAACAAAAAACAGTGGTGATTGAACGTGATTCGTCTTTGGCCTATATTGTAATTGTATTTTCAAATTGGGTTTTGTGTTTTAGTGGTATGAAGAGGGTTGGGGGGTAGGCTGCTTGTACGTGTATTGAGTGTGATTAATGGATGATTTTTATGTATGTTGGTAATGACTAGATAGAATGGGTATGAAAGTGAATTGGTAGTGGATGTAGGTATGTTTTAAAGAAGAATTAGTGGGAGTGGGGAAATAGAATGTTTTTTATGCTTTCTAAATTAAATTCATGGAATCATAGAAGTGATTATGTTTGAAAAATATATTTAGATTAAAACATATGGGAACAGAGGTCCTGTGGTTACATTGTTTAATTTCAATGTGCTAATATTAAGTGGTGAATTGGTCATCAGTACTGGCATTTTGTTGTTTATTGGTTATTTGTAGAAGTGGCATTTCTAAGCTGTTAATGACAAATCCCTCTTTACCACAGGAGAAGGTTTGTCATTGTGAATACAATGATAGGAAACATTATGAGGCTACTCCACTGTAAGCCACTATTGCAGCTTGAAGTAATTTAAACCACTCCCCCATGTAAACCCATGGGAAGAGCAAATCTCATAGGTGGTGAAAACACAAATGGATATTCTTCACTAACTGGGCAGGCCACTTGCTTCACCCCTTAAGACTTACCACAGGGATTTTATAGTGGTAATAAAAGGTCTTCTCAGGATTGGGCAGTGGTTTAGAAAGGCCAGCCAGAGCATAAGTGCAATTGCGCACACACAGGTCTGCAATGGCAGGCTTGACAAGTTTAAAAACCTCATAGGTGCAAGTGTGCACCCATAGGCCTGCAATGGCAGGCTTGAGCCATGTTTAAAAACATCAGATAAGCACCACTTCCTAATGTGGGTAGGATGGGCATGCACACTTTCACACTGCATTTACAGTGGGAAAGTGCCCAGAGCCCTAAGACCACTAAAAGAGAATCAGCAAAACCCATGGGAAGAGCAGACCTCCTAGTTAGGAAAACCTACATTGGGGTTCTTCAGTGCCTAGGCAGGGAACACTGATGTGTACCTGCTCTACCTTTCGCCTACCGCTGGCTCCACCCCTCAGGGCCTACCCTGGGGTGCTTTAATGGTGGTGGAAGTCCCACTCAAGGTTGGCTAATGGATTACAAATGCCTAACTGAGCATAGGCGCAACTGCACACCAACAGGCTTGTAATGGCAGTCTTGATACAAGTTTGAAAGGCGATTTTGGTGGGTGGCACAATCAAAGTTCTGTAATGGTGGAGTCTATAAATTCATTTGACACCTTTGTTGCCTCACCTTTAAATTCCTTTGGTATTTTAAATTGTAACATTGTGGACATTGAGTCAAAAAAGGAGGTCCAGGCTGGCTTACTTTCCTAAAGGGTTTTAAGATCATTTGTCTTCAATAAACATGGGCTGTTTCAAATCTATTCCATTTAGATAGCTGTAGTTCAGTCTTTTCTCCTTCTGTTTCTGGGGCTTATGGAAGAGCTAGAGGGGGGGTAACTCAACCTGATTGCTCTCTGCTTGAATTGTAAAACTCAAGAAATGTGTACTCACTCACCCAACTTCTTTGCTGTCTTGTGAACTTTTATAATTGTACCTGTTCACAGAGTAATTCTGAGCATGTGCTTTCCCTAAGATCTTTATTGGGCTGTTTCAGAGAAAGGTTTTACAGCTACATTTCCATGGTGTAGGTGGGTGAATTTAAATAACATCGGTGCTCTGGATGTTATCATGTCCCAAACAACTCTAAGCATAAAGACTTATTCTCTCGGATACATTTGAAGCAGAATGGTAAACTAATGAACAGTATCTGAATTAATTAATATTTCCTTTATAAGCAGTTTGGGAGAGGGCCATGACTCTAATGCTGGCATCCCTACTTAAACGGGTAGACGTTGTTTTTCAGTTATTGAATTTATATTGATCTCAGCCCCTCTTCTTTCCTCAGTCAAAGATCATGAGGTAATCTGGGAACCTCACAGTGATTCCAATCTGCTGACACTTTCCTTGGTTTGGCGAGCTATTCCTAATCCTGTCACTCAATTGCTGATCAGCGAGGTGAGGGTCACTGAGATGGGTTAAAGTTATGCTGAGAGTTTTTTATAAAAAAGTAGTGACCTGTTGTTTTAAAGACTTAGGGGCACATGCATCAAGCATTATTGCCTTTGCAAACGAGCCGATTCGCAGAATCGGCCCGTTTGCGAATGCAAAAAATGCTTTTTTGATGCAGCAAACCCTAATTTGCGATTCGGTAACCTGTTACCGAATAGCAAAATGGGTTTGTGAATCGGTATTTGGAAGGGGCGTGTTTAGGCCGTCGCTTCCAAATACCGAATCCTAACAGTATGCATGAATGTTATCTGACCGTGAATGCGGTTGCAAAACATTTGCATATTACCACCTACTTCAAGTAGGTGGTAACCCATTCGCAAAAGGGAAGGGGTCCCCAAGGGACCCCTTCCCCTTTGTGAATGATTGTAAAAGCATTTTTAAGAGCAGGCAGTGGTCCCACAGACCATTGCCTACTCTTAAAAAATGAAACTGCAAAGTTTCATTTTTCTTTTTAAATGCATCCCGTTTTCCTTTAAGAAAAACAGGCTGCACTTAAAAACAAAAAAGACTGCTTTATTTAAAAGCAATCACAGATATGATGGTCTGCTGACCTCAGCAGGCCACCATCCCTGTGATTCCTAATGGCTCGCAAATTGCGACCTACCTCATTAATATGTATGAGGTAGGTCTATTTGCGACTCATTAAGAATCGCTAGTGAAACTGAAAACAGTTTCATACATTAGGATTAGCGATTACCTAATTGCGATTCGAAGAAAATCGCAATTAGGTCATGGATACTTGTGATAATGATACATGTGGACCCTAGACTTTCTTTGAACATTTGATCAATATTTCAGGGCATCCTGGGTTCTTTTAATTCAATATGCGAGGATGTGATTTAATTATTGACCATTCCTGCTAAATCTTCCCCTATGAGCTCCTGCAGGTGGTTCGATCACTCATGCTCTAAAGTGCATCTTAACTTGATTGGTGCTTTGAAAAACGCCCAGAGTAAGGTCAGGTGTTGTTGTTTGTAGAGCCATTTATAAACAGGCAAATAAGAGTAGGAAAAAGGCTCCGCAACAAGAGGCATGGGAGCAGTTATTATGTGCTACTGGTCTTAAAAATTGTGCATTTTATTGAAAAAGTTTTAACTATCCCCTTTTTCTGTCCTCTGAGATCCCTAGTATGTGCTCACACATTCCTTTGGATAAGTAGGTTAGTCATTTTAAAGCGATATATCATCTTCTCATTGCCTTAGCATCGAACCCTCTACCTCAGGATAACCAGGGTGAGTCAAACTTCCACATATCACTACAGGAGGTCACGGGTTCTATTAATGCATACCCTAAAAACAAAGCCCAAGGCCCTGATGGTGTACCTGCTGACTTATATAGTTTGGATGTCATACTCTGGGCCCCTTTACTTACAATCACCATCAACGCTACTGTTAGCCATGACCTTCCTAAGTCATGGTCAAAGTTCATAATCGTGCCTGTTTTTAAAAAATGAAACAAGTATGATCACTGTTGTTACAGTCCCATCTCCTTCATTGATTCTTTGGTTAAGATCATAAGGTGCATAGTCTTAAACAGGTTGACATCTTGGGTTCATGAAAGTCGTATACTTTCTGACCTTCGGTACAGAATTAGGCCCGGACTGGGGCTTTATTTAATCATTAACAAATATATAGTGGCTAAGAAGGGTTCTTTTATGGACCTTAGCTTGGTGTTAGACAGGGTGAATAGAGAAATATTGTGGAGCATTATGATTTCTTTAGGTGTTGATGCTAATATGGTTTATTTTCTGTGTGACCTTCACTCAAATCTCTTATCTTCAGTTAGATATGGCTCAATAGGAGAATGCTAGGCCTCTTTTAAGTTAAAGCGAGGAGTTTGTCAGTGGTGTATTCTTGCTTACTTTTTGTTCTCCTTGTAAATAAATCAACTGGAACGTAGCCTAGTTTTGAGTGGACACGTATTGACCTACTTTGGAAGGCGTCCAATTCCAGTATTACTGGTATGTGGATGACACTGTTCTACTTGAAGGAAAGTACCAGCATTAAAATCCTTATTTAATGGTGGTAGGGAATAGATCAACTAAATCCCAAGTGTTTAAAGTAAAGAACAGCACAATTAGCAAGATTGATTATTTTTCCTATCGTGATCTGTTATTTGATTCCTCTTACTCCGGAGCATTATTCTTGACATCTAAAACACATAGTTTCTAGAGGTCTATTTCTTATGTTTTTGACTTTGTCACCATACAAGGTCATAGACTGTTAGAGGACTTATTTAAGAAGTATAAGGCAACATGTGTATCTATAGCTTCTTATGGTAGTGCCATCTGTGGGTATGCCAATGCATCTTCCTTGCAAACTGTTCGCAATTAGTTTCTGTGGAGAGTGTTATCCCCTGGCTCTTTTACTGCCCATGAAAAGCTAGGTCAAGGTTTCCTCACTGATGTCCTATGATGTCTTACTTTACTGTATGAATTTTGGTCTGGCTTAAGCCAGAAACCAAACTAAATTGTTTGTTAATTAAGGAATATTTAGCCTTGGATGGGGCTAATAGATTTTTATGATTCTCCTTTGTTAGTTAGTCTTTTTTGGAGCTGGCCATCCTGAGATCTTTGACAACCAAGAAAAGATTATGAAAGCTGATTTGGCTTGGACTAAAAATACATTAATGGACTTTTCAAGGGGCGAGAGAGAGTATTTAAAACTGATTAAACCCTCTGTCAGATCATACATAATCCTAAAAACCTTGCCCACTCTAGAACTTTACTTAATGTTTGTAACTTCCATGAACCATCATGTTTTGCTAACTACATTTAGGCTTAATATGGTTCAACACTTACTTGCGGTTCCTAGGGGTTGACACTGGGACTGTTCTTCAGCACCATGAGCTGGGATTCTGTTTCGAATCAGGATGCCATGCATTTTATAATGTCTTGTCATTCTACAGTGATTTGGGGTAAAAAATATATTATTTCTCTTTTCTAAGGGAAACAATTTACTCAAGTAAGGCCCACATTGTTACAGTTACTTCTTGAACAGCACACTTTGTTACATTGCCTGTTTCTTATCCAGTGTTGTTAAATTAAGTAACAGGATGGACCTTACACAATTAATTTGTGTTCCTATTTTGTATTTTAACAGTGTCTGTGTTATTTATTAGGTCATTTATATTTGAGGAAGGAATTGTGTCATTGTTTCTTTCCCAATTAATTTTTGTATTATGATTATACCTACATTGTTATGTTTAACTTTGATATGTTTGTTTTTATATTGGTTAGTTTGTATATACTTGTGGATTTTATAGCGGTACTGTATTTTATTTTCTGCTGTTGTCTTTTATGGTTTAATATAAAAATGGTCTTCCTTTGCAAATGACACATAAATGCTAGAATGCACACCCTTTGTGTCCATTGCTTTCATATTTAACATTGTTTGTATGACGCTCTCAAGGCGGGGGTTTTGGTGTGCAGCTCCTGATGCACGCTCTGCCCGTGCATGCCAATAGTATTGCAACAAGACCAGTGCATAACCAATACACCAGTTCAGGGTGCACAGCCTGATATCGGTCTGTGGGCCATTGTGTTTCAAACTGTTTGAAACACAATGGCCCACTGGCCGATTTCAGGCAGTGCACCCTGAACTGGTGTATTGGTTATGGATTGGTCTTGTTGCTTCCACTGTTAATGTCAGGTCAAAGATACATGGGTGCTCCACCTCTGTGTGAAAATATTGGGGTTGGGAGGGGTTGGAAATAGGCACTATACAGGTAGTGAGTGCTATAAAAAACACCTTTCTGGGACCCCTAACAAGGTGAGTAGTTCAATAGAGAGAGAGAGCATACCATCACAAGACCTAACATCTACTCCTGGCTTTCCCACTTTGCATAATTATGCTTGAAATAAACACTGAATGATAAACCTGGATAGGTCACACAATGCAGCTGCCAAGCACTTTATTTTTCAAAAATAGACTTATAAAGCAGAAATTTAAAAAATAAATACAATTCATGGCCTTGGCATCCTGAAAGGAAACACCCAGGGGGATGGGATCATTTTTCTTTTTTTTCTGTTCGGAGCCATCAGGCTTTTTCTGGTGGTCCGTAACAGAAGACAGTACGCCTGACAAACTCTAAATGACACCAATATTTTTTAATTCTGACCCCGCCATTTAGCTCAATTGTGCGCTCTTAGTAATACCCTCTGGAACTTATTCCTTTGTGCCCAAGTTTTGCCCATGATTGGGAGTTCTCCAGCCTGAAAACTGTTAGAAAGTTTGTGGTTAAAAGAAAAACAGACAACTTGGACTGGATGTTACCTCTGGAGAGGGTGGGTAGACAGTATCCACTCTCCTGGTACTTGATAGGCTTTTGAACAAGCAGTACTGCATTACAATCTCAGGTCTCAAACTTACCTAATTGTTTGAGCATGGGCAAATCATACTGTCTTTGTGCCGCTGTCCTCTGATCTGACAGGCTGTGTGTTGTGGACCTGTAACAAAAAGGTTTCCCTAAATGTTTGCAGGATTTACCAAAACTATGAATGATCCAGAGATAATGCGCGGAAATAGCCAAAACTGAGTCAATGATTGTGCATGCCTATGAGCTTGCCCTCTCTATCAGAGGATCACAGCTGAATTTTGTCACTTTAGGAAAAAGTCTGTGAGAATAGGTATGTTCAGAAGGAACAAAATTGACCAATTGAGATACTTATGTAAGACTTAATGAAGCACTTATATCCATCTCTGACGGGTATACAATAAGATTTTAAGAATTCAGGAAGAACCAAGTGGGAAGCCCAATGCTATAACTATGAAGTTTAGATAGGGAAGTTTTGGCAGAACATGATGTTGTTTACCCACTTATAGTGCACAGAACTAAATACAACAATCCAGCCCACCTAGCGGATTCAGACATCCACAGGGTAGTAAAAGGGCTATCATTACCCTTTTGAATAAATAAAAGGGCTTCATATGAGCTGTCTACATTCAGTAGCGGCCCGTGGTGGGAGTGCTGCTGGGCGCTGACGTGGGGCGGGGGAGGGGCAGGGTGGGGGTAGTAAACTACGGATTACGGCCGATTAGAGTTAAGTAAACATATAAATAAATAAAACGAATTTCGTTGCGCGCGCTGCTTTGCATTTGGCGATGCAGCGCGCGCAACGAAATTTGTTTTATTTATTTATATGTTTACTTACCTCTAATCGGCCGTAATCCGTAGTTTACTACCCCCCACCCTGCCTCTCCCCCGCCCGACGTCAGCGCCCGGCAGCACTCCCACCACGGGCCGCTACTGTCTATATTCATACCCACCCTACATCCAGGCAACCCTGGGATCCCAACCCACAGGGGTTACCACCTGAACATGTTTTACTGGCCTGGCCTGTAATTTTAAATCCAGGAAGTTAAAATAATGGGGAAAGTCGTGAAACCCACTATTCTTTCCTTGCGAAACCATAAAGAAACCAAGTTAAAAAAGTATTTGAGAGCTGACCAAATCCGTTCATATTTGTTTTTCACCTTCTAGCTCGTGGCTGTAACTCAATAGTAAAAGAAAACAAAAAGCAGTATTTTGGCAACCCTACAACTCGTAAGTGTAAGCATGTCCACCCAGATACTGCAGCATACTTTAACAGTTTTAAGACAGCTGCCATGAAGACGTCCTATACAAGAAAACACACACCCTGAAGTGTCTCAGGAGTTCACTTCCTCCTGCTTCTTCCAGTTTCTGTCCTTCAAAACAATTAGCAAAACAAACATAGCTTCGGAAAACTAGGCTGCCCTCCCTGGAGCCTCATGGGGAATGTGACATATGTGGGATGAACTTCTGTTGCAGGTCCATAGGCAAAGGCCCTGTCCCTATTGATCCTCTGGATGTTCCTGCAACAGCACCAGCTTCCTCCAACACATGAACGTTGGCACTCTCCAGCCACAGGAAAATGTTGTATAGGGATAAGCAGAACAAATGCTGAGCTGTGACAGGTTGCGGCAAATTACTTTTTCCTGAGTTTCATTTCCATTCCTCAGGCCACCAAGAGGAAGCTTTTTGCCAGGTCCTTGAGGAATACCCCGGAAAGGGTTTCAACCAGTACTTGAGGCAGTTGTAACAAAATAAACATTCAAGACGGAGCTGGATACACAGTCACTACTGGCCTCTGTCAGGCAGGGAGGAATTTCCCTGTTCAGCGGGGAAGTCTTTTCTCCTTTATAGAGGTCCAGGTTCCTAAATTAGTGAGTAAAGTAGGGCCATCTAAAACATAAAACAACGAAATAATAGGTGATGACCCGTAAGCCAATAGGATTACATTTTTCAAGCTACCCTCTCTCTGATTTAACTTTAGTGTAATTCTGTTTCTTTGACTCAGGAAGTTCTGCGGCTAATCTTTCCTCACCATCCTGGCCCTTGGGTGGCTTTCTTTTGTACTGGCAGGTGTAAGCCCAAGCAGATCTAGAGGTGCAAATAGATGTGACATGGTAGGAGCTCCAGAAATTGTTGGTTTTGATTTTTTAAGACCTCAGACGA
This sequence comes from Calotriton arnoldi, assembly GCA_963921515.1. Taxonomy (NCBI): domain Eukaryota; kingdom Metazoa; phylum Chordata; class Amphibia; order Caudata; family Salamandridae; genus Calotriton; species Calotriton arnoldi. Next base: position 1,690,619 of record CAWUFW010003683.1, read on the forward strand.
GCTCAGGCAGAATGTTCCTCATAACTAATAATTGCTAAAAATGTGTTAGGAAAGGGAACTTTAACTAGACCAGTGATTTTTGATGGCTTTTTGTAAAGCCTGAGAATCAGTTACTTTCTGGATGTACACCAATAATGAGTTTCAAAATTGTATGGACTGTACAGACTACCACAATTTGCAGTATATATGGATATTGATATGAAGCAAATACTTTTTTTTAATCAGAGACAGTGTTCAGGTTGAGAGGCAGGACATTTCTTCTGTAAGAGGAGAATGCCATTGTCATTGTTTGATAGGTGTGTGATATAGAGAGGTTTAAATGCGATTTGCTGTGCTACTCAGGGCCAGCGAACAGATCATAGATCCAGATGTCATTGATGGGTTGAAGATAAAATGGTAGGATTACAACTAGTGCTTAATTTGTAAAAACATAGGTGCTAGGACCGTTGTCAGGAGGGTACTGCAGCGTGCACTACCCATTGCCCCTGCAGCGCTGCCAAAGCCACACCAACACAACTACTGACCATCACACTGCCTCCCACAAGTGTGACAATTCAGACTATTCCATGCCCAAAGCTATAAGAATTGCTTGGGCTGCAGGTATTAGTCCTTTTTAATGTATATTTCATTCATATACAACTGTTTTGCTTACCTGTAAAGTAGATAGACAGTGTCACCATGTGGCAGACAGTCATAAGTGCCAGTGTTGAAAATTAAGTGCTGGTGCCGAGCACCAGAAACCAGGGACTCAAATTAAACACAGCTTACAACAGAAGTCTGAATTTGTTGAGTATGCACAGCAGGAAGGGAGTCCAATTTCAGAACCTATCTATGTTCAATCAGGTTTTTACTGATGTCAGTGTTAGCTTATAAATTTTGGGGGCCCCGTGCAATGTGTACTTGACGGTCCCTGCATGGAACATATTTGAATATTGGAATTTTATTACCCATGTCCTGCTAATTGAAGCCTGCATGGTTCCAAAGAGTACTAAATTTCAGGTTAAACTTTAACAGATTCAGACAAAAACCCTTGAAATATATCTTGCTCGGGACCCCAAAAACCATTAAAATTACAGGGTAGATTGACAGAGTCAGAGGTGGAGGTAGGCAGAGAGAAGGAGCGGTTTAAAGAAAGAAAAATAATAGACAGAGATTAAATAGAGAGAAAATTCACTTTCCTAGGGGACCCCATGGAAGGTGGGGGTCATAGGCAATTGACCACTTTGCCCTTGCCATAAAATGTCTCTGACTGATGCACAGCAATTCACTCCCGTCTCCTTCCATAATCAAAATGACCTAATAAGACAACCCAACCCGTCTACAAATCAAAGACATGATGTACAAAAACATGAATTTGCGATTGCGAATAGAGCTCAAAATAACACCTATGCATTGTCACTTATATAAGGTATATTGGGTTTTACTTTTTCAATGAAAATTCTTTTTAACATTGTTTGTATTATAATGAAATCTGTTATAATGAAATGTTATCTTATTATGTTCTGATCGATCAAATATCATTCACTTGCCACGTTTTTTTTTAATGAAAATTTTTATCTGTACATAGTGTATTTTAAAAAATGGCTTGTCTGATGCTTTTATGATACTTGCTATCGAAATAAAGCAAATTTGATTGATTGATTGATTGCTTATTAGCTATAATAGTGATTTGCTAATAAGTAATCACAAAATAGCATGCACAAAAACACTTAGGCCATAAGTTGTGATTTCTTGAAGTCTCTATTTTAGAATAACAATTTGAAATTAAGAAATCAGTATTAGAGGCTGCAGCAAATGAGCCTCTAGGAGTACACCAGGCAAAATGATATAAGCATAGCTGAAGTATCCAAGTGCAGTCTACTGTCATCAAACACCATCACTCACCATGGAAAGGATGATAGCAGCAGAATGCACAAAAGAAAATTCTGCGGACTACAGTTAGAAATGTTCATGTTGCTGAATATGAAAAAATACCTGACAAGCCTTAATGAACTGTGTGAGGGACAATAAAAAGATAGTTATGTTCCTTGATTCAACAGAGGATCAAGGATGTCAGTGTTACTAACAGGACTGTTGAAGAGAATTGTAAACAATGGGATGACCTCTGTTGACTCACTGAAGAAAAACTCACCTCCAGAATGCTTGATGCTGCAGCAACAGGAGGTGGCCCGAGGACTGATTGTCAGCACAACATTGGAGGAACTCATATGAGTCAACCCTCCAGCCAGAGGTTATAACATGTGTCAGCAGCATAGGAAGGTCTGCAACAAACCCTGCATGTAATTGAAACATATGATTTGCTTGGTGGTATAGATGTAACGTCATTGCTGGTGGAGATGTATTCTACTTGAACAACAATACTTATTGTTGTTATACAGCTAAAATGTGTGCCTTTTTGTATCTACGTTGACAACATGCAATAGAATTGTTTGAAAAAATGATCTGCTGGGAGGTATATGTGCTAAGGAGTGCAATTAATTTACTACATCACAAACACTACTCGCCTGCTGTCCAACCAATCACTCAAACGATTGGCAAAAACAACATAGCAGCATATACAACCATCAGATTTTTTTTGCAATGACCACTAGAGCAATCTATAATATCCTTGTACAGGTAGTCCACAGTTGAAAGGAGACTGTGCACCTTTAGATCACAAAATGCATTAAAATCGTATACCTTCAAAATGGGCAAACTTTGGAGAGATTCATATGCGTAGAATCCGTGCTCACTTAAGACCACTCTCCTGATTCCTGCATAACTTATATGACATCAACATGAAAATATCTTCACACATGATGCTTAAGACATTTGTCAAAGGTGCTCTCATGCTTCTCAGACAACATGATAATGACATTCCACCTGCTTCCTCTGCCTCCTTGCAGACCAGCCTGTCCCTGAAGACTCTCAGGACACAGAAGTGCAACAAACATCGAGGAAGAGAGAGAATGCGGCCAAAGCAGACAAGTAGGGCAAATAACAAAGCTACTGAACAAAAACATCCTGCCCCAACACAAGAAGACAGTTAAGATACTTTAACACCTGCCATTGTAGGAGTCAGCATGACTACCCCATCCATTATGAGACAAAGCCCATCAGTTCTTTTCACACCTGAAAAACATTCGACAAGTTAAAGACAAGAAATCTATCACAGAGCAATGGGAGGTATTGTAGGTGTGCCACCACCATCACAATTTCAAAATATAGATTCAGAGGCCATGAGAGTTCAAGAAAGCGCCATAAGGCATTGCATGGGCGTAGGAAGTGTGGGGGATGCAGGGGATATATCCCCCCCAGATTTTGGAGTGGGGGGACATGGGGGACAAGGGTGGGGGGGACAAGGGGACAAAAGAATTTCCCCTCTCCCTTCTGTGATTCGCAGGGCCATTCGCGCTCGAAAGCGCTACCTAGAATGGCCCTGCACTTGACCTGTGACCTGCCTCCAGTTGCCTGTCATCAGGTGTGCAACGCCCATAGGACTAAAAATGCTTTACTCCCCCTTCCCCTTCCGTCCTGTACTCAGCCGCGGCTGCTGTAGCTTGAGCTGCTGTGGGCTGGGCTGGGGCAGTGTCTGGAGTGTTATCTTCACACCCGAGTTTTTCAGAGGTCTTTAAAAGACCATTTACATCCCTTTGGAACTGTTTATAGAGGCTTTGTTTGTTTTGTTTACTGGTTCAGTACCACCTGGGTCTTGTCTCTAATGTGTATTTAAGATGACGCAAAAACGCTTGCTAATATCATACAAAAAGAAATACGTTGCATTGAATATCAACATGTACAACACGCCATTCTATTGCTCAAAGGCAAACTTTCTCTCTCTTATTGAGCGAACTGCATAAAGTTTGCCTTGCTGTCAAACAAAGAGAGAAACAACTTTCAAACAGTTATCCTTCAGAAAAATTAACCACAGTCTTATAGCCAAGTCAAAGTCGTGGTAAAGGAGTCCATGTCAGAGAGAAAGGCCATAATGTGACGATGTCAGGCAGTCCATGATCCAGCGGCCTTTTTTACAGGCACTGACTTAAGAAAGATTGCAAAGATGTCCCGGAGATGCTAGGAGCTGGGTTTGGGTATTTTATGTTTTTCCTTCTCGCCATAGTCATCCTTATCTTGCACAGCCAAGTACAGTGGCTTGCAACATTCCGGAGTTGCAAGTGGGTACTGCGGTACAGGATTCGGCTACCAGAAGGGGAGCTTTACTGCCACACCTCACTTTCCACTGCCACTTACGACTTCATGGATTTATTTCCTCGGGCAGTCAAGTTTGGTTTGAACCACTGAAATCCAGTTTCGCTTTATGGTGTAGCTGTACCTGCTGACAGAAGGGGACCTTTGTAACGCAATACTCATTTTAGAATGTAACCTGTCCAAACCATCCATTCAAAATCACTCTGTCAGTTTCTCAAAATTCACAAGAAACTTAAAAAAAAAATCTAACTATCGGATGCTTATGCCATCTATTGTGTTTTAATAGAAAGTCAACTACCCACATCACGATGCTATTTTGTCGCAAAATGTATATATCTTTAAAATGTGATTCCTGAATGTCATGTCTTGTGTCCTGAATGTCATGCCTTTATCCTTCTGTCATGTGCTGCTAAGCGAGCTGCCTAGAGGAGCTTCTTGAGGGCCCGCACTGTGGCCCACTTTTCACCCTGTGCTTCCTGGGTCTGCTCTCTGGAGATGGAGAGGGCTCCAAGGCCCTGCATCCGTACACAGCCTCGGCAGCAAGCTGGTAAGCTCCATGCATCACTACAGAGGGGAGGTAATCTGGCCAGAGGGCCTCTGCTGCTGCCACCTGTGAGCTAGGGCAATAAGATGTCTGCATGACAAGATGGCGGCCCGCCTTCCAGGGCCTGCTGGTAACCTATGGCCTGTACCAGGAGCTTATCACCTTCTTAACACACAAGAGACTCGCCATGGTGGCGTTCACACTCAGGGACCTGTCCAACCTACTTATGGGCCAGAAGATCTTCCAGATCCCCAGCTCAGCTTCAAAACCCTGGTGAATTGTGGAAGTGCACTGATTACTGGTCCTCTGTAGTCCTGTTTGTGGACCTGCCATAGAGCCTGTGCATTGCTGGCTCTGTGACTTGCTGTAAGTATTTAAATTCCTTACTGGGCCTCATGCACTGCAAGGGCCCTGAGCACGAGGTGCAGAAGCTGCAGGATGAGTGCACATATAAGGGACATCAGTGGAGAGCGGGCACGCCTGCACACTCTTACTTGCCTCGGGGTGGCATCCAAGGTCACCCCCATTATGTGTGTTCATCGCGGTCCTAGTTGCTGACGCTGGGTGAGAGGTGGCCGGAGCACAATGGGGCATGGAACCCATCTTCTCTGCACCCAGGATGCTGAGCCAACCATGAGCATAGAAAGTGTGAGGGACGCAGGGGATATATCTCCTACAGATTTTGGAGTAGGGGGAACTGGGGGACAAGGGTGGGAGGGACGGGGGACAAAAGAATGTCCCCTCTCCCTTCTGTGATTCGCAGGGTCATTAGCTCATGAAAGCGCTACCTAGAATGGCCCTGCACTTGACCTGTGACCTGCCTCCAGGTGCCTGTGATCAGGTGTGCAACGCCCATAGGACTAAAAGGGCTTTACCCCCCCCCCCCTTCCATTCTGTGCTCAGCCGGGGCTGCTGTAGCTTGAGCTGCTGTGGGCTGGGCAGTGTCTGGAGTGTTATCTTCACACCAGAGTTTTTCACATGTCTTTAAAAGACCATTTACATCTCTTTGGAACTGGTTAAGGAGGCTTTATTTGTTTTGTTCACTGGTTCCAGTACCCTCTGGGTCCCCACTCTGCCTATTCACTATTCTCTACATTTGTATTTTATTTGTACCGTCACAGTCGGAGAATGCATTTAGTGAAAAGGCGTCTCACAAGTAGGGATGCCACATTTTCAAAAGAAAAATACTGGCTATTTGTTGTTGTTTAAAGAGTCTGTAAAGGCCTCACCTTGAAACTAAATATGGCTGTAAATAAAATGGTATCCATTCATTTGTAACATGACTTTTCTATCTTTGTTTCCTTTTGTTTAATTAAACTTAAACTATTAGTCATGGCTCATTAATGCAGCCCTAGAACACATTCAAAAGTGCTTTCTATTTGTATTTGCTGTTTGAAGTATGCACAGATGAGTGCTAAAAATACCGGCTTTAGGTGATATCGCTTATTTTTGTACTGGCTGGGACAGCAAAATACCGGTGGTGCCGGTAGAAATCCGATCAGCTGGCAACCCTAATGAGGAAACTAAAAGTTTGCTGCAGGATCAGCACATTATTTTTTTCCTCCACCCTCATTGATGCCATAATAGCGATATTTTAACATATCTGAAACCCCACGCTAGCCGTCAATAGGATCACTGACATAATATCGTCAGTCAAAATATCGAGGTACCAGAATATCGTCGCCAAAATATCGATGGTCAAAATATCGACTTCCTATCTCCATAAAGGTAAGTACCAAAATATTGAATCAAAAACATTGTTGTTAAAAATATAGGGGCATATTCACAAGGAGCTATCGCCGAATCAACGGCACTTTAACGCAGCCAAAGTCGTGATAAATTTACCTCCCCATTCACAAGCCGGTGTTAACAGCCCACAGCACCAGTTTACCAGCGAGAGCAGCCACAAAAAACATCGCCACAGAGGACCCCCGCAAATATCGCTAATGAGATGCAGAGTAGGCGTTCCCGTGCCAAAAGCCGAGACAACATCACACCTCAACATTCACAATGACCAGCCACAACGGCGATAAAAACACAAAACAGGAGATAAGGTGCATTAGCACCAGGAAATTTACACCTGCTCTGACCTGGTGTAAAGTCCGACGGCAGCCAGCACCACAAAAGGGAGCACAGCCCAGGGCCCCATCCGAAGGGCAACAGATGCCATGGAGCCACTCATCATGCGGCCCGGACACCCAAGAGGGCCACAACACCCACCTCCACCGCCCCAGGACCCCAACCCACACCCGGAACACCCCCCACCCGGACCACCACAGACGCAGCGCACACAAAGACAGCAGAACCCAGGAAACATACCAGCCGCACAGACCCAACATCTGACAATGTCACCGTCCACAAAAGGCTGAAAGGGACAACCAAGCTACGCATCCTGACCATCATCACCTAACAGGCCTACGGCACCAACACAGCGGACAACCAACATCCCACCCCACACAAAGCTGATGGCGTGGCTGCACATGTTGGCCCCTGGGACCCCCCCAACAACACCCGCCAGAGTCGGAGGAGTCTCACAGCCAGCCACATCCAAGTCCCTCTCACCTGTCCTGGACATCACCATCACCCTGGTACCCCAGTCCCCATACGTACAACACAATGCGCAGGATCCGCTGGAGACCAAGCAAGGACCATACACGTGTTGGGGGCAATACACAGCACACATGTACTACCTGTGCCCCCTGGTGACACAGCACACAATCACCGCAACAGGAAGCACACATCTCACACCAATGTGCAGGCAACAACAGAACACCGTGGAACACCCAACAATGTCGCCTTCAAATACACAGCCAGTGTGCATGATGCCTTCATCCTCCGACAGTCCATCATCAACCAGAGTTCCCAGGATGCCAAGAAGGGAAATGCACAGCCCCTTGGCAATGTCCAAATGAACACCCTACACACCTCAACTCCACAACCGTGCAACTCACAACTCTGGCAATGCACACGTCACAAAATCACATACAACAGGCACAACAACATTCCCACCCACCAAACATGACAGAACAACTTACAATGTCCACATGGGCAAGCCCTGAACATGAGCCAGCAACGCCATGGCACCTCAGCCACATAATAGCCCATTGTGGGGAGAGGTGGCAACCAGGCATGTGTGAAGTATGCAGTAGAACCATTATTGGGAAAGTACACAATGCCAAGAGTGGCGGAGATGTGCTGGACACCTCGCATTATGCAGAACACACCCATATCCATGGCGACATACACCGCTTGTGTATGGAGTGTAGTGGACAGTGGACGCCACCATGTCACCCCAGCCAGTGGGGGACCTCGCGGAAATGTTGCCTGTTACGCCCCCCCTAAGCGTCAGCGGAGTGGGATGGCCCAGTGTACGCCACGCCAGCGTAGGGGTGTGAATAAAAAGCACGTAGGCCTGGGCGTGGTCCTCTTCCGGAAAGACCCACGTCTCTGCCATGGCGGCACCTCCCACCCCGCCATGAGGCCGATGCTATCCTCGTGAGCGGAGTTGCCTGCGATGCTGTGCGCCTGCCGGACCCCGGCACGCTGGACCACGAACCCGTCAGGCCAGCCCCTGCGCAGCCAGGCCACACTGATCACCTTCCGACACCAGCGTGTGACAAGGAGGGCCCACCACGTGCCTGCGCAAGCCCCAAGCCCGAGGACCGCGACCTTGGCAGCCACCTCAGACCATCACGGCCTCCACGACACAGGCTCGCTTTATTCCTTTTTCGTTGACGTACTCTACTGCCGCCCCGGCCTACTCTTCGGACTAGTAGGTCCCATATGTGAAACTGTGTCCTGAGTCATGCATGGCAGTGACCCCAAATCCGGACCAGCGGCCACAGCACCAGGCCCCCCCGATCAGTGAGGCATAGTTCCATATGGGCATCTTGCGACACGTGGTGCCACTAACCCTGTTCAACGCCAGCCTGCTACACGTGGTGCCACTAACCCTGTTCAACGCCAGCCTGCTGCACGTGGTGCCACTGAACCTGAACTACGCAGGCCGGTGGAGCCATCCAACCTATGCCGGCGACACTCGGTGAATGGGCCGTGCTGACCGCTGCCTCAGGCCTACACCACGGTCAGGTAGGCCACACATTTGGAACTGAGTCTTGATTACACCATGGCAGTGAACATTATTCAAGGCAGAGAACAATTCACTATACACCCTCCGATGTGGTGCCAACAAGTCTGTGCATGGCATCACAACCACACGTGTCTGTGGGCCTACGCGGACCACTGCCCTCGGCCTACGCTGCGCACGAGTGGGATCACAGATTTGGAACTGAACATCGGTAATTCAAAAGGCAGAATACATTTCTTCGCCCACACGGAGGGGCGTAAGAGGATGACACGTTGCAGTCCGGAGGGATCAGGATCAGTGTCACGGAGGTGATTGAACACTACCGACAACTGCCACTGTGTCACTAACTCTGTGCCTCGCGAGCCAACGATCCGTGGCTGTGGGCCACTGCTGACCGCTGCCTCCGGCCTACACTGTGGTCCAATAGGTCACAGAGCCTTGATTTGGCATTCTTGGAGTTCACATATGTGTACCGGCATCATCGCAGACTGCATCCCCTCACAGCACCTGTGCCACTAAGTTTGTTCCCCAACATTCATGGACACTCACTGGTCGTACATTGGTGGCGTTTGAGTCTATGGACTAGGGGCTAGTTTTCATCCTCATGTAGCTGATCCCGAATTGTTGGTGCAAACAAGGGTTGCACTTTCCACTCCTCCATTTGCTGCTTCCAGATAACATCAGACCTTCCGCATCATGCCCTGGAGGACACCATCCACTGTCCTCTGCAACCCTCCGCAACATACACCTCGGACATTGATGGGGACCCGCTCCGGTCGCATGGCCCATCTGACTGCACCACATGTCACCGTCCCGTGGCTGGGTGCCTGTGCCGGCCGCAGTGCATCCGGGGCCACTAACTCTGTGCTGCTCAGGCCTGGGACCCCTTCTTCTGAGACATTGTATGGCCTCTGTAGCGATGGTCTTGGGGTCATCAACGCCATGTGTCTGTGGCCCTGCGCTGTCCGCCTCCTCCGTTCCCAACTGTGGGCAACCAGGGCCCACACATGGCATCGAGTCTTGAGCGGCCCGGACGTCGCATCACCGCAGGAGGCACACACCACCACCACAAGGACCACCTCCAACCGCCATCTGCCAGAGTCGAAAGGGTGGTCCTGACAGACCTACGGAGTTGCTCAGACCTGTCGTGGATGCCATCATCGGCCTGCTACCCTGCTCAGCACTCCAGGTGCCAGTGACTATGTGAACGGCAAGCCATTGTCCGTTACTGATTGAGTTTTGTGCTGTTGTGAGGTTGCGCAGGAATGTCTCCCCATGCAGTGGGGAAGACCTGGGACTATGATGAGGAAGATGTGTCAGGTGTGCGGTTGGTAGAAGGCACAGACAATGGGAGGGAAGGTGGCAACAGCCCCTAGGCAGGAATGCAGACTGGTGGTGGTAGTCAAGCTACACACCCGGATCTCTTACTGGGTATTTCGCTGTGGACTGCGGACGCAACTGTCACCTCAGGCAGTGTGGGGGACCTGGGACGTTGATGAGGAAGTTGATGCAGGTGTAACACACCGCACTGCATGTGCATCAGGACTAACCGGAAGGGACACAATCCTGGCAATTTCTTCACATGAGCGCGCTCTTCTCTAGTGCCCCTACCTCAGTGCACTACAACTCACAGAACCTCCTGACTAAATATTGGGTGACCTCTGTCCTTACTCCGGATCCCTCCATGTTGGTCTGCATTTGACTCTGTTATGCTGGTGTTTTCTGTTACCATTAAACTGGTGTCCACTGTTCAGGTTGTTGCCAGCACCAATCACTCTGTGCGGGCTAGCTTATACTCACCCCACACACATCCAGCACAGGCGTCACTGTACATGTGGCCCTGCCAATAAATGGGCCGGGCGCACGTGCCCATAGCCAGTTCAACATAATATGTGCATGTGTCCCTGTGGTCTTGTTGTATGCATGGGGGCCCTGGGCCCTACGACATTACATTGTGCTGTGTACAGCGGACGCAGACATGTCACCGCAGGCAGCGGGCTTGAACCTGAACATGTAGCTTTGTCGTCACCCACTCAATTCGTAAGGGGAGTGGACTGTGCCGTCGTACGCAGAGCCAACGTGGGTGTGTGACTGATATGTGTGTGCCACTGGGCATGGTTCTGTACTGGATATGTGCATCTGCATGTGTCTCTATGGCAGTGTGGGTCTCCTTTGTGGGGTGTAGGTGGTCCCTGAAGGGTATTGGACACCCACGTATGTGTTCTAGTTCGCATTCCATGGTTTGGGCAACACCTGCACCTGTTGGGCCACCTCCTCTCGCCATTGCTGCCTTCCGGTTGGCAGCGGGTTTGTACCTGGTTTAGGTTGTCACGTCCTGGCGGCGCCTCTTGGTCTCCTGGATTGGCCTCCTGGGCACTCCGACTGCATTCCAGGTGGTCTGCTTGTGGGTCAATTGCTGGTAGTGTTCTGTCACCTCCTTGACACTGGTCTTGTTTTCCTGTGGTCTGCACCCCGTCTTCCTCTCCCTTTTCTCCTTGGCCTTCCCCGACCCAATTGTTCCTTGCTGGTGGTCTGTGGGGGTTGTGGGGTTTGCGTTGACCTCAGCGCTGGGTCAGGGTGCATCCATGTTGCTACGTGCTTTGGCTTGTTTCTGGTGTGTTGTTTCTGTAGGTTTTATGGTGCATTTTCCCGCCAGACGCATGGGATTTGCAGGGCTGTGGCGGGTTTTCGCAACTTTTTATACCGCGATTTGCCTCATCGCATGTTTTTGGGCGTTCGCGTTTCGCATTTTTTCGGCGTGTCGTTGATTTTCACGCTGACATTTGACGTGTTATCTGGTGACTATCGAATGCTACCGCCTTGTTGTGAATTCCACGTTGGCACGGGGTTATTTTCCCGCGCTAGGCTGCGATATTGAAAGTTGCGTTATGCTACTCTTGCGGTAGTTATCACACGTTCTTGTGAATATACCCCATAGTTATACAAAAATATCGATTTTTTTTAATGTCTTAAAAATAATATAAAATTAATTAAATTATAAATATAATTAAATAAAACAGTTAGAATTATTTAAAACATGTTAAAATTAATAAATAATAAATGTAATGTAAGAAAATATTAAACATGCATAGTTATTTTTTTATATATATATTAACTTAATCATATTAATAAATAATTATTAAATTTAATTATAAAATGTTAAAAACATAATTTAAATTATAATTACATATATATCTAAATAAACCTGTAATATAAATATAAAAATTAATTTTCTATATAATAAATTAAATTATTAAAATTATTATTTAAAAAAATATATATATTTCACACTACATTAATTATAACAGTAGGGAAAACATTGCATAGCGTAGGGGATACAATTACTATTCCCACTACAACAAGTGTAACAGTAGGAAAAGCGTTGGATAGCGGGAAGGTAAAAATTACTATTCCCATTCCAGCGAGCGCAACAGTAGGGAAAGTGTTGGATAGCAGAGGGGAATAATTTACTATTCCCACTCCAGCAAGTACAACAGTAGGGAAGTGTTGGATTGCGGAGGGGTAAAAATTACTATTCTCACTCCAGTGAGTGCAACAGTAGGGAAAGTGTTGGATAGCGGGAGGGTACAAATTACTATTCCCACTCCAACAAGCATAACAGTAGGGAAAGTGTTGGATAGCGGGTGGGTAAAAATTACTATTCCCACTCCAGCGAGTGCAACAGTAGGGAAAGTGTTGGATAGCGGGTGGGTAAAAATTACTATTCCCTCTCCAGAGAGTGCAACAGTAGGGAAAGTGTTGGATAGCGAATGGGAATAATTTACTATTCCCACACCACCAAGTGTAACAGTCGGGAAAGCGTTGGATAGCGGTAGTGTAAAAATTACTATTCCCACTCCAGTGAGTGCAACAGTGGGGAAAGTGTTGGATAGCAGGTGGGTAAAAATTACTATTCCCACTCCAGCAAGTGCAACAGTAGGGAAAGTGTTGGATAGCGTGTGGGAATAATTTACTATTCCCACTCCAGTGAGTGCAACAGTAGGGAAAGTGTTGGATAGTGGGAGGGTAAAAATTTCTATTCCCACTCCAGTGAGTGCAACAGTAGGGAAAGTGTTGGATAGTGGGAGGGTAAAAATTACTATTCCCACTCCAACGAGTGTAACAGTAGAGAAAGTGTTGGATAGCGGGTGAGTAAAAATTACTATTCCCACTCCACCGAGTGCAACAGTAGGGAAAGTGTTGGATAGCGGATGGGTAAAAATTACTATTCCCACTCCAGCGAGTGCAACAGTAGGGAAAGTGTGGGATAGCGGGTGGGAATAATTTACTATTCCCACTCCACCAAGTATAACAGTAGGGAAAGTGTTGGCTAGCGTAGGGGATTAATTTAGTATTCCCACTCCTGCAGTATAATTAACATTAATTGACAATTAATTAATTTAAAACAAATAATTTACCTCCCACCATATTCCCCTATAAACGTCACCACCAATATTGTAAAAAAGTAATAAATTAGCAAAATTAAATATCAATTAATAATTAATTAATTAACTAATAACAAATAACGATAACATTAATTTCCTTCAAATATAAATTAATTCACACAATTAACCCTATAAAATAACTTTTAAAAAATATTATATAAAAAATATTAAACATTTTAATAAAAATTAAATTACTTCCCACCCTACTCCCCTATCAACAATCAACCCACTCCAAAAAAAGTACACAATTAATATATTAACAAATTAATTATTAATAATGAATATCAAATTAATAACTAATTATTAACTTTTTAAAACACAATTAACATATTTACCAATACATTATTAATTATTACTAATAAATGTATAATTAATTAATAATTAATTATTTAACTCAATTAACAATATAAATTATTAAATACAAAAATATTAATTAATTAATTAATTAATTTAAATTAAATTACTTCCCACCCTATTCCCCTATAAACCCACAACCCGCTACAGAATAAAATTACGCAAAAATTAATTAACATATAATTAATTAATTCAAAAAAATTCTTCATTAATATATTATAATTAAATTACTTCCCACCCTATTCCCCTATAAACCCACAACCCGCTACAGAACTAAAATACGCAAAAATAATTTAACATAAAATTCATTACTTTTAAAAAATTCAAACATACATTACAAAAATAATATATACTTTTAACACATATACTAACATTTACAACACTAAAACTTTTTTCGATATTTTTAACAACGATATTATGACTGACTATATTACTAACTTCGATATTATGACAATCGATATTTCTTACCTGCATTTCGATATTCTGTACCACTATATTTTTGACAGTCGATATTCTGTCCACTCGATATTTAAAACTCGATATTTTGTCATGTCGATATTTAAAATTCGATATTTAGACTGTATACCCCGTCAATACAATGCTGAGTTACTCCTGGTGTCTTGGTATACATCCTTCATTCAGACAACTCACTCCTCATTCTCATCACTCACCCTTCACTTTCACAGTCACCCTGCACTCAAAGCGATCCTACTGCTCACCATGCACTCACGTCGTTCCCCCTCCTAACCTGCACTCAAATGAGCACACCGCTCACCCTGCATGCACTCTCACTCCACTCACTTTCACCGCTCATCCTACACTCACAGCGATCACACTGCACTCACGCAGTTACCCAACACTCACACCGTTCATCCTCCTCTTACCCTGCGCTCACACAAGCACACCGCTCACCTTGCACTCACAGCGACCACACTGCACTCATGTCCCTCGCCATGAACTCACACCATTCTCCCTCCACTTACCCTGTGGTTACATCACACACCGCTCACAGTGATCACACTGCACTCACACCACTCACCATGCACTCACGCTTTTCACCCTGCACTTACACGAGCACACCACTCACCTTTCACTCATGTAACACTTCACTCACCTGTCACTCTCACTGCTCACTTTGCAATCTCACTCAAACAAGCTCATTTCCCACCATGCTTTCATTTCTCCCACTCTGCAATTTCAAACCCGCATCCAAACTCGTATGTCACATCACTCACCCTACAGTCACTCCTCTCACCCTACACTCACACTGTCACATCGCTCACTGTGCACTCACATAGGCACTCATGTCACTCACACAGCTCACCCTTCATGCACATCTTCACTCATATGGGCACAGCCCTCACCCTGCACTCACACCACAGAAACAAGCACAGCACTCACCCTGGAGTCATACCACTCACCCTGCACTTCCTCTTCTCACCCTGCACTCACACGAACAAACCTCTCAGCCTGCATTTATACAGGCACTCTGTTCATCCTGCCTGCCCACAGGGACAGTAGTCTGCCGGAACTCATAAGGGCACACCACTCACTCTGCACTAACGTCTCTCAACATGCACTCACCAGGCACTCTCACAGATCACGCTTTACTCTCGCTGCTCATCCTGCACCACATACAGGCACACCACTCACCCTGCATTTAACCCTCTCACACCACCCTGCACTCTCTCCTCTCACTCTGCACACACTACTCTTACCCGACACTCATATGGGCCCTCCTCTCACATTGCATTCATGCAGCTCGCCTGACACTCACATCTGCACATTTTTACCCTTTACTCGCACCACTCATGCAGCATTCACCTCACACTATTCACCAGCGCTTACATGAGCACACCTCTTACTCAGCACATTTAAAAATTACACAACTCTTCTGAATCTACATATATTTCTACAAAATCACCTACAGAATACCTGTTCTTTCCATAGTACTAGTTGCTTACTTAATTCCATCTGCAACAATGGGCCTGGTACAAGAGGGGAGAATGGACTGAGAATGTGGGATGGCGTGCAGAGGGTGACTAGGGCTGAGGCTTTGGGATATGGTGATGGATTGAGGATCGTGTGACACCTTCAGCCATTCCTGGCTTTCCATTCACCACAATTCTTTATTACGGGGCACACTTTTTTTTTTTACATTGCAAGTTGGGTCTCAAAAACCCCAAAATGTAAAGTTTTACTGGATGAAATCCATGGTTGCTGAAGAAGTCAACCACTTCATAAGATCAGTTGGATGCTGTGATATTACTTGTAATACTGTAACCGCTTTATCCACTTGTGAAATCAAATATAAGCCCCGTACAGCTATTTTAAGGAAGTGCACTTTTCATTCACATCATACTTGTAACAAATATATTATTATTTTTGAATAGCGTATATGGAATACATTTTTATTAAGTTTCACTAAAAGGCAAGGCAGGTATAGCAGAAGCAGCAAGGCAAGCTTTTCTAACACAAAAAAAGCAAATTGACTAAAGGAAGTGTGAGTGGCACTGTGTCTGTGTGTGAGTGGGACAGAGTACTTGGTTATGAAACAGTGCAAGAAATATAGTGAGAATGTGTGTGAGAGAATTTGTGTGTATGGGTGCTATGCGTGCTGCTGGTTTGGCATACTGGAGGTTATTCTCAACTTATGGACAAGGGCACTAATCGCATATGGATGGGAGGTGTTACCTATGGCAAACTGTAGGCCCTGACATGCTTCTATGAAGATACCATCATTGGCTGTGGGAACTCGAACTGCCTAACTGAGAAAGCCGCTAACCCAGCCATACGCAGCGGCCAGTGTCACAGAACACGTGCCACCACACCTGGTCAAAGTCCCTGACATGATGCATGTAATTCTTAGCATATGGGGTGAATCCTTAGCAAAATGTTGGGACTGATATTTGCAGTAACTCTTGTCATAAGATTTCCTGTACTTATTTTATAGGGGATGTCAATGGCAAAATGCTGACCCTTGTATACCAGAGGGAATTTTTAGAGTTACCCTTGACTGTGGATGAAGTATTCATGGTACATTTCTGGCACTGTCATATTGAATGTACTCCTTGGCATAAGGGGCTCACCCATTAAAAAATGAGGACCTTGGTATAGTGGAAGCTATTTCTGACAAGACATTTGAAAAAAATCTGATCTACTCCTATGAAAGGCTTGGCTTCCCTGGTGCACCATGAAAGTACTGAAATATTTCATTAAATCCCTACAAGGATCTGCAGTTTTTAGAAATTTGATCCCAACAATTTAAAAAAATTCTCAGGGGAGAAGTCTACTCTCCCTTAAATCATCTACAAGAAATCTGTTAAATAGTTTTGCCTGCTGGGATTTGGGGGAAGTATTACAACCCACCACTTACATAGATCTTTTTCCTCATTTAATGGCTAGAGGTTAGCTCTGAACCCATTTCTGGAAATGTTTGTCCTGCCCCATTGCTGGGAACAAGACTGGCTTTAGGGCAGTGTGACCGGTGCAGCCGCACCTGGCGTTGACTTTGGTGGGGGGTACTTTGTTTAAAAATAATTTTTGGTTTAAATGCACACGAAGTTCCTTGTGCATAAGGCAGTTTTCAGGCAACAATAAAAATGTCAAGATAATTCTAGTGATTAATGTTCCTACTAGTGAGCATTTGGAATTTTGTCTAGTGGAGGTTTTGGCTCATCGTAAAGTAGGGCAAAGGGTTAATGTGCCTGCTGCAAAAAACGTGTGTCATGCAGATCACAGAACTGAGTGTGAGTGAACTATGAGTAGCACTATAAACAAAAAATACATGATTTTTCCACATTTGGTCTAATTACTTTGTGAATGTAAATAAAAATAAAGCATACTTGCAAACTGTGACTACATGCCTGCCTTTCTCAATATTTCACTTCAAAACGATGCAATTGCATTAGTTCAATGGGTGTACGGTCTCACGCAAAGGGCGATTTGTATAGGCTCACTGGAAAGTCCACAGGGTTGTCCCTGTCCCCCCCAGAAATTTAGTGTCTCCAACGCCCCTGAGGCATTGTGTTAAATGTGCTGCAAGGTGGGGAGATTAAAATGTTGTGCTGCAATGGCATGAAGCATAAAAGATGTCTCAGGTAAACCTGAGTTAAATTTACTTTACGGCAGCATAATATCCAAATAATTTCCCACATTTCATTTTTCGAATGTGGCATGCAATGTCCAATATTACACCAGTATGCCACGTTATGAAGATACAATTTCCTTTGGGTAAAAGATTTATCGCTGGACATGGGAAATATGCTTAAAGGCTTTAAAGATGGTGAGTGTTTGTTGCTTTTAACACTGGGCACAAAACATCAACTTGACATTCATTTTGAGGGGAATTTTCACAGAAGCAGAAAATTTAGCTTAATTTGTTAGCTCGAAATGCTTATTTTTTTAAAGTTTTTTGGAGAGAGGGGAAGCGTTATAGAGAGTTGGGGCTACTATATATATATCTATATATATATATACAGTGATGTCATTTGAGATGTCATCAGTGATGTCATCAGTGATGTCACTGACCATGTCATGAATGATGTAATATGTGACATCATCAGCAGTGCATTGCGGAGGCGCGAGTTATAGTTAGCTCAACTAACTATAATGTCCGAATTTCTCTGGTTTTGTGAAATGTCCAACTACCTATAACATCCCTGAAACCTGTGGCTTTTTTCAGTGAATATCTAAGGTTTTTTAAATGCTAATTTCAAACTATAACGTCCCTGAAACCTATGGTTTTTTCAGTGAATTTCAAAGGTTTTTTAAATGCTAATTCCTAACTATAACGTCCCTGAAACCTATGGTTTTTTCAGTGAATTTCAAAGGTTTTTTAAATGCTAATTTCTAACTATGCCTACAGAGGAAGGACATGTGCAGAAAGAGGAAGAAAAGTTCAGAAAGAAGCAAGAGAAATGCAGAAAGAGGCAACAGAAGTCCAGAAAGACGAAGAAAGGTGCAGAAAGAAGCAAGAGATATGCAGAAAGAACCAACAGAGGGCCAGAAAGAGGCCTTGTTGCAAAGTCATCCTGTGCCCCCAACTTTTTGCTGACTGGTACTGGTGGTAACTGACTCTGACTAACCAGGCCTGGAGACAGTGCTAATCTGAAAGACACTTAGAATACAGTGAAAACACCTACATACACTAGGGTACACTATGCGTTAGGGTACCCCTATGATTGGCATGACCTCCCCTGTAAGGCCCTAGTACATATTAGTGTTACAGCAAACAAATGATGGACGGAATGCTGACAATGCAAACATTCTCCCCCAGTCAAAAGATCTGGGTTAAATCCATCGTTCTTTTGCCGACTACGCCACCCCAGTTTGGACCCAGCCATATGCAAATCAGTCTTGACCCTGTGCCCCATGGGAACAGTCCAGACCGAACTGCCAGGCCAGGTCCTCCCTGGACCGGAAACAAGCATCCTGGGACCGGTTTCAGGGTATGTCACCCTTCTTCAGCCAGGCTAGCTTGAATCCAGTGGCACAGTGAGCAAGGGACCAACGTCTGGGCATACCCATCCCACTTAGGGCGAAAAGTGTTACAGCAAACAAATGATGGACGGAATGCTGACAATGCAAACATTCTCCCCCAATCAAAAGATCTGAGTTAAATCCATCGTTCTTTTGCCCACTATGCCACCCCAGTTTGGACCCAGCCATATGCAAATCAGTCTTGACCCTGTGCCCCATGGGAACAGTCCAGACCGAACTGCCAGGCCAGGTCCTCCCTGGACCGGAAACAAGCATCCTGGACCGGTTTCAGGGTATGTCACCCTTCTTCAGCCAGGCTAGCTTGAATCCAGTGGCACAGTGAGCAAGGGACCAACGTGTGGGCATACCCATCCCACTTAGGGCGAAAAGTGTTACAGCAAACAAATGATGGACGGAATGCTGACAATGCAAACATTCTCCCCCAGTCAAAAGATCTGGGTTAAATCCATTGTTCTTTTGCTCACTACGCCACCCCAGTTTGGACCGCAGCCATATGCAAATCAGTCTTGACCCTGTGCCCCATGGGAACAGTCCAGACCGAACTGCCATGCCAGGTCCTCCCTGGACCGGAAACAAGCATCCTGGGACCGGTTTCAGGGTATGTCACCCTTCTTCAGCCAGGCTAGCTTAAATCCAGTGGCACAGTGAGCAAGGGACCAACGTCTGGGCATACCCATCCCACTTAGGGCGAAAAGTGTTACAGCAAACAAATGATGGACGGATTGCTGCCAATGCAAACATTCTCCACCAGTCAAAAGATCTGGGTTAAATCCATCGTTATTTTGCCCACTACACCACCCCAGTTTGGACCCAGCCATATGCAAATCAGTCTTGACCTTGTGCCCCATGGGAACAGTCCAGCCCGAACTGCCAGGCCAGGTCCTCCCTGGACCGGAAACAAGCATCCTGGGACCGGTTTCAGGGTATGTCACCCTTCTTCAGCCAGGCTAGCTTGAATCCAGTGGCACAGTGAGCAAGGGACCAACGACTGGGCATACCCATCCCACTTAGGGCGAAAAGTGTTACAGCAAACAAATGATGGACGGAATGCTGACAATGCAAACATTCTCTCCCAGTCAAAAGATCTGGGTTAAATCCATCGTTCTTTTGCTCACTACGCCACCCCAATTTGGACCCAGCCATATGCAAATCAGTCTTGACCCTGTGCCCCATGGGAACAGTCCAGACCGAACTGCCAGGCCAGGTCCTCCTTGGACCGGAAACAAGCATCCTGGGACCGGTTTCAGGGTATGTCACCCTTCTTCAGCCAGGCTAGCTTGAATCCAGTGGCACAGTGAGCAAGGGACCAATGTGTGGGCATACCCATCCCACTTAGGGCGAAAAGTGTTACAGCAAACAAATGATGGACGGAATGCTGACAATGCAAACATTCTCCCCAGTCAAAAGATCTGGGTTAAATCCATTGTTCTTTTGCTCACTACGCCACCCCAGTTTGGACCCAGCCATATGCAAATCAGTCTTGACCCTGTGCCCCATGGGAACAGTCCAGACCGAACTGCCAGGCCAGGTCCTCCCTGGACCGGAAACAAGCATCCTGGGACCGGTTTCAGGGTATGTCACCCTTCTTCAGCCAGGCTAGCTTGAATCCAGTGGCACAGTGAGCAAGGGACCAACATCTGGGCATACCCATCCCACTTAGGGCGAAAAGTCTTACAGCAAACAAATGATGGACGGAATGCTGACAATGCAAACATTCTCCCCCAGTCAAAAGATCTGGGTTAAATCCATCGTTCTTTTGCCCACTACGCCACCCCAGTTTAGACCCAGCCATATGCAAATCAGTCTTGACCCTGTGCACCATGGGAACAGTCCAGACCGAACTGCCAGGCCAGCTCCTCCCTGGACTGGAAACAAGCATCCTGGGACCGGTTTCAGGTTATGTCACCCTTCTTCAGCCAGGCTAGCTTGAATCCAGTGGCACAGTGAGCAAGGGACCAACGTCTGGGCATACCCATCCCACTCAGGGCGAAAAGTGTTACAGCAAACAAATGATGGACGGAATGCTGCCAATGCAAACATTCTCCCCCAGTCAAAAGATCTCGGTTAAATCCATCGTTCTTTTGCCCACTACACCACCCCAGTTTGGACCCAGCCATATGCAAATCAGTCTTGACCCTGTGCCCCATGGGAACAGTCCAGCCCGAACTGCCAGGCCAGGTCCTCCCTGGACCGGAAACAAGCATCCTGGGACCGGTTTCAGGGTATGTCACCCTTCTTCAGCCAGGCTAGCTTAAATCCAGTGGCACAGTGAGCAAGGGACCAACGTCTGGGCATACCCATCCCACTTAGGGCGAAAAGTGTTACAGCAAACAAATGATGGACGGAATGCTGACAATGCAAACATTCTCCCCAGTCAAAAGATCTGGGTTAAATCCATCGTTCTTTTGCCCACTACGCCACCCCAGTTTGGACCCAGCCATATGCAAATCAGTCTTGACCCTGTGCCCCATGGGAACAGTCCAAACCGAACTGCCAGGCCAGGTCCTCCCTGGACCGGAAACAAGCATCCTGGGACCGGTTTCAGGGTATGTCACCCTTCTTCAGCCAGGCTAGCTTGAATCCAGTGGCACAGTGAGCAAGAACGATGGATTTAGGCCCAGATCTTTGTACTGGGGTGAATGTATGACATTGTTCTGCATTCTGTCCATCAATTGTTATGTTTGCATTTGTCACCCCGAGTGGGACGGGTCTGCCCAGACGTGGGTCCCGTGCTCTCCATGCCACTGGAGTCAAGCTATCCTGGCTGATGAGGGCTGAAAGCCCGAAACCGGTCCTAGGATGCTTGTTTCCAGTCCAGGGAGGACCTGGCCTGGCAGTTTGGGCTGGACTGTTCCCATTGGGTGCAGGGTCAAGACTGATTTGCATATGGCTGGGTCCGAACTGGAATGGCATGGTGAGCAAACAAACGATGGATTTAGGCCTGGATCTTTGTACTGGGGTGAATGTATGACATTGTTCTGCATTCTGTCCATCAATTGTTATTTTTGCATTTGTCACCCCGAGTGGGACGGGTATGCCCAGACGTGGGTCCTGTGCGCTCCATGCCACTGGAGTCAAGCTATCCTGGCTGATGAGGGCTGAAAGCCCGAAACCGGTCCTAGGATGCTTGTTTCCAGTTCAGGGAAGACCTGGCCAGGCAGTTCAGGCTGGACTGTTCCCATTGGGGGCAGGGTCAAGACTGATTTGCATATGGCTGGGTCCGAACTGGAATGGCATGGTGAGCAAAAAAACGATGGATTTAGGCCAATATCTTTTGACTGGGGTGAATGTATGATATTGTTCTGCATTCTGTCCATCAATTGTTATTTTTGCGTTTGTCACCCCGAGTGGGACGGGTATGCCCAGACGTGGGTCCCGTGCTCTCCATGCCACTGGAGTCAAGCTATCCTGGCTGAAAGCCCGAAACCGCTCCTAGGATGCTTGTTTCCAGTCCAGAGAGGACCTGGCCTAGCAGTTCGGGCTGGACTGTTCCCATTGGGCGCAGGGTCAAGACTGATTTGCATATGGCTGGGTCCGAACTGGAATGGCATGGTGTGCAAAAAAACTATGGATTTAGGCCCAGATCTTTGTACTGGGGTGAATGTATGACATTGTTCTGCATTCTGTCCATCAATTGTTATTTTTGCACTAGTACATATTAGGGCAGGGGGATTAAAACTACCTCTAAGTCAGAGGTGCAGAAAGAGGCAAGAGAAGTGCAGAAAGAAGCAATAGAGGTGCCAAAACAGGCAAGAGAGGTGCAGAAAGAAGCAAGTGAAGTGCATAAAGAGGTAAGAGAGGTGCAGAAAAAGGCAGGAGGGGTACAGAAGAAGGAAGAGAAGTACAGAAAGAAGAAACAGAGGTGCTGAAAGAGGAGCGAAGGGTGCAGAAAGAGCAAGAGAAGTGCAGAAAGAACGAACAGAGGTACTGAAAGAGGCAAAAGAGGTGCAGAAACAGGCAGGAAAGGTGCAGAAAGAGTCAAGAGAGGTGCAGAAAGAGGGGAGAGGGGTGCAGAAAGAGGCAAGAGGGGCGCAGAATGAAGCAAGTGAGGAGTAAAAAGAGGCAACAGAGGTGTATAAAAACGCGAGAGGCGCAGAAACAAGCAAAAGAAGCACAGAAAGAGGCAAGAGAATTGCTGAAAGAAGCAACAGAGGTGTAGAAAGAAGCAAGAGAAGTGCAGAAAGAGGCAAGTGAGGTGCAGAAAGAGGCAAGAGAGGTGTAGAAAGAAGCAAAAGAAGTAAAGAAAGAGGCAGGATGGGTGCAGAAAGAAGCAAGTGAGGTGCAGAAAGCGGCAAGAGGGGTGCAGAAAGACGAAAGTGAGGTGCAGAAAGACGGAAGAGGGGTACAGAAAGAAGCAAGAGAAGTGCAGAAAGAGGCAAGTGAGGGATAGAAAGAAGCAAGAGCAGTGCAGAAAGAAGCAACAGAGGTGCAAAAAGAAGCAAGAGCGGTACAGAAAAAGGTAGAAGAGGTGCACAAAGAGGCAAGAGAGGTACAGAAAGAGGCAGGAGGGGTGCAGAAAGAAGGAAGAGAAGTGCAGAAAGAAGCAACAGAGGTACTTAAAGAGGCAAAAGAGATGCAGAAACAGGCAGGAAAGGTACAGAAAGAGGGAACAGGGGTGTAGAAAGAGGCAAGAGAGGTGCAGAAAGAGAAAAGAGGGGTGCAGAAAGAGGCAAGAGGGGTGCAGAAAGAAGCAAGTGAGGTGAAGAAAGAGGCAACAGAGGTGCATAAAGACGCAAGTGAAGTGCAGAAAAAGGCAAGAGAGGTGTAGAAAGAAGGAACAGAAGTGCATAAAGAGGCAGGAGGGGTGCAGAAAGAAGCAAGTGAGGTACAGAAAGAGGTAAGAGAATTGCTGAAAGAAGCAACAGAGGTGTAGAAAGAAGCAAGAGAAGGGCATAAAGAGGCAAGTGAAGTGCAGAAAAAGGCAAGAGAGGTGTAGAAAGAAGGAAGAGAAGTGCAGAAAGAGGCAGGAGGGGTGCAGAAAGAAGCAAGTGAGGTACAGAAAGAGGTAAGAGAATTGCTGAAAGAAGCAACAGAGGTGTAGAAAGAACCAAGAGAAGTGCAGAAAGAGGCAAGTGAGGTGTAGAAAGAAGCAAGAGCAGTGCAGAAAGAACCAACAGAGGTGCAAAAAGAGGCTAAAGGGGTGCAGAAAAAGGTAGGAGATGTGCACAAAGAGGCAAGAGAGGAACAGAAAGAGGGAGGAGGGGTGCAGAAAGAAGGAAGAGAAGTGCACAAAGAGTCAAGAGAATTGTTGAAAGAAGCAACAGAGGTGCATAAAAGAAGCAATAGAAGTACAGAAAGAGGCAATTGAGGTGCATAAAGAAGCAAGAGCAGGGCAGAAAGAACCTACAGAGGTGCAAAAAGAGGCTAAAGGGGTGTAGAAAAAGGTAGTAGAGGTGCACAAAGAGGCAAGAGAGGTACAGAAAGAGGCAGGAGGGGTGCAAAAAGAAGGAAGGGAAGTGCAGAAAGAAGCAAGAGAGGTGCAGGAAGAGGCAGGAGAGGTGCAGAAAGAAGGAAGAGAAGTACAGAAAGAAGCAACAGAGGTGCTGAAAGCGGCGCAAATGGTGCAGAAAGAGCAAGAGAAGGCAGAAAGAACCAACAGAGGTACAGAAAGAGGCAAAAGAGGTGCAGAAACAGGCAGGAAAGGTACAAAAAGAGGGAACAGGGGAGCAGAAAGAGGCAAGAGAGGTACAGAAAGAGAAAAGAGGGGTGCAGAAAGAGGCAAGAGGGATGCAGAAAGAAGCAAGTGAGGTACAGAAATACGGAAGAGGGGTACAGAAAGAAGGAAGAGAAGGGCAGAAAGAAGCAACAGGGGTGCTGAAAGAGGCAATATTAGTGCAGAAAGAGGAAGGAGAGGTGCACAAAGAAGCAAGAGAGGTACAGAAAGAAGCAGGAGGTATGCAGAAAGAAGGAAGGGAAGTGTAGAAAGAAGCAAGAGAGGTGCAGGAAGAGGCAGGAGGGGTGCAGAAAGAAGGAAGAGAAGTACAGAAAGAAGCAACAGAGGTGCTAAAAGAGGCGCGAAGGGTGCAGAAAGAGCAAGAGAAGTGCAGAAAGAACCAACAGAGGTACAGAATGAGGCAAAAGAGGTGCAGAAACAGGCAGGAAAGATGCAGAAAGAGGGAACAGGGGAGCAGAAAGAAGCAAGAGAGGTGCAGAAAGAGAAAAGAGGGGTGCAGAAAGAGGCAAGAGGGATGCAGAAAGAAGCAAGTGAGGTACAGAAAGACGGAAGAGTGGTACAGAAAGGAGGAAGAGAAGGGCAGAAAGAAGCAACAGAGGTGCTGAAAGAGGCAAGAGGAGTACAGAAAGAGGTAGGAGAGGTGCACAAAGAGGCACGAGAGGTACAGAAAGAGGCAGGAGGGGTGAAGAAAGAAGGAAGAGAAGTGCAGAAAGAAGCAACAGAGGCTGAAAGAGGCGTGAAGGGTGCAGAAAGAGAAAGAAAAGTGCATAAAGAACCAACAGAGATACAGAAAGAGGCAAAAGAGGTGCAGAAACAGGCAGGAAAGGTGCAGAAAGAGGGAACAGGGGTACAGAAAGAGGCAAGAGAGGTGCAGAAAGAGAAAAGAGGGGTGCAGAAATAGGCAAGAGGGGTGCAGAAAGAAGCAAGTGAGGTGAAGAAAGAGACAACAGAGGTGCATAAAGATGCAAGAGATGTGCAGAAACAAGCAAAAGAAGTACAGAAAGAGGCACGAGAATTGCTGAAAGAAGCAACAGAGGTGTAGAAAGAAGCAAGAGAAGTGCAGAAAGAGGCAAGTGAGGTGCAGAAAGAGACAAGAGAGGTGTAGAAAGAAGCAAGAGAAGTGCAGAAAGAGGCAGGAGGGGTGCAGAAAGAAGCAAGTGAGGTACAGAAAGAGGCAAGAGAATTGCAGAAAGAAGCAACAGAGGTGTAGAAAGAACCAAGAGAAGTGCAGAAAGAGGCAAGTGAGGTGCAGAAAGAAGCAAGAGCAGTGCATAAAGAACCAACAGAGGTGCAAAAAGAGGCAAGAGGGGTGTAGAAAGAGGTAGGAGAGGTGCACAATGAGGCAGGAGAGGTACAGAAGGAGGCAGGAGGGGTGCAGAAAGAAGGAAGAGAAGTGCAGAAAGAGTCAAGAGAATTGGTGAAAGAAGCAACAGCGGTGTACAAAGAAGCAATAGAAGTACAGAAAGAGGCAAGTGAGGTGCAGAAAGAAGCAAGAGTAGTGCAGAAAGAACCAACAGAGGTGCAAAAAGAGGCACAAGGGGTGCAGAAAAAGGTAGGAGAGGTGAACAAAGAGGCAAGAGAGGTACAAAAAGAGGCAGCAGGGGTGCAGAAAGAAGGAAGAGAAGTGCAGAAAGAAGCAACAGAGGTGCTGAAAGAGGCATGAAGGGTGCAGAAAGAGCAAGAGAAGTGCAGAAAAAAGCAACAGAGGTACAGAAAGAGGCAAGAGAGGTGCAGAAACAGGCAGGAAAGGTGCAGAAAGAGGGAACAGGAGTGCAGAAACAGGCAAGAGAGGTGCAGAAAGAGGGGAGAGAGGTGCAGAAAGAGGCAAGAGGGGTGCAGAAAGAAGCAAGTGAGGTGCAGAAAGACAGAAGAGGGGTTCAGAAAGAAGGAAGAGAAGTGCAGAAAGAAGCAACAGAGGTGCTGAAAGAGGCAAGAGGAGTGCAGAAAGAGGTAGGAGAGGTGCACAAAGAGGCAAGAGAGGTACGGAAAGAGGCAGGAAGGGTGCAGAAAGAAGGAAGAGAAGTGCAGAAAGAGGCAAAAGAATTGCTGAAAGAAGCAACAGAGGTGTAGAAAGAAGCAAGAGGAGTGCAGAAAGAGGCAAGTGAGGTGCAGAAAGAAGCAAGAGCAGTGCAGAAAGAACCAACAGAGGTGCAAAAAGAAGCAAGAGTGGTACAGAAATAGGTAGAAGAGGTGCACAAAGAAGCAAGAGAGGTACAGAAAGAGGCGAGAGGGGTGCAGAAAGAAGGAAGAGAAGTGCAGAAAGAAGCAACAGAGGTGCTGAAAGAGGCGTGAAGGGTGCAGAAAGAGCAAGAAAAGTACAGAAAGAACCAACAGAGGTACAGAAAGAAGCAAGAGGAGTGCAGAAAGAAGCAAGTGAGGTGCAGAAAGAAGCAAGAGCAGTGCATAAAGAACCAACAGAGGTACAAAAAGAAGCAAGAGCGGTACAGAAAAAGGTAGTAGAGGTGCACAAAGAGGCAAGAGAGGTACAGAAAGAGGCAGGAGGGGTACAGAAAGAAGGAAGAGAAGTGCAGAAAGAAGCAACAGAGGTGCTGAAAGAGGCGCAAAGGGTGCAGATAGAGCAAGAGAAGTGCAGAAAGAAAAAACAGAGCTACAGAAAGAGGCTAAAGAGGTGCAGAAACAGGCAGGAAATGTGCAGAAAGAGGGAACAGGGGTGCAGAAAGAGGCAGGAGAGGTGCAGAAACAGAATAGAGGGGTGCAGAAAGAGGCAAGGGCAAGAGGATGCAGAAAGAAGCAAGTGAGGTGAAGAACGAGGCAACAGAGGTGCATAAAGACGCAAGAGAGGTGCAGAAACAAGCAAAAGAAGTGCAGAAAGAGGTAAGAGAATTGCTGAAAGAAGCAACAGCGGTGTAGAAAGAAGCAAGAGAAGTGCAGAAAGAGGCAAGTGAGGTGCAGAAAAAGGCAGGAGAGGTGTAGAAAGAAGGAAGAGAACTGCAGAAAGAGGCAGGAGGGGTGCAGAAAGAAGCAAGTGAGGTACAGAAAGAGATAAGAGAATTGCTGAAAGAAGCAACAGAGGTGTAGAAAGAACCAAGAGAAGTGCAGAAAGAGGCAAGTGAGGTGTAGAAGAAGCAAGAGCAGTGCAGAAAGAACCAACAGAGGTGCAAAAAGAGGCAAGAGGGGTGCAGAAAGAGGTAGGAGAGGTGCACAAAGAGGCAAGAAAGGTACAGAAAGAGGCAGGAAGGGTGCAGAAAGAAGGAAGAGAAGTACACAAAGAGTCAAGAGAATTGATGAAAGAAGCAACAGAGGTGTATAAAAGAAGCAATAGAAGTACAGAAAGAGCCAATTGAGGTGCATAAAGAAGCAAGAGCAGGGCAGAAAGAACCTACAGAGGTGCAAACAGAGGCTAAAGGGGTACAGAAAAAGGTAGAAGAGGTGCACAAAGAGGCAAGAGAGGTACAGAAAGAGGCAGGAGGGGTGCAAAAAGAAGGAAGGGAAATGCAGAAAGAAGCAAGAGAGGTGCATGAAGAGGCAGGAGGGGTGCAGAAAGAAGGAAGAGAAGTACAGAAAGAAGCAACAGAGGTGCTGAAAGTGGAGCAAATGGTGCAGAAAGAGCAAGAGAAGGCAGAAAGAACCAACAAAGGTACAGAAACAGGCAAAAGAGGTACAGAAACAGGCAGGAAAGGTGCAGAAAGAGGGAACAGGGGAGCAGAAAGAGGCAAGAGAGGTACAGAAAGAGAAGAGAGAGGTACAGAAAGAGAAGAGAGGGGTGCAGAAAGAGGCAAGAGGAATGCAGAAAGAAGCAAGTGAGGTACAGAAATACAGAAGAGGGGTACAGAAAGAAGGAAGAGGGGCAGAAAGAAGCAACAGAGGTGCTGAAAGAGGCAAGAGGAGTGCAGAAAGAGGTAGGAGAGGTGCACAAAGAAGCAAGAGAGGTACAGAAAGAGGCAGGAGGGGTGCAAAAAGAAGGAAGGGAAGTGCAGAAAGAAGCAAGAGAGGTGCAGGAAGAGGCAGGAGGGGTGCAGAAAGAAGGAAGAGAAGTACAGAATGAAGCAACAGAGGTGCTGAAAGCAGCGCAAATGGGGCAGAAAGAGCAAGAGAAGGCAGAAAGAACCAACAGAGGTACAGAAAGAGGCAAAAGAGGTACAGAAACATGCAGGAAAGGTGCAGAAAGAGGGTACAGGGGAGCAGAAAGAGGCAAGAGAGGTGCAGAAAGAGAAAAGAGGGGTGCAGAAAGAGGCAAGAGGGATGCAGAAAGAAGCAAGTGAGGTACAGAAAGACAGAAGAGGGGTACAGAAAGAAGGAAGAGAAGGGCAGAAAGAAGCAACAGAGGTGCTGAAAGAGGCAAGAGGAGTGCAGAAAGAGGTAGGAGAGGTGCACAAAGAAGCAAGAGAGGTACAGAAAGAGGCAGGAGGTATGCAGAAAGAAGGAAGAGAAGTGCAGAAAGAGGCAAAAGAATTGCTGAAAAAGCACCAGAGGTGTAGAAAGAACCAAGAGAAGTGCAGAAAGAGGCAAGTGAGGTGTAGAAAGAAGCAAGAGCAGTGCATAAAGAACCAACAGAGGTGCAAAAAGAGGCAAGAGGGGTGCAGAAAGAGGTAGAAGAGGTGCACAAAGAGGCAAGAAAGGTACAGAAAGAGGCAGGAGGGGTGCCGAAAGAAGGAAGAGAAGTGCACAAAGAGTCAAGAGAATTGCTGAAAGAAGCAACAGAGGTGTATAAAAGAAGCAATAGAAGTACAGAAAGAGGCAATTGAGGTGCATAAAGAAGCAAGAGCAGGGCAGAAAGAACCTACAGAGGTGCAAAAAGAGGCTAAAGTGGTGCAGAAAAAGGTAGTAGAGGTGCACACAGAGGCAAGAGAGGCACAGAAAGAGGCAGGAGGGGTGCAAAAAGAAGGAAGGTAAGTGGAGAAAGAAGCAAGAGAGGTGCAGGAAGAGGCAGGAAGAGGCAGGAGGGGTGCAGAAAGAAGGAAGAGAAGTGCAGAAAGAAACAACAGAGGTGCTGAAAGCGGCGCAAATAGTGCAGAAAGAGCAAGAGAAGGCAGAAAGAACCAACAGAGGTACAGAAAGAGGCAAAAGAGGTGCAGAAGCAGGCAGGAAAGGTGCATAAAGAGGGAACAGGGGAGCAGAAAGAGGCAAGAGAGGTACAGAAAGAGAAAAGAGGGGTGCAGAAAGAGGCAAGAGGGATGCAGAAAGAAGCAAGTGAGGTACAGAAATACGGAAGAGGGGTACAGAATGTAGGAGAGTAGGATCTGCTTCACATGGGTACCCCCACTTTTTGCTGATGCTTCACTGTTTTTCGACCTTAGTCTGGCTGGGGCCCTGCTAATCAGAACCCCAGCCTAGCTGCTTCCTCTTTAAAATGGTTTCCATGTGCCTTAGGCACATCTCTGATTGGAATCTGGAGTGCCCTTATAAGTCCCTAGTATATGGTATACTATGTACCCAGGGCATAGGTACCTCAGAGGCCTACCAGGGGCTGCAGCATGTATTGTGCCACCCCTGGAAGGCCATCCAAACTGACACCACAGGTCTGCTACTGCAGCCTGGGTAAGGTGGTGCATGCACCCCTTACTGTGATATAGGCTACCTATATCACTATATACATACACACATATAAACCTATAAGTCACTCCTATGGCAGGCCTTATCAATCCTGAAGGCAGAGTGCGTGGTTCCTATGTGAGAGGGTGCCCCTGCATGAGCAGGGCCCCTCTGCAGCGTTCGGAGACCCTTCTCTGATGCTGTTTGTAGTGCAGCCTGACCATATACTCTTAAGCGCATTATAACCTCGCGTTAAATGCTAACTTTGGGATGGCTGCACGGAAACATGTCGTGTTTGGTGTCAAACATCTTGGAATACTTCCCCCCACCAGTTCTGGCGGCGGGGGTAGCATTCCACCCTTCTAGAGGGAAAGACATGTACACACCGGTATACCCGGTACTGACTTTCCAGAGCCCTGGCATCACAAAATGGATGCCGCTGCAACAGACACGAGTCTGGCCTCCTGCTGCTGACCGAAACTCCGGCATGGGAGGCCTGGACAATAGGTTTCCTGTCCCAGGGAGGTGTGATCACCTCCCCAGACAGGATAGTGTGTATTGGGGCTGGGCGGGAGCACTCTCTGGTGCTTTGAAGTCCTGCACTGGGGGCACACTTGGTGTCCCTGTGCATACCCCAGTTCAAACCGGCTCAGGGGCTTCCAGTCCCTGCTCTGGCGCAAAACTGGACAAAGGGAAAGGGGTGTAACCACCCCTCTGCCCTGGCCCTCCCACAGGTGGGGCCACAGAGTATGTCCAACACCCTACCTTAGTATAAGTAGGAAAACCCAGTCCTTAGGACTTTAGATTTACCTGGACGAAACTCTGACACAGAATCCTGGACCTTCGACGCTCTACTTTAAGATTAGAGGACTGAAGAATCTCCCTTGGGGTCAAGGAGTGACTCCCCTGCTTGGCAGGCACCAAAGAAGCAATTGTCCGGTCTGCATTGCTGAAGCTCCCGTTGGACGCCGAAGTCTTTGCATCACCAGAGGTGGATTTCCAGACTTCCCCGAGGTGGCCCTGAGTCCCCAGCAAAGCTGAGGCCCGTAGCTGTCGTGGGTAACGTGGAACCGTGACCCCTGGACACCGATCGCATTTGCAAGTGCATCCTCTTCTGGGTCTCCCACGAAGTCGTGCTTTGGGCTCCGAGTAGCCCCAGCCTCCAGCACCAACTGCACTGAAGATCACTGGCCTCCACTCCACGAGTGTCCTGTGAGCCAGCTCCACGTGCACCGTCTTGAGGCTCCTTCGCGGTCGCTAGTCCGTTGGCTAGTAGGCCCTCCCGAAGGCCAATCTTTTTTTGCTTGGGCTTCCTTGTTGCTCCAGGTGTGCCCTGACTTATCCTTGCTGGGTGAGTCCCCCAGACCTTGCTGGTCTGCAACATCGTCCTTCTTTTATTTCCACAAGACTTGCCGTTGCCAAGGCTTGTTGGGTCCAATCCGGTCGCCGACACCCCTGCAATCGACAGACGTTGTGGGACAGCTCGAATCCAGCTCCTGGTTGTCGTTGACGCCTCCTGGACCTCGTGGCTGAAGAGTCAAGACAACCGTCAACCTACCTGAAACACTCGACATCGGTGGGCATCTGCTCATCGCCTTCCTGGTCACTGGCTAGTGACCCAGACTCTGTCCCCTCTGCTTTCAGGTTCTTCAGATCTTCGATCCACCTTTGGATCCACCCGAACACTTTCGACTTGGCCAGCAGCACTGCAGCAGATCGCCATTGAAAGCGACGACGAAACCCGACCCCGAAAGACACCTATGCACCCGGCTCCCCTGGGTGAGGTAACTCGAGTACTCCGGTGCTCCCGTGGGTATTGACACTAGAACAGCCTAGTTCTCAAAGGGTTTGCTCCAAGTCCTCCTCTAAGTGTCCCTTTTCTTTTAAATTCTAATCGCGACTTTCCCCATAGAAGTTAACGGTGGTTCGCGGCTGTGTTCATACACTGCACGCGTCCCCCGTGGGTCCCCTGTGTCACTGCCTTGGGTGGTTCCTTGTGGTCCAAGCACTTCTACAGGCTCTAGGCCTTGTGTCTAGCTCAGTCGTGGTTCTTATACCACTTTATTGGTATATGGTTTGGTACGCCCCTGGGGCTCAAACGTGTATTTGTGCTATTACTGTAGATAACTAACTCGTAACGTATGTACTTCGAACTCTAGCCTCATAAAGAGACTAGAGGGGTGTGTTTAGTAATAAATACATATATTTTGAATATATACCTGGTGTGGTCCTCTTTCATTTGGTCACTCAAGAGATTATAGACTGGTAAAACAAGCTGCTTTACATTCCTTCAAGACTTAGCCTGAAGGCTGCTCTCCATAGCTACCACTAGGATCGCTTTCAATAAAGGTTGTCTTTAACCTATCTCCAATAAGGGGTTGTTTGGACTGGTGCAAGGTGCCCACTATAATTAGTGGACAGCATATGCCAGGCCAACTTCTCACATTGGTGTGCAGCGTGTGGGATTCCAGCTTGCTATTGTTTTACCAGATAATCTCAATTGAATTGATCAACTGAAAACCACTAAGGGTACCTAAGGTACATATAAATCAAGCTTAGTAATACAGTAAGTTCTACTGAACTTAGAGTTGTGTGTTAAGGGACAGCACACCCTTTCTACAACTCAAGAGAGTTTAGTAGGCCACACTAGAGTAGGTAGTGCATACACCACACCTCACTAGTAATGTCTTCAAAGCCAGGACCCAGTGAGTCCTTGCCAGAAGCCAGTGGGCTTCTTCCCTCCAAGTATGATAAACTCCCATTCTTGGAATTGAGAGCATTATGCAATACTAGGAAGTTGAAGGCAGGCAAAAGTGCCAGCACCCAACACCTCAGGGAGGTGTTACTAGCTGATGATCTCAGCAGGCCCCTAGGGTCTGAAGGGGTAGGCAAAGAGGGTGGGGCAGAAGATGAGGAAGGGGCCAGGGGTGAAGAAACCCAGGCCCCCCTCTGAAACTGGCCAGGAAGGTGAAAATGACCTTGTCCTGGAAAACCCAATTCCTCCTGTGGAGGAGGAGGAGGAGAGGATCAGAATGACCTCCCCTTTGTCCCCCCAGGAAGAGTTCTGAGTGTGCCCAGAAGGTCTAGGTCTCCTTCTCAGGAGTCTAACCACTCTGACACCTCAATAGGGACCTCTGTCTCCTCTCATAGGAGGGAATCCTCTCATGAGAGGAGAAAGAGACTGATTCAATATGAGCAAACTCAGCTTGAACTCAGGAAACAGCAATTGGCTATAGACAGGGAGTCCCTAGATCTCTATAGAGAGAGACAAAAGTTGGGACTAGAGTCCCATGGTGTCAGCAGTTTCCCCAAAGATAGGGAAAGGTCTTATGACCATAGAAACCTGAGCAAGATTGTCCCTCCCTACCAGAGTGGGGATGACATCCACAAATGGATAACTGCTCTACAGAGGGCCTGTACAGTACAGAGGGTCCCTCAGGAGCAGTGGGCAGCAATCTTGTGGCTCTCCTTTGCAGACAAAGGTAGAGACAAGCTCCTCACTGTTAGAGAGGAGGATGCTGATAATTACAAAGTCTTGAAGAGTGCTCTAATTGATGGGTTTGGCCTAACCACTGAACAATACAGGTTAAAGTTCAGGGATACCCAAAAAGCACAGACTCAAGACTGGGTGGACTTTGTTGATTGTTCTGCCAAGGCTCTGGAAGGTTGGTTATTGGGCAGTAAGGTATGTGACTTCACAGGATTGTACAATCTGATAATGAGGGAGCAGATTCTTAATAACTGTCAAAATCAGCTGTTGCATCAGCACCTGGTAGACTCTGATCTGACCTCTCCCCAAGAATTGGGAAAGAAGGCAGACAAATGGGTCAGAACCAGGGTGAAGCAGAAGGTACAGAACCAAGGTGGTGACCCTAAGAAGCAAGATTCGAAAACCTCTGATAAGGGTGGGGAGAAGGGTAAAGATCAAAAGTCTTCACAAGGCCCCCAAAAATCTTCTTCAGGTGGGGATTCACAGTCTACCAAAGGGAAAGGCCAAAGGAAACCATGGTGCAAGGTCTGTAAGCAAAAGACCCACTGGACCAGTGATTGCACCAAGTCCAAAGACTCGACTCCAGCCCCCACCAATGCCCCTAAGGCACCTGCTCCCCCTAGTGCAGTTACAGTTGGTGGTGGGACTACACAAGCCAAGGGTTTAGTAGGGTTGACCCTGGGTAAAGAGATGAGCTCTGACCTAGTCAGAGAACTCACTCAGGCT
The DNA here is from genome assembly GCA_963921515.1 of Calotriton arnoldi. Lineage (NCBI taxonomy): Eukaryota > Metazoa > Chordata > Amphibia > Caudata > Salamandridae > Calotriton > Calotriton arnoldi. Next base: position 1,725,122 of record CAWUFW010003683.1, read on the forward strand.
GTCCTAGTCTGTGATGGAGGCATGGATATGACCTCCTCTGTGAGTCCCAGTAATCTGGGCAAGTACAGACAACAGCCTTTAATCAATGGAAGAGAGGCTTTGGCATTTAGGGACACAGGGGCAAGTGTCACCATGGTGACACAAGACCTTGTGAATCCTGGGCAGATCATACTTGGTGAAATGTACCAAGTGACCAATGCTAGCAACGTCAGAACAGACCATACTCTGGCAGTTGTTAACTTCTCCTGGGGAGGGGTAACTGGCCTTAAGAAGGTTGTGGTAAGTGCAGACCTACCCGTTGAATGCTTGCTTGGCAATGACTTAGAAACTTCAGCTTGGGCAGAAGTGGAGCTCAGGACCCATGCAGAAATGCTGGGCATCCCTGCAGATGTGTTTGCTGTGACCAGGTCACAAGCCAAAATGTCTAGCACTGAACAGGCCTTGGATTCTGGAATAATGGACCAAGTGCCCTCCAAGAAGAGGAGTAGTAGGGTAAAGGCAGTGCCTTCCCCTTGGCTCAGAAGGAAGATCAGTCCCTTGAGGGGGATGATCTCAGTCCTGAGGAAGGAACTGTCCCAGAGGAGCTTGAACCTGAACAGGTTGAGTTCTTGGGGACAGGGGGACCTTCCAGGGCAGATCTGAGCCAGGAGCAGCAGAGCTGCCCCTCTCTTGAACCCCTCAGACAGCAAGCTGCTGCTGAGGCTGCTGGGAAAGCTAGTGGTCCCCATACTGTGTATTGGGATGATGGACTCTTGTACTCAGAGTGTAGAGACCCCAAGCCTGGTGCTACCAGGAGGTTGGTTATACCTCTGAAGTTCAGGGGCTTCCTATTGACCCTAGCCCATGATATTCCCTTAGCAGGTCACCTGGGCCAGAACAAGACTTGGGACAGAATTGTCCCTCACTTTCACTGGCCCCACATGTCTGAAGACACCAAGGAGTTTTGTCGCTCCTGTGTAACCTGCCAGGCCAGTGGCAAGGCAGGTGGCACTACAAAGGCCCCCTGATACCACTACCTGTGGTGGGGGTTCCCTTTGAAAGGGTGGGGATTGACATTGTTGGTCCCATGGATCCCCAAACAGCATCTGGGCACAGGTTTATCCTGGTGGTAGTGGATCATGCCACCAGGTACCCAGAGGCTATTCCCCTTAGGACCACTACAGCACCTGTGGTGGCAAGAGCCCTCCTGGGAATTTTCTCAAGAGTGGGCTTCCCTAAGGAGGTTGTATCAGACAGGGGTGCTAACTTTATGTCTGGATACTTAAAAGCAATGTGGAAGGAGTGTGGAGTGACTTACAAGTTCACCACACCCTATCACCCACAATGCAACGGTTTAGTTGAGAGATTCAACAAAACCTTGAAGGGCATGATTAAAGGGCTCCCAGAAAAGCTTAGGCGAAGATGGGACATACTCTTGCCCTGCCTTTTATTTGCATACAGGGAGGTGCCTCAAAAGGGGGTTGGCTACAGCCCTTTTGAACTTTTGTTTGGTCACCCTGTCAGGGGTCCACTGTGCTTGGTGAAGGAAGGATGGGAGTTACCTCTCAAGCCCCCAAAGCAAGACATAGTGGACTACGTACTTGGTCTCCGCTCCCGGATGGCTGAGTATATGAAAAAGGCAACTAAAAACCTTGAGGCTAGCCAGGAACTTCAAAAGGCCTGGCATGACCAAAGGCTGTACTGACTGTTTACCAGCCAGGACAGAAGGTGTGGGTGTTGGAGCCAGTGGCCCCAGCAGCTCTCCAAGACAAATGGAGTGGACCCCACACCATTGTTGAACAGAAGGGTGAGGTTACCTACTTAGTAGACCTAGGAACACCCAGGAGTCCCCACAGGGTTCTCCATGTCAACAGGTTAAAACCATATGTGGACAGGGCAGACATGGGCTTGCTCATGGCTACTGATGAGGGACAGGAGGAAGAGAGTGACCCACTCCCTGACCTGCTCTCACAGAACCCTGGTGATGGGTCAGTGGATGGTGTAGCCTTGGCAGGCAGCCTCACTACCCAGCAGCAGACTGATTGCAGACAGGTGCTCAATCAGTTCAGACACATATTCTCACTGACACCCAGTCAGACTACCTGGTGCACTCATGAAGTGGACACTGGGGACAGTCTGCCTATTAAAAATAAGATTTATAGGCAACCTGACCATGTCAGGGACTGTATCAGGACAGAAGTCCAGAAGATGTTGGATTTGGGAGTTATTGAACCCTCAGATAGCCCTTGGGCTAGTCCAGTGGTCCTTGTGCCAAAACCTCACACCAATGGTGGGAAAAGAGAGATGAGGTTTTGTGTGGACTACAGGGGTCTCAATGCAGTCACTAGGACTGATGCCCATCCAATACCTAGGGCAGATGAGCTAATAGACACTTTGGCCTCAGCCAAGTATCTAAGCACATTTGACCTGACAGCTGGCTACTGGCAGATCAGGCTAGCTGATGATGCAAAGCCAAAGACAGCATTCTCAACCCCTAGTGGGCATTATCAATTTGTGGTGATGCCCTTTGGTCTGAAGAATGCACCTGCCACTTTTCAGAGGCTGGTGAATACAGTCCTTACAGGTCTGGAAGCCTATAGTGCAGCATATCTAGATGATATTGCTGTCTTTAGCTCCACCTGGGAGGATCACCTGGTCCACCTCAGAAATGTTTTACAGGCCCTGCAGGAAGCAGGCCTGACTATCAAGGCCACCAAGTGCCAGATAGGGCAGAGTCAGGTTGTGTACCTGGGCCACCTTGTGGGTGGAGGCCAGGTTCAACCACTGCAGAGCAAGATCCAGACCATCATGGACTGGACTGCTCCAACTACCCAGACTCAGGTGAGAGCCTTCTTAGGCCTGACTGGGTACTATAGGAGATTTGTCAAGGGGTATGGATCAATAGTGACACCCCTGAATGACTTAACTTCCAAGAAAATGCCCAAAAAGGTTCAGTGGACAGTTAGCTGTCAAAAGGCATTTGATGACCTGAAGCAGGCCATGTGCACTGCTCCCATTCTACAGAGTCCTGATTACTCCAAGAAGTTCATTGTTCAAACTGATGCATCTGAATTGGGGGTAGGGGCTGTACTGTCACAATTGAATGATGAAGGTCAGGATCAGCCAGTAGCTTTCATTAGCAGAAGGCTGACCCCTAGAGAGAAACGTTGGTCAGCCATTGAGAGGGAGGCCTTTGCTGTGGTCTGGGCTCTGAAGAAGTTGAGGCCATACTTGTTTGGTACTCACTTCCTTGTTCAAACAGACCATAAGCCCCTCTTATGGCTAAAACAAATGAAGGGTGAAAACCCCAAACTGCTTAGGTGGTCCATTTCCCTACAGGGGATGGACTTCACAGTGGAACATAGACCTGGGAGTAACCATGCCAATGCAGATGGACTCTCTAGGTACTTCCACTTAGAACATGAAGACTTAACTGGGCAAGGTTAGTTTAATGTCCCTACGTTTGGGGGGGTTGTGTAGGAGAGTAGGATCTGCTTCACATGGGTACCCCCACTTTTTGCTGATGCTTCACTGTTTTTCGACCTTAGTCTGGCTGGGGCCCTGCTAATCAGAACCCCAGCCTAGCTGCTTCCTCTTTAAAATGGTTTCCATGTGCCTTAGGCACATCTCTGATTGGAATCTGGAGTGCCCTTATAAGTCCCTAGTATATGGTATACTATGTACCCAGGGCATAGGTACCTCAGAGGCCTACCAGGGGCTGCAGCATGTATTGTGCCACCCCTGGAAGGCCATCCAAACTGACACCACAGGTCTGCTACTGCAGCCTGGGTAAGGTGGTGCATGCACCCCTTACTGTGATATAGGCTACCTATATCACTATATACATACACACATATAAACCTATAAGTCACTCCTATGGCAGGCCTTATCAATCCTGAAGGCAGAGTGCGTGGTTCCTATGTGAGAGGGTGCCCCTGCATGAGCAGGGCCCCTCTGCAGCGTTCGGAGACCCTTCTCTGATGCTGTTTGTAGTGCAGCCTGACCATATACTCTTAAGCGCATTATAACCTCGCGTTAAATGCTAACTTTGGGATGGCTGCACGGAAACATGTCGTGTTTGGTGTCAAACATCTTGGAATACTACCCCCCGCCAGTTCTGGCGGCGGGGGTAGCATTCCACCCTTCTAGAGGGAAAGACATGTACACACCGGTATACCCGGTACTGACTTTCCAGAGCCCTGGCATCACAAAATGGATGCCGCTGCCACAGACACGAGTCTGGCCTCCTGCTGCTGACCGAAACTCCGGCATTGGAGGCCTGGACAATAGGTTTCCTGTCCCAGGGAGGTGTGACCACCTCCCCAGACAGGATAGTGTGTATTGGGGCTGGGCGGGAGCACTCTCTGGTGCTTTGAAGTCCTGCACTGGGGGCACACTTGGTGTCCCTGTGCATACCCCAGATCAAACCGGCTCAGGGGCTTCCAGCCCCTGCTCTGGCATGAAACTGGACAAAGGGAAAGGGGTGTAACCACCCCTCTGCCCTGGCCCTCCCATAGGTGGGGCCACAGAGTATGTCCAACCCCCTACCTTAGTATAAGTAGGGGAACCCAGTCCTTAGGACTTTAGATTTACCTGGATGAAACTCTGACACAGAATCCTGGACCTTCGACGCTCTACTTTAAGATTAGAGGACTGAAGAATCTCCCTTGGGGTCAAGGAGTGACTCCCCTGCTTGGCAGGCACCAAAGAAGCAATTGTCCGGTCTGCATCGCTGAAGCTCCCGTCGGACGCCGAAGTCTTTGCATCACCAGAGGTGGATTTCCAGACTTACCCGAGGTGGCCCTGAGTCCCCAGCAAAGCTGAGGCCCGTAGCTGTCGTGGGTAACGTGGAACCCTGACCCCTGGACACCGATCGCATTTGCAAGTGCATCCTCTTCTGGGTCTCCCACGAAGTCGTGCTTTGTGCTCCGAGTAGCCCCAGCCTCCAGCACCAACTGCACCGAAGATCACTGGCCTCCACTCCACGAGTGTCCTGTGAGCCAGCTCCACGTGCACCGTCTTGAGGCTCCTTCACGGTTGCTAGTCCGTTGGCTAGTAGGCCTTTCCGAAGGCCAATCTTTTTTTGCTTGGGCTCCCTGGTTGCACCAGGTATGCCCTGACTTATCCTTGCTGGGTGAGTCCCCCAGACCTTGCTGGTCTGCAACATCGTCCTTCTTTTATTTCCACAAGACTTGCCGTTGCCAAGGCTTGTTGGGTCCAATCCGGTCGCCGACACCCCTGCAATCGACAGACGTTGTGGGACAGCTCGAATCCAGCTCCTGGTTGTCGTTGATGCCTCCTGGACCTCGTGGCTGAAGAGTCAAGACAACTGTCAACCTACCTGAAACACTCGACATCGGTGGGCATCTGCTCATCGCCTTCCTGGTCACTGGCTAGTGACCCAGACTCTGTCCCCTCTGCTTTCAGGTTCTTCAGATCTTCGATCCACCTTTGGATCCACCCGAACACTTTCGACTTGGCCGCCAGCAGCAGATCGCATTGAAAGCGACGACGAAACCCGACCCCGAAAGACACCTATGCACCCGGCTCCCCTGGGTGAGGTAACTCGAGTACTCCGGTGCTCCCGTGGGTATTGACACTAGAACAGCCTAGTTCTCAAAGGGTTTGCTCCAAGTCCTCCTCTAAGTGTCCCTTTTCTTTTAAATTCTAATCGCGACTTTCCCCATAGAAGTTAACGGTGGTTCGCGGCTGTGTTCATACACTGCACGCGTCCCCGTGGGTCCCCTGTGTCACTGCCTTGGGTGGTTCCTTGTGGTCCAAGCACTTCTACAGGCTCTAGGCCTTGTGTCTAGCTCAGTCGTGGTTCTTATACCACTTTATTGGTATATGGTTTGGTACGCCCCTGGGGCTCAAACGTGTATTTGTGCTATTACTGTAGATAACTAACTCGTAACGTATGTACTTCGAACTCTAGCCTCATAAAGAGACTAGAGGGGTGTGTTTAGTAATAAATACATATATTTTGAATATATACCTGGTGTGGTCCTCTTTCATTTGGTCACTCAAGAGATTATAGACTGGTAAAACAAGCTGCTTTACATTCCTTCAAGACTTAGCCTGAAGGCTGCTCTCCATAGCTACCACTAGGATAGCTTTCAATAAAGGTTGTCTTTAACCTATCTCCAATAAGGGGTTGTTTGGACTGGTGCAAGGTGCCCACTATAATTAGTGGACAGCATATGCCAGGCCAACTTCTCACACAGAAAGAAGGAAGAGGGGCAGAAAGAAGCAACAGAGGTGCTGAAAGAGGCAAGAGGAGTGCAGAAAGAGGTAGGAGGTATGCAGAAAGAAGGTAGGGAAGTGTAGAAAGAAGCAAGAGAGGTGCAGGAAGAGGCAGGAGGGATGCAGAAAGAAGGAAGAGAAGTACAGAAAGAAGCAACAGAGGTGCTAAAAGAGGCGCGAAGGGTGCAGAAAGAGCAAGAGAAGTGCAGAAAGAACCAACAGAGGTACAGAAAGAGGCAGAAGAGGTGCAGAAACAGGCAGGAAAGGTGCAGAAAGAGGGAACAGGGAAGCAGAAAGAAGCAAGAGAGGTGCAGAAAGAAGCAAGTGAGGTACAGAAAGACGGAAGAGTGGTACAGAAAGGAGGAAGAGAAGAGCAGAAAGAAGCAACAGAGGTGCTGAAAGAGGTAAGAGGACTGCAGAAAGAGGTAGGAGAAGTGCACAAAGAGGCACCAGAGGTACAGAAAGAGGCAGGAGGGGTGAAGAAAGAAGGAAGAGAAGTGCAGAAAGAGGCAAAAGGATTGCTGAAAGAAGCAACAGAGGTGTAGAAATAAGCAAGAGAAGTGCAAAAAGAGGCAAGTGAGGGGCAGAAAGAAGCAAAAGCAGTGCAGAAAGAACCAACAGAGGCACAAAAAGAAGCAAGAGTGGTACAGAAAAAGGTAGAAGAGGTGCACAAAGAAGCAAGAGAGATACAGAAAGAGGCAAGAGGGGTGCAGAAAGAAGGAAGAGAAGTGCAGAAAGAAGCAACAGAGGCTGAAAGAGGCCTGAAGGGTGCAGAAAGAGCAAGACAAGTGCATAAAGAACCGACAGAGGTACAGAAAGAGGCAAAAAAGGTGCAGAAACAGGCAGGAAAGGTGCAGAAAGAGGGAACAGGGGTGCAGAAAGAGGCAAGAGAGGTGCAGAAAGAGAAAAGAGGGGTGCAGAAAGAGGCAAGAGGGGTGCAGAAAGAAGCAAGTGAGGTGAAGAAAGAGACAACAGAGGTGCATAAAGATGCAAGAGATGTGCAGAAACAAGCAAAAGAAGTGCAGAAAGAGGCAAGAGAATTGCTGAAAGAAGCAACAGAGGTGTAGAAAGAAGCAAGAGAAGTGCAGAAAGAGGCAAGTGAGGTGCAGAAAGAGACAAGAGAGGTGTAGAAAGAAGCAAGAGAAGTGCAGAAAGAGGCAGGAGGGGTGCAGAAAGAAGCAAGTGAGGTACAGAAAGAGGTAAGAGAATTGCTGAAAGAAGCAACAGAGGTGTAGAAAGAACCAAGAAAAGTGCAGAAAGAGGCAAGTGATGTGTAGAAAGAAGCAAGAGCACTGCAGAAAGAACAACAGAGGTGTAGAAAGAAGGCAAGAGAAGTGCAGAAAGAGGCAGGAGAGGTGCAAAAAGAGGCAAGAGAGGTACAGAAAGAGGCAGGAGGGGTGCAAAAAGAAGGAAGGGAAGTGCAGAAAGTAGCAAGAGAGGTGCAGGAAGAGGCAGGAGGGGTGCAGAAAGAAGGAAGAGAAGTACAGAATGAAGCAACAGAGGTGCTGAAAGCGGCGCAAATGGTGCAGAAAGAGCAAGAGAAGGCAGAAAGAACCAACAGAGGTACAGAAAGAGGCAAAAGAGGTGCAGAAACAGGCAGGAAAGGTGCAGAAAGAGGGAACAGGGGAGCAGAAAGAGGCAAGAGAGGTACAGAAAGAGAAAAGAGGGGTGCAGAAAGAAGCAAGTGAGGTACAGAAATACAGAAGAGGGGTACAGAAAGAAGGAAGAGGGGCATAAAGAAGCAACAGAGGTGCTGAAAGAGGCAAGAGGAGTGCAGAAAGAGGTAGGAGAGGTGCACAAAGAAGCAAGAGAGGTACAGAAAGAGGCAGGAGGGGTGCAAAAAGAAGGAAGGGAAGTGCAGAAAGTAGCAAGAGAGGTGCAGGAAGAGGCAGGAGGGGTGCAGAAAGAAGGAAGAGAAGTACAGAATGAAGCAACAGAGGTGCTGAAAGTGGAGCAAATGGTGCAGAAAGAGTAAGAGAAGGCAGAAAGAACCAACAGAGGTACAGAAAGAGGCAAAAGAGGTACAGAAACAGGCAGGAAAGGTGCAGAAAGAGGGAACAGGGGAGCAGAAAGAGGCAAGAGAGGTACAGAAAGAGAAAAGAGGGGTGCAGAAAGAAGCAAGTGAGGTTCAGAAATACAGAAGAGGGGTACAGAAAGAAGGAAGAGGGGCATAAAGAAGCAACAGAGGTGCTGAAAGAGGCAAGAGGAGTGCAGAAAGAGGTAGGAGAGGTGCACAAAGAAGCAAGAGGCAGAAAGAGGCAGGAGGGGTGCAAAAAGAAGGAAGGGAAGTGCAGAAAGTAGCAAGAGAGGTGCAGGAAGAGGCAGGAGGGGTGCAGAAAGAAGGAAGGGAAGTGCAGAAAGTAGCAAGAGAGGTGCAGGAAGAGGCAGGAGGGGTGCAGAAAGAAGGAAGAGAAGTACAGAATGAAGCAACAGAGGTGCTGAAAGCGGCGCAAATGGTGCAGAAAGAGCAAGAGAAGGCAGAAAGAACCAACAGAGGTACAGAAAGAGGCAAAAGAGGTGCAGAAACAGGCAGGAAAGGTGCAGAAAGAGGGAACAGGGGAGCAGAAAGAGGCAAGAGAGGTGCAGAAAGAGAAAAGAGGGGTGCAGAAAGAGGCAAGAGGGATGCAGAAAGAAGCAAGTGAGGTACAGAAAGACAGAAGAGGGGTACAGAAAGAAGGAAGAGATTGGCAGAAAGAAGCCACAGAGGTGCTGAAAGAGGCAAGAGGAGTGCAGAAAGTGGTAGGAGAGGTGCACAAAGAAGCAAGAGAGGTACAGAAAGAGGCAGGAGGTATGCAGAAAGAAGGAAGGAAAGTGCAGAAAGAAGCAAGAGAGGTACAGAAAGAGGCAGGAGGGGTGCAGAAAGAAGGAAGAGAAGTACAGAAAGAAGCAACAGAGGTGCTGAAAGAGGCGTGAAGGGTGCAGAAAGAGTAAGAGAAGTGCAGAAAGAACCACCAGAGGTACAGAAGGAGGCAAAAGAGGTGGAGAAACAGGCAGGAAAGGTGCAGAAAGAGGGAACAGGGGAGCAGAAAGAAGCAAGAGAGGTGCAGAAAGAGAAAAGAGGGGTGCAGAAAGAGGCAAGATGGATGCAGAAAGAAGCAAGTGAGGTACAGAAAGGAGGAAGAGAAGGGCAGAAAGAAGCAACAGAGGTGCTGAAAGAGGCAAGAGGAGTGCAGAAAGAGGTAGGAGAAGTGCACAAAGAGTCAAGAGAGGTACAGAAAGAGGCAGGAGGGATGCAGAAAGAAGGAAGAGAAGTGCAGAAAGAGGCAAAAGAATTGCTGAAAGAAGCAACAGAGGTGTGGAAATAAGCAAGAGAAGTGCAGAAAGAGGCAAGTGAGGGGCAGAAAGAAGCAAAAGCAGTGCAGAAAGAACCAACAGAGGTGCAAAAAGAAGCAAGAGTGGTACAGAAAAAGGTAGAAGAGGTGCACAAAGAAGCAAGAGAGGTACAGAAAGAGGCAAGAGGGGTGCAGAAAGAAGGAAGAGAAGTGCAGAAAGAAGCAACAGAGGCTGAAAGAGGCGTGAAGGGTGCAGAAAGAGCAAGAAAAGTACATAAAGAACCAACAGAGGTACAGAAAGAGGCAAAAGAGGTGCAGAAACAGGCAGGAAAGGTGCAGAAAGAGGGAACAGGGGTGCAGAAAGAGGCAAGAGAGGTGCAGAAAGAGAAAAGAGAGGTGCAGAAAGAGGCAAGAGAAGTGCAGAAAGAAGCAACAGAGGTGCCAAAACAGGCAAGAGAGGTGCAGAAAGAAGCAAGTGAAGTGCAGAAAGAGGCAAGATAGGTGCAGAAAGAGGCAGGAGGGGTACAGAAGAAGGAAGAGAAGTACAGAAAGAAGCAACAGAGGTGCTGAAAGAGGAGCGAAGGGTCCAGAAAGAGCAAGAGAAGTGCAGAAAGAACCAACAGAGGTACTGAAAGAGGTAAAAGAGGTGCAGAAACAGGCAGGAAAGGTGCAGAAAGAGGGAACGGGTGCAGAAAGAGTCCAGAGAAGTGCAGAAAGAGGGGAGAGGGGTGCAGAAAGAGGCAAGAGGGGTGCAGAAAGAAGCAAGTGAGGAGTAGAAAGAGGCAACAGAGGTGTATAAAAATGCAAGAGAGGTGCAGAAACAAGCAAAAGAAGTGCAGAAAGAGGCAAGAGAATTGCTGAAAGAAGCAACAGAGGTGTAGAAAGAAGCAAGAGAAGTGCAGAAAGAGGCAAGTGAGGTGCAGAAAGAGGCAAGAGAGGGGTAGAAAGAAGCAAGAGAAGTGCAGAAAGAGGCAGGATGGGTGCAGAAAGAAGCAAGTGAGGTGTAGAAAGCAGCAAGAGGGGTGCAGAAAGAAGAAAGTGAGGTGCAGAAAGACGGAAGAGGGGTATAGAAAGAAGGAAGAGAAGGGCAGAAAGAAGCAACAGAGGTGCTGAAAGAAGCAACAGAGGTGTAGAAAGAAGCAAGAGAAGTGCAGAAGAGGCAAGTGAGGGGCAGAAAGAAGCAAGAGCAGTGCAGAAATAAGCAGCAGAGGTGCAAAAAGAAGCAAGAGTGGTACAGAAAAAGGTAGAAGAGGTGCACAAAGAGGCAAGAGAGGTACAGAAAGAGGCAGGAGGGGTGCAGAAAGAAGGAAGAGAAGTGCAGAGAGAAGCAACAGAGGTGCTGAAAGAGGTGCGAAGGGTGCAGCAAGAGCAAAAGAAGTGCAGAAAGAACCAACAGAGGTATAGAAAGAGGCAAAAGAGGTGCAGAAACAGGCATGAAAGGTACAGAAAGAGGGAACAGTGGAGTAGAAAGAGGCAAGAGAGGTGCAGAAAGAGAAAAGAGGGGTGCAGAAAGAGGTAAGAGAGGTGCACAAAGAGGCAAGAGAGGTACAGAAAGAGGCAGGAGGGGTGCAGAAAGAGGTAGGAGAGGTGCACAAAGAGGCAAGAGAGGTACAGAAAGAGGCAGGAGGGGTGCAGAAAGAAGCAAGAGAAGTGCAGAAAGAGGCAAGAGAATTGCTGAAAGAAGCAACAGAGGTGTATGAAAGAAGCAAGAGAAGTGCAGAAAGAGGCAAGTGAGGTGCAGAAAGAAGCAAGAGCAGGGCAGAAAGAACATACAGAGGTGCAAAAAGAGTCAAGAGAGGTACAGAAAGAGGCAGGAGAGGTGCAAAAAGAAGGAAGAGAAGTGCAGAAAGAAGCAATAGAGGTGCAGGAAGAGGCAGGAGTGGTGCAGAAAGAAGGAAGAGAAGTACAGAAAGAAGCAACAGAGGTGCTGAAAGCGGCGCAAATGGTGCAGAAACAGGCAAAAGAGGTGCAGAAAGAGAAAAGAGGGGTGCAGAAAGAGGCAAGAGGGATGCAGAAAGAAGCAAGTGAGGTACAGAAATACGGAAGAGGGGTACAGAAAGAAGGAAGAGAAGGGCAGAAAGAAGCAACAGAGGTGCTGAAAGAGGCAAGAGGAGTGCAGAAAGAGGTAGGAGACGTGTACAAAGAAGCAAGAGAGGTACAGAAAGAGGCAGGAGGTATGCAGAAAGAAGGAAGGGAAGTGCAGAAAGAAGCAAGAGAGGTGCAGGAAGAGAAAAGAGGGGTGCAGAAAGAGGCAAGAGGGATGCAGAAAGAAGCAAATGAGGTACAGAAAGACAGAGGAGGGGTACAGAAAGAAGGAAGAGAAGGGCAGAAAGAAGCAACAGAGGTGCTGAAAGAGGCAAGAGGAGTGCAGAAAGAGGTAGGAGAGGTGCACAAAGAAGCAAGAGAGGTACAGAAAGAGGCAGGAGGTATGCAGAAAGAAGGAAGGGAAGTGCAGAAAGAAGCAAGAGAGGTGCAGGAAGAGGCAGGAGGGGTGCAGAAAGAAGGAAGAGAAGTACAGAAAGAAGCAAGAGAGGTGCTGAAAGAGGCGTGAAGGGTGCAGAAAGAGTAAGAGAAGTGCAGAAAGAACCACCAGAGGTACAGAAAGAGGCAAAAGAGGTGCAGAAACAGGCAGGAAAGGTGCATAAAGAGGAAACAGGGGAGCAGAAAGAAGCAAGAGAGGTGCAGAAAGAGAAAAGAGGGGTGCAGAAAGAGGCAAGAGGGATGCAGAAAGAAGCAACAGAGGTACAGAAAGACGGAAGAGAGGTACAGAAAGGAGGAAGAGAAGGTGCAGAAAGAAGCAACAGAGGTGCAGAAAGAGGCAAGAGGAGTGCAGAAAGAGGTAGGAGAGGTGCACAAAGAGGCAAGAGAGGTACAGAAAGAGGCAGGAGGGATGCAGAAAGAAGGAAGAGAAGTGCAGAAAGAGGCAAGAGAATTGCAGAAAGAAGCAACAGAGGTGTAGAAAGAAGCAAGAGAAGTGCAGAAAGAGGCAAGTGAGGTGACAGAAAGAAGCAAGAGCAGTGCAGAAAGAACCAACAGAGGTGCAGAAAGAAGCAAGAGTGGTGCAGAAAGAGGCAGAAGAGGTGCAGAAAGAAGCAAGAGAGGTACAGAAAGAGGCAAGAGGGTGCAGAAAGAAGGAAGAGAAGTGCAGAAAGAAGCAACAGAGGTGCTGAAAGAGGCGAGAAGGGTGCAGAAAGAGCAAGAAAAGTGCAGAAAGAAGCAACAGAGGTACAGAAAGAGGCAAGAGAGGTGCAGAAACAGGCAGGAAAGGTGCAGAAACAGGGAACAGAGGTGCAGAAAGAGGCAAGAGAGGTGCAGAAAGAGGCAAGAGAGGTGCAGAAAGAAGCAAGAGAAGTGCAGAAAGAAGCAACAGAGGTGCAGAAAGAGGCAAGAGAGGTGCAGAAAGAAGCAAGAGAAGTGCAGAAAGAAGCAAGAGAGGTGCAGAAAGAGGCAAGAGAGGTACAGAAGAAGGAAGAGAAGTGCAGAAAGAAGCAACAGAGGTGCTGAAAGAGGAAGCGAAGGTGCAGAAAGAAGCAAGAGAAGTGCAGAAAGAAGCAACAGAGGTACTGAAAGAGGTAAAAGAGGTGCAGAAACAGGCAGGAAAGGTGCAGAAAGAGGGAACGGGTGCAGAAAGAGTCAAGAGAGGTACAGAAAGAGGGGAGAGGGGTGCAGAAAGAGGCAAGAGGGGTGCAGAAAGAAGCAAGTGAGGAGTAGAAAGAGGCAACAGAGGTGTATAAAAACGCAAGAGAGGTGCAGAAACAAGCAAAAGAAGTGCAGAAAGAGGCAAGAGAATTGCAGAAAGAGCAACAGAGGTGCAGAAAGAAGCAAGAGAAGTGCAGAAAGAGGCAAGTGAGGTGTAGAAAGAAGCAAGAGAAGTGCAGAAAGAGGCAGGATGGGTGCAGAAAGAAGCAAGTGAGGTGCAGAAAGCAGCAAGAGGGGTGCAGAAAGAAGAAAGTGAGGTGCAGAAAGACGGAAGAGGGGTACAGAAAGAAGGAAGAGAAGGGCAGAAAGAAGCAGCAGAGGTGCTGAAAGAAGCAACAGAGGTGTAGAAAGAAGCAAGAGCAGTGCAGAAATAAGCAGCAGAGGTGCAAAAAGAAGCAAGAGCAGTACAGAAAAAGGTAGAAGAGGTGCACAAAGAGGCAAGAGAGGTACAGAAAGAGGCAGGAGGGGTGCAGAAAGAAGGCAAGAGAAGTGCAGAAAGAGGCAACAGAGGTGCATGACAAAGAGGTGCAGAGAGAGGTGCAGACAAGAGAGCAAGAGAAGAAGTACAGAAAGAACCAACAGAGGTATAGAAAGAGGCAAAAGAGGTGCAGAAACAGGCAGGAAAGGTACAGAAAGAGGGAACAGGGGAGTAGAAAGAGGCAAGAGAGGTGCAGAAAGAGAAAAGAGGGGTGCAGAAAGAGGCAAGAGGGGTGCAGAAAGAAGCAAGTGAGGTGAAGAAAGAGGCAACAGAGGTGCATAAAGATGCAAGAGAGGTGCAGAAACAAGCAAATAAAGTGCAGAAAGAGGTAAGAGAATTGCTGAAAGAAGCAACAGAGGTGTAGAAAGAAGCAAGAGAAGGGCAGAAAGAGGCAAGTGAAGTGCAGAAAAAGACAAGAGAGGTGTAGAAAGAAGGAAGAGAAGTGCAGAAAGAGGCAGGAGGGGTGCAGAAAGAAGCAAGTGAGGTACAGAAAGAGGTAAGAGAATTGCTGAAAGAAGCAACAGAGGTGCAAAAAGAGGCAAGAGGGGTGCAGAAAGAGGTAGGAGAGGTGCACAAAGAGGCAAGAGAGGTACAGAAAGAGGCAGGAGGGGTGCAGAAAGAAGGAAGAGAAGTGCACAAAGAGTCAAGAGAATTGATGAAAGAAGCAACAGAGGTGTATAAAAGAAGCAATAGAAGTACAGAAAGAGGCAATTGAGGTGCATAAAGAAGCAAGAGCAGGGCAGAAAGAACATAAAGAGGTGCAAAAAGAGGCAAGAGAGGTACAGAAAGAGGCAGGAGGGGTGCAAAAAGAAGGAAGGGAAGTGCAGAAAGAAGCAATAGAGGTGCAGGAAGAGGCAGGAGGGGTGCAGAAAGAAGGAAGAGAAGTACAGAAAGAAGCAACAGAGGTGCTGAAAGTGGCGCAAATGGTGCAGAAACAGGCAAGAGAGGTGCAGAAAGAGAAAGGTGGGGTGCAGAAAGAGGCAAGAGGGATGCAGAAAGAAGCAAGTGAGGTACAGAAATACGGAAGAGGGGTACAGAAAGAAGGAAGAGAAGGGCAGAAAGAAGCAACAGAGGTGCTGAAAGAGACAAGAGGAGTGCAGAAAGAGGTAGGAGATGTGTACAAAGAAGCAAGAGAGGTACAGAAAGAGGCAGGAGGTATGCAGAAAGAAGGAAGGGAAGTGCAGAAAGAAGCAAGAGAGGTGCAGGAAGAGGCAGGAGGGGTGCAGAAAGAAGGAAGAGAAATACAGAAAGAACCAACAGTGGTACAGAAAGAGGCAAAAGAGGTGCAGAAACAGGCAGGAAAGGTGCAGAAAGATGGAACAGGGGAGCAGAAAGAAGCAAGAGAGGTGCAGAAAGAGAAAAGAGGGATGCAGAAAGAGGCAAGAGGGATGCAGAAAGAAGCAAGTGAGGTACATGTGAGAAGTTGGCCTGGTATATGCTGTCCACTAATTATAGTGGGCACCTTGCACCAGTCCAAACAACCCCTTATTGGAGATAGGTTAAAGACAACCTTTATTGAAAGCTATCCTAGTGGTAGCTATGGAGAGCAGCCTTCAGGCTAAGTCTTGAAGGAATATAAAGCAGCTTGTTTTACCAGTCTATAATCTCTTGAGTGACCAAATGAAAGAGGACCACACCAGGTATATATTCAAAATATATGTATTTATTGCTAAACACACCCTCTAGTCTCTTTATGAGGCTAGAGTTCGAAGTACATAAGTTATAAGTTAGTTATCAACAGTAATAGCACAAATACACGTTTGAGCCCTAGGGGCGTACCAAACCATATACCAATAAAGTGGTATAAGAACCACGACTGAGCTAGACACTAGGCCTAGACCCTGTAGAAGTGCTTGGACCACAAGGAACCACCCAAGGTAGTGACACAGGGGACCCACGGGGACGCGTGCAGTGTGAGAACACAGCCGCGAATCGCCGTTGACTTCTATGGGGAAAGTCGCAGTTGGAATTTTAAAGAAAAGGGACACTTAGAGGAGGACTTGGAGCAAACCCCTTTAGAACTAGGTTGTTCTAGAGTCTATACCCACGGGAGCACCGGAGTACTCAAGTTACCTCACCCAGGGAAGCCGGGTGCATAGGTGTCTTTCGGGTCGGGTTTCGTCGTCGTTTTCAATGGCGATCTGCTGCAAAGTGATGCTGGCGACCAAGTCGAAAGTGTTCGGGTGGATCCAAAGGTGGATTGAAGATCTGAAGAACCTGAAAGCAGAGGGGACAGAGTCTGGGTCACTAGCCAGTGACCAGGAAGGCGATGAGCGGATGCCCACCGATGTCGGGTGCTTCAGGTAGGTTGACAGGCGTCTTGACTCTTCAGCCACGAGGTCCAGGAGGTGTCGACGACAACCAGGAGCTGGATTCGAGCTGTCCCACAATGTTTGTCGATTGCAGAGGTGTCGACGACTGGATTGGACCCAACAAGCCTTGGCAACGGCAAGTCTCTTGGAAATAGAAGAAGGACGTTGTTGCAGACCAGCAAGGTCTGGGGGACTCACCGAGCAAGGATAAGTCGGGGAAATCCTGGAGCAACCAGGGAAGCCCAATTAGAATAAGAGTTGCCTTCGGGAGGGCCCACTAGCCAACAGACTAGCAACCGCAGAGGAGCCTCAAGTGGACGCACTTGGAGCTGGCTCACGGGACACTCGTGGAGTGGGGGCCAGTGACCTTCGGAGTAGTCGGTGCTGGAGGCGGGGGCTACTCGGAGCCCAAAGCACAACTTTGTGGGTGCCCAGGAAGAGGATGCACTTGCAAATGTGCTTGGTGTCCAGAGGTCATGGTTCCACGTTACCCACGACAGCTACGGGCCTCAGTTTTGCTGGGGACTCAGGGCAGCTTTGGAGAAGTCTGGAAATCTACCTCTGGTGATGCAAAGACTTCGGCGTCCGGCAGGAGCTTCAGCGATGCAGACTGGACAATTGCTTCTTTGGTGCCTGCGAAGCAGGGGAGTCACTCCTTGACCCCAAGGGAGATTCTTCAGTCCTCTAATCTTAAAGTAGAGCGTCGAAGGTTCAGGATTCTGTATCAGAGTTTCATCCAGGTAAATCTAAAGTCCTAAGGACTGGGGTCCCATACTTATACCAAGTTAGGGGTTGGACATACTCTGGGGACCCACCTATGGGAGGGTCAGGGCAGAGGGGTGGTTACACCCCTTTCCCTTTGTCCAGTTTCGCACCAGAGCAGGGGCTAAAAGCCCCTGAGCCGGTTTGAACTGGGGTATGCACAGGGACACCAAGTGTGTCCCCAGTGCAGGACTTCAAAGCACCAGAGGGTGCTCCCACCCAGCCCCAATACACATTATCCTGTCTGGGGAGGTGGTTACACCTCCCTGGGACAGGAAACCTATTGTCCAGGCCTCCCCTGCCGGAGTTTCAGTCAGCAGCAGGAGGCCAGACCCGTGTCTGTGGCAGCGGCATCCATTTTGTGATGCCAGGGCTTGGAAAGAAGTTACCGGGCAGGCCGGCATGTACATGTCTGTCCCTCTAGAAGGGTGGAATGC
The DNA here is from genome assembly GCA_963921515.1 of Calotriton arnoldi. NCBI lineage: Eukaryota > Metazoa > Chordata > Amphibia > Caudata > Salamandridae > Calotriton > Calotriton arnoldi. The sequence goes on from CAWUFW010003683.1 coordinate 1,742,304, forward strand.
TACCCCCGCCGCCAGACCTGGCGGGGGGGGGTAGTATTCCAAGATGTTTGACACCAAACACGACATGTTTCCGTGCAGCCATCCCAAAGTTAGCATTTAACGCAAGGTTATAATGCGCTTAAGAGTATATGGTCAGGCTGCACTACAAACAGCATCAGAGAAGGGTCTCCGAACGCTGCAGAGGGGCTCTGCTCATGCAGGGGCACCCTCTCACATAGGAACCAAGCACTCTGCCTTCAGGATTGACAAGGCCTGCCATATGAGTGACCTATAGGTTTATATGTGTGTATATATGTAGTGATATAGGTAACCTATATCACAGTAAGGGGTGCATGCACCACCTTACCCAGGCTGCAGTAGCAGACCTGTGGTGTCCTTTTGGCTGGCCTTCCAGGGGTGGCACAATACATGCTTCAGCCCCTGGCAGGCCTCTGAGGTACCTATGCCCTGGGTACATAGTATACCATATACTAGGGACTTACAAGGGCACTCCAGATTCCAATCAGAGATGTGCCTAAGGCACATGGAAACCATTTTAGAGAGGAAGCAGCTAGGCTGGGGTTCTGATTAGCAGGGCCCCAGCCAGACTAAAGTCGAAAAACAGTGAAGCATCAGCAAAAGTGGGGGTACCCATGTGAAGCAGATCCTACTCTCCTACACAACCCCCCAAACGTAGGGACATTAAACTAACCTTGTCCAGTTGAGTCTTCATGTTCTAAGTGGAAGTACCTAGAGAGTCCATCTGCATTGGCATGGTTACTCCCAGGTCTATGTTCCACTGTAAAGTCCATCCCCTGTAGGGAAATGGACCACCTAAGCAGTTTGGGGTTTTCCCCTTCATTTGTTTTAGCCATAAGAGGGGCTTGTGGTCTGTTTGAACAAGGAAGTGAGTACCAAACAAGTATGGCCTCAACTTCTTCAGAGCCCAAACCACAGCAAAGGCCTCCCTCTCTATGGCTGACCAACGTTTCTCTCTAGGGGTCAGCCTTCTGCTAATAAAAGCTACTGGCTGATCCTGACCTTCATCATTCAATTGTGACAGTACAGCCCCTACCCCCAATTCAGATGCATCTGTTTGGACAATGAACTTCTTGGAGTAATCAGGACTCTGCAGAATGGGAGCAGTGCACATGGCCTGCTTTAGGTCATCAAATGCCTTTTGACAGCTAACTGTCCACTGAACCTTTTTGGGCATTTTCTTGGAAGTTAAGTCATTCAGGGGTGTCACTATTGATCCATACCCCTTGACAAATCTCCTATAGTACCCAGTCATGCCTAAAAAGGCTCTCACCTGAGTCTGGGTAGTTGGAGCAGTCCAGTCCATGATGGTCTGGATCTTGCTCTGCAAGGGTTGAACATGGCCTCCACCCACAAGGTGGCCCAGGTACACAACCTGACTCTGCCCTATCTGGCACTTTGTGGCCTTGATAGTCAGGCCTGCTTTCTGCAGGGCCTGCAAAACATTTCTGAGGTGGACCAGGTGATCCTCCCAGGTGGAGCTAAAGACAGCAATATCATCTAGATATGCTGCACTATAGGCTTCCAGATCTGTAAGGACTGTATTCACCAACCTCTGAAAAGTGGCAGGTGCATTCTTCAGACCAAAGGGCATTACCACAAATTGATAATGCCCACTAGGGGTTGAGAATGCTGTCTTTGGCTTTGCATCATCAGCTAGTCTGATCTGCCAGTAGCCAGCTGTCAGGTCAAATGTGCTTAGATACTTGGCTGAGGCCAAAGTGTCTATTAGCTCATCTGCCCTAGGTATTGGATGGGCATCAGTCCTAGTGACTGCATTGAGACCCCTGTAGTCCACACAAAACCTCATCTCTCTTTTCCCACCACTGGTGTGAGGTTTTGGCACAAGGACCACTGGACTAGCCCAAGGGCTATCTGAGTGTTCAATAACTCCCAAATCCAACATTTTCTGGACTTCTGTCCTGATACAGTCCCTGACATGGTCAGGTTGCCTATAAATCTTATTTTTAATAGGCAGACTGTCCCCAGTGTCCACTTCATGAGTGCACCAGGTGGTCTGACTTGGAGTCAGAGAGAACATATGTCTGTACTGATTGAGCACTTGTCTACAATCAGTTTGCTGCTGAGCAGTGAGGCTGCCTGCCAAGGCTACACCATCCACTGACCCATCATCAGGGTTCTGTGAGAGCAGGTCAGGGAGTGGGTCACTCTCTTCCTCCTGTCCCTCATCAGTAGCCATGAGCAAGCCCATGTCTGCCCTGTCCACATATGGCTTCAATCTGTTGACATGGAGAACCCTGGTGGGGACTCCTGGGTGTTCCTAGGTCTACTAAATAGGTAACCTCACCCTTCTGTTCAACAATGGTATGGGGTCCACTCCACTTGTCTTGGAGAGCTGCTGGGGCCACTGGCTCCAGCACCCACACCTTCTGTCCTGGCTGGTAAACAGTCAGTACAGCCTTTGGTCATGCCAGGCTTTTGAAGTTCCTGGCTAGCATCAAGGTTTTTAGTTGCCTTTTTCATGTACTCAGCCATCCTGGAGCGGAGACCAAGTACATAGTCCACTATGTCTTGCTTTGGGGGCTTGAGAGGTAACTCCCATCCTTCCTTCACCAAGCACAATGGACCCCTGACAGGGTGACCAAACAAAAGTTCAAAAGGGCTGTAGCCAACCCCTTTTGAGGCACCTCCCTGTATGCAAATAAAAGGCAGGGCAAGAGTATGTCCCATCTTCGCCTAAGCTTCTCTGGGAGCCCTTTAATCATGCCCTTCAAGGTTTTGTTGAATCTCTCAACTAAACCATTGCATTGTGGGTGATAGGGTGTGGTGAACTTGTAAGCCACTCCACACTCCTTCCACATTGCTTTTAAGTATCCAGACATAAAGTTAGCACCCCTGTCTGATACAACCTCCTTAGGGAAGCCCACTCTTGAGAAAATTCCCAGGAGGGCTCTTGCCACCACAGGTGCTGTAGTGGTCCTAAGGGGAATAGACTCTGGGTACCTGGTGGCATGATCCACTACCACCAGGATAAACCTGTGCCCAAATGCTGTTTGGGGATCCATGGGACGAACAATGTCAATCCCCACCCTTTCAAAGGGAACCCCATCACAGGTAGTGGTATCAGGGGGCCTTTGTAGTGCCACCTGCCTTGCCACTGGCCTGGCAGGTTACACAGGAGCGACAAAACTCCTTGGTGTCTTCAGACATGTGGGGCCAGTGAAAGTGAGGGACAATTCTGTCCCAAGTCTTGTTCTGGCCCAGGTGACCTGCTAAGGGAATGTCATGGGCTAGGGTCAATAGGAAGCCCCTGAACTTCAGAGGTATAACCAACCTCCTGGTGGCACCAGGCTTGGGGTCTCTACACTCTGAGTACAAGAGTCCATCATCCCAATACACTGTATGGGGACCACTAGCTTTCCCAGCAGCCTCAGCAGCAGCTTGCTGTCTGAGGGGTTCAAGAGAGGGGCAGCTCTGCTGCTCCTGGCTCAGATCTGCCCTGGAAGGGCCCCTGTCCCTAAGAACTCAACCTGATCAGGCTCAAGCTCCTCTGGGACAGTTCCTTCCTCAGGACTGAGATCATCTCCCTGAAGAGACTGATCTTCCTTCTGAGCCAAGGGGGAAGGCACTGCCTTTACCCTACTACTCCTCTTCTTTGAGGGCACTTGGTCCCTTATTCCAGAATCCAAGGCCTGTTCAGTGTTAGACATTTTGGCCTGTGACCTGGTCACAGCAAACACATCTGCAGGGATGCCCAGCATTTCTGCATGGGTCCTGAGCTCCACTTCTGCCCAAGCTGAAGTTTCCAGATCATTGCCAAGCAAGCATTCAACTGGTAGGTCTGCACTTACCACAACCTTCTTAAGGCCAGTTACCCCTCCACAGGGGAAGTTAACAACTGCCAGAGTATGGTCTGTTCTGACGTTGCTAGCATTGGTCACTTGGTACATTTCACCAAGTATAATCTGCCCAGGATCCACAAGATCTTGTGTCACCATGGTGACACTTGCTCCTGTGTCCCTAAATGCCAAAGCCTCTTTTCCATTTATTAATGGCTGTTGCCTGTACTTGCCCAGATTACTGGGACTCACAGAGGAGGTCACATCCATGCCTCCATCACAGACTAGGACAGCCTGAGTGAGTTCTCTGACTAGGTCAGAGCCCATCTCCTTACCCAGGGTCAACCCTACTAAACCCTTGGCTTGTGTAGTCCCACCACCAACTGTAACTGCACTAGGGGGAGCAGGTGCCTTAGGGGCATTGGTGGGGGCTGGAGTAGAGTCTTTGGACTTGGTGCAATCACTGGTCCAGTGGGTATTTTGCTTACAGACCTTGCACCATGGTTTCTTTTGGCCTTTCCCTTTGTTAGACTGTGAATCCCCACCTGAAGAAGATTTTGGGGGCCTTGTGAAGACTTCTGGTCTTTACCCTTCTCCCCACCCTTATCAGAGTTCTTAGAATCTTGCTTCTTTGGGTCACCACCTTGGTTCTGTACCTTCTGCCTCACCCTGGTTCTGACCCATTTGTCTGCCTTCTTTCCCAATTCTTGGGAGAGATCAGATCAGAGTCCACCAGGTACTGATGCAACAGCTGATTTTGACAGTTATTAAGAATCTGCTCCCTCATGATAAGATTGTACAATCCTGTGAAGTCACATACCTTACTGCCCATCAACCAACCTTCCAGAGCCTTAGCAGAACAATCCACATAGTCCACCCAGTCTTGAGTCTGTGCTTTTGGGTATCTCTGAACTTTAACCTGCATTGTTCAGTTGTTAGGCCAAACCCATCAATCAGAGCACTCTTCAAGACTTTGTAATTGTCAGCATCCTCTTCTCTTACAGTGAGGAGCTTGTCTCTACCCTTGTCTGCAAAGGAGAGCCACAAGATTGCTGCCCACTGCTCCTGAGGGACCCTCTGTACTTTACAGGCCCTCTCCAGTGCAGTTATCCATTTGTGGATGTCATCCCCACTCTGGTAGGGAGGGACAATCTTGCTCAGGTTTCTATGGTCATAAGACCTTTCCCTATCTCTGGGGAAATTGCTGCCACCATGGGACTCTAGTCCCATCTTTTTCTTTGCTTTTCAAGCTCTAGGGACTCCCTGTCTATAGCCAATTGCTGTCTTCTGAGCTTCAAGCTGAGCTTCTCCATATCTGAGTCAGTCTCTCTCTCCTTTCATGAGAGGATTCCCTCCTATGAGAGGAGACAGAGGTCCCTATTGAGGTGTCAGAGTGGTTAGACTCCTGAGAAGGAGATCTAGAGCCTTCTGGGCACACTCATAATTCTTCCTGGGGGACAAAGGGGAGGTCATTCTGATCCTCCTCCTCCTCCACAGGAGGAATTGGGTTTTCCAGGTCAAGGTCATTTTCACCTTCCTGGCCAGTTTCAGAGGGGGGCCCTGGGTTTCTTCACCCCTGACCCTTCCTCATTTTCTGCCCCACCCTCTCTGCCTACCCCTTCAGACCCTAGGGGCCTGCTGAGATCATCAGACAGTAGCACCTCCCTGAGGTGTTGGGTGCTGGCACTTTTGCCTGCCTTCAGCTTCCTAGTATTGCATAATGCTCTCAATTCCAAGAATGGGAGATTATCATACTTGGAGGAAGAAGCCCACTGGCTTCTGGCAAGGACTCACTGGGTCCTGGCTTTGAAGACATTACTAGTGAGGTGTGGTGTATGCACTACCTACTCTAGTGTGGCCTACTAAACTCTCTTGAGTTGTAGAAAGGGTGTGCTATCCTTAACACACAACTCTAAGTTCAGTAGAACTTACTGTATACTAAGCTTGATTTATATGTACCTAAGGTACCCTTAGTGGTTTTCAGTTGATCAATTCAATTGAGATTATCTGGTAAAACAATAGCAAGCTGGAATCCCACACGCTGCACACCAATGTGAGAAGTTGGCCTGGTATATGCTGTCCACTAATTATAGTGGGCACCTTGCACCAGTCCAAACAACCCCTTATTGGAGATAGGTTAAAGACAACCTTTATTGAAAGCTATCCTAGTGGTAGCTATGGAGAGCAGCCTTCAGGCTAAGTCTTGAAGGAATGTAAAGCAGCTTGTTTTACCAGTCTATAATCTCTTGAGTGACCAAATGAAAGAGGACCACACCAGGTTATATATTCAAAATATATGTATTTATTGCTAAACACACCCCTCTAGTCTCTTTATGAGGCTAGAGTTCGAAGTACATAAGTTATAAGTTAGTTATCAACAGTAATAGCACAAATACACGTTTGAGCCCTAGGGGCGTACCAAACCATATACCAATAAAGTGGTATAAGAACCACGACTGAGCTAGACACTAGGCCTAGAGCCTGTAAATTAACCAGACCACAAAGTTCCACCAAGTGTGTAACAATACATGT